>JAJJMC010010050.1:3620424-3649357 GCA_023531435.1 Papaver californicum
TAAATAACATTCAAAACATCAATAGAGTTACCAAAATACCTGTAGTATGCTCACATTCCCGGCAATTTGGCTAGTTGATTCCCTCGATGCCTTTCTTAACTCTTACATCAAGAACGCATGGCATACGGTGCCCTACGAGTAATCACAAACTTTATTGACATGATGCAATAGTTGTAGAAGGTTGGCGTCGACTCGGTTGCCATTATAATTGGGGAAAATGACACATCCCAAAACACATAAGAGATATGCAGTGGCTGCAGCATTCACTTCGTCGTCGCTAAGCTCTGGATTCATTTCTTCTTTATCCTTGGTGCCTTTGAACAGATTCATCAAGTGTTACCATGCTGAATTGTCTAGTTTTGTAACGAAAGCACCGGTTGAACTCAATGTCGGATGTCGCTCGATCCTAACCAAGGCACTTCTAAGTGTAAAAATAAAGTTGTTCCCAACTTAACTGCTTTATGTAATCAAACTTGACGGCTGTACAATGGTCAGCGAGACTAAGAATCTGCACCACATCATCTGGGGTGATCGTCATCTCTCCAAACGACATAAGGAAGGTTTCGGTCTCAGGATACATTCTCTCAAGCAATGCTGATATCGATACCCGGTCATGCTCTATAATTGAATTCTCAGGAGCAGTAGATAACCCCGGGTGATAAATAATTTGCTTGAACCTTTCACACTCACCATCTAACGGCCAGGTTTTCATTTTTCTTGGTGCAGTTGTAGGTTTGAGTAGACGAACCGCATGAGAATGGTCCTAATATACACGACGAATTATAAAATAATTAGAATATCCATTAACACTTCTACGAATAAAAAGGCAATAGTTTAAGAATGGTGTTTCGTAATTATTACCACAGTTGAATAAATTTCTTTGGACCATGAGTTTTTGTATCCAAATAACAGATCCCCTCCATTTCTTGGTAACCCAGGTAATTGGCCTGCTTCAATACTCTTCATCTTCAAAGCGGCGGAAACTTGGTGCCCTCCTTTCTTCTTAATTACCTTATTTGTACCTTGTCCTTCTCCTTGTGTAGCACTTGGTTTTCTTTCTTCTTGGTTTATAACTTGTGGAACACTTGGTTCTCATTCTTCTTGGTTGAGAAAGTAATTTTGTCTTGTGTCGCTATCGACCAGCGAAAAGGGAAGACCTTGCAATCCATAAAGGAAGCTACGTCATATGCGGTTAAAAATCCTACTCAAGACTTGAATTCGAGAGGAGCTCGAGCATCTCAATTTGTTGATTCAGCCATTAAGAGGGGCCTTCTCTAACTCTTGGAACACTTGGTTGTAAACTTGGTTGAGTTCCTTCGGTGATATAGATTCCGCTAGCGTTTTTTTCTCTTTTTGCACTAGATGTTACTTTCTTACCCCCTTCACGACGATGCCTCGAAACAATTGTATCTTGGGCTTGCTTAGATCGCCTTTCCCTAAAAAAACAAAATAAAGAACAATTAGCTCGTAAGACACGGTTTAATCACTACATAATTGGTATAAAAAGTACATAAAAATCAATTGATTGTTCATAATCGGTAGCTCGGGTCCTAGATTATCTCCTGATTATGAAACAATTTTGGGTCATAAAAGTATAAGCTATGGACACACATATAATCGGTAGTCAAATAAACAAACTAACAACTGATTTTTTATAATCGGTAGCTCGGGTCCTAGATTATTCCTGATTATGCAAAAATTTTGGGTCATAAAAGTCTAAGATATGGACGTACATATAATCGGTAGTCAAACATACAAACTAACAACCGATTGTTCATAATCGGTAGCTCGGGTCCTAGATTATCTCTCGATTATGCATAAAAATTGGATCAGAAAACTCTAAGCTATGGACACACATATAATCGGAAGTCAAAAAAACACAATAACAAACGATTACAAAACAATCAAAAGTCAAATACAAAACCTATCTACCGATTTGGTAAAGAGAAACCAAAAGTTTTAAGGAAAATATAATCGAGAAACAATAATCACACATAACTACCGATTATGATGTAGCCTTAACATTTTTTCAGTTTTTAAAATATTTTGATCGGAAGTTAACAACTACTACATATCTACCGATTGAAACCATCTAATATAATCGGTAGTTAGATAAAAAAAAATTAACTACCGAATAAGCGTAAATTTTGGTACAGGAAGACTATCGGTAGTTAATGACTAAATCTAACTACCGATTATTGTCAATGTTTTTGAGGAATCACTAACTTTCATAATCGGGAGTTTAAACCTATACAAAACTACTTATTGATTCAAAACTATATTCCTCTACATCGAAACCATCTAATATAATCGGTAGTTAGATTAAAAATTTAACTATCGATTAAGCCTAAATTTTGATACAGAAAGACTATCGGTAGTTAATGACTAAATCTAACTACCGATTATAGTCGATGTGCTTGAGAAATGATGCATTCTTTCATAATCGGGAGTTTAAACCTATACGAAACTACCGATTCTTATCAATTCAACGAAAACCCTAGAAATTCTAATGACGATTTCATTTAATTCAAGCAATATAAACACAAATAATGGTAAACCCTTACCTTATTGGAGCCATTAGATAGTTCTGGAGAGGCTGGTTGTCAGAATCAGTCTACGTATCTAGATCATCATCTTCGTGTTCTTCACTATGTTCTTCAACAATCTCTTTGTTTCTTATTCCCTCTACAAAATTTGGCCAATTACTATTATCATATTGACGGCTTGTTTGTTTCTGTCGAGCCATCTTTAGATTGAAATATCAACGATGATTTGGTACGGCGATTAACGAGATACGGTGAATTGGTTTTAAAAATTTCACGAGGAAATTTTTTCGCACAATCGGTAGTCAAGAGGAAGAGAAGAAGAATAGAAATTATTTTCTCACAATCGGTAGTAAAAAAGAAGAGAAGAAGAAGAGTTAGAAATGAAATGAAATTAGTTTAGGTTTTCTACTTTTATTAGTGAAAGAGTATATAAGTATTTTTATTAATCATTAGACTATCCCATAGCCACATTTATTGGATGGATATAAATAAATCACCCCAAATTCTTTTTGAATCGCCCTTAAAAATACGATATTCTTTTCTCATCAAATTAGCTCAGACCCCCTTTCAAACCCATAGATCTAAGTATTTCATGTCTCGTTTTAGAAATATAACACCACCACTCACTCGATCAAAAATAAAGTCAAGAAAATTGATAAAAGAAAAACATTTACAAGGCAAAAGAAAGGATCTCAGTATATATACATGAAAATGAACGTTCACAAAAAAAAAACAAAAAAAAAATCACTGGAATCAAACTCGATCCGACCCTAACCCCGCTGGACATGCAGGTTCAACTAGAGCTGCACAAACCCAACCCAACCCGCCAAACCCGACTCGCACCCGCCCAATTTTACCCGACCCGCACCCGGCCCGCCGATGAACGGGTCGGGTGCGGGTGATTTTTTTATACCCGTCTTTTAGCGGGTCGGTTGCGGGTAATAACTCCTCTCATCCGACCCGACCCGCCCACCCGCCATTTTTATTCTAAACTTCATCGACCTATTCTAAACAGATACATCATACATTTCTATTTTCTACTCTTCTCTTTCATTTCATTGATTCTTCTCTTTCAGTTCATTTCTACTCTTCTCTTTCAGAGGTTACAGAGCACACCACCACCACCACCGCGAACACAAGAATCATCACCACCACCTTGTTTCTTCTTGAATCTCTATCAGGTACTGTTTGCTTTAAAAAACAATTTTTTCCCTAATTGAAATTTCTGTTTGTATAATTACATGATTGAGTAGCAATTGAATATGGGTTTCATTAGTTTTGAGTGATTGTGATGCTCAGAAGGTTTAATTTGATAAATAACTTTTCCCTAATTTGAAATTAATATTTGTGAAATTAAGGATTTTTGTAGTAAAGCATGCCTCTGTTCAAGTTGGGGTTTAGTTCTGTCTCTTTGGATGCTGCGAAGAATTATTTGTAGTTGATTCAGTAGGTTAGCTCTAGCATTGAATAGAGTTTGTGAAACCCTATTATGCAATGAACTATTTTTAGTTGAATAGAGTTTGTGTAACTGTGTAATCACTAGTGGGTGGTAGTCTTGTTGCTAGCCTTAAACATCCAAATTAGGATATAATGAAGCTTAACCAATAGCCAGGGACCTTCATATACTGTCAGTTTCTACACATTCCTTTGCAAGAATTATAATTTTCATGCATTTATTTGAGAATCCTGCCATACTGATAAATTTGAGGATGAAAAGTGGAGTATTGAATGTGCATATCCCTTCAGTTTCTATTAATTCCACTCTTATACTTGTAACTTTCACATACTCTTTTGAGGATATGACTAGAAGTTCTACCTAATTTTGGTTGCTTGATTTCTCCCCCAATTTTCTCTTCCTGCATTTTCATCAGTCTTTCGTCTAAGCATATTCAAAAGAGATATTAATTCCTTGATATATTCATTATACTGGTCTAATCATTAGTCTATTCTGAAAGTAGCTTTGTTTTGTTTAAATTAGTTGTTACTGCTGGCGTTAATGATAGAAGTGACAATATGATCCTCACTTCAAGCATGTTCCTTAATTTTGATCTGCAGCACATTTTTGTCTTTCGTGATGCTTGATGCTTAAACCAATGAACAGTTCATTGCGACTGTATTTGCTCAGTCTTTTTACTGTTTACAGTTTGATGGTGTGTCTGCAAGGTTCTTAACTGCTGTATTTGCTCTTTGTTTAATGTTCATTTCCTTTCCTCTATTGTTTTAAGTCTGGTTTTCTCTAGTAATTTACTATTTACTGCATATGAATTTTCCCCTGGCTGAAATGTAAATCACATCTATTCTAATTGATTAGAAGACAGATAAAATCACGAAGCAGTAATCTATATTGCTTCTATTTTGATGATTGGTAGCTAAATCCACGGATGGAAACTATTCAACTTTGTAAGTTGTAGCTGTTTTCTTTTTCTTCAATTAGTTTCTCTCTCTTTTGACATCAATCAGTAAGGACCAAGGACTTGTAGCTCCAGCTAACCATTTATTCAATGCAATGAACCATTTTGGTTCAAACTAGGCCTAACTTTTCCCAATAACGCAAAAGCAATCTGTTTCTCAAACAGACAAGCAACCAATAATGTTACTAGTATCTAGAAATTAGGTTATTGCTATAAAGGTAATAGTCGAGCTATCCGTGTACACAGATTGGAACTGGAATCCATTCTGTATGGGATTTCCGAGTATCCCACTTTGGGAATTGTTGCTATGTTATGTTTGGTTTGAGACCAGATAAAGCAGACTGTAGACATGGATTTAAGGATTGGTTGAATTGTTGAAAGTGATTATCATACATAACATACTGCATTTATTTTTTGAGGTGCAAGTCGGTAAACAAAAGATAAAGCAGGACAGGAACAGGACAGGCACTACAAGAAAAACGGGCTTAAGCGTCTAAAATCTTAGCAAGAGCTCAGAAATTTAGTCGCTTAAATAGTTTAAGCGTCTAAAATTCCAACTGCTAGAAATTTTGGCGGCAATAAACATGTGTCCACTATTATTTAGCAACGAAAAAATATACTTAATCGCTAGATCCTTTGTTCAAGTAATTTATAGCAACTAAAATAGTGATCATGTAGCTATTTACTTTGAGACACCAACTCGTAGCAACAACAAAATAAATTGGTTGGTGAAACCTCTCTCAGCAACTAAGTTTGAGCCACAACCAAATATGTTTAATCACTAGATCCGTTTTTCAAGTAATTTATAGCAGAGAAAAGTTGATCATGTAGCTATTCAGTTTGAGGCACCGACTCGTAGCAATAACAAAATAATTTGGTTTCTCAAACCTCTCTCAGCAACTAAGTTTGAGCCACAACCAAATATGTTTAATTGCTAGATCCGTTTTTCAAGTAACTTGTAGCAGCTAAAAGTTGATCATGTAGCTATTCAGTTTGAGGCACCGATTCGTAGCAACAACAAAATAAATTGGTTGCTCAAACCTCTCTCAGCAACTAGGTTTGAGCCACGACCAAATATGTTTAATTGCTAGATCCATTTTGCAAGTAACTTGTAGCATCTAAAAAAAGTGATCATGTAGCTATTCACTTTGAGGCACAGACTCGTAGCAACAGAAAATGAATTGGTTGCTCAAACTTCTCTCAGCAACTAAGTTTAAGCCAACACCACATGTTAAAAAATGAATTACTTGGTAAAATCTCTCCCAGCAACCAAGTTTAAGCCGCAACCATCATTTCAAAAGAAATCAGTTTTTAAAGTACATTTGAGAACTTAATTAATATTAATCTAACAATCTTATTAGGATTTGTTTAATAGAAACATGAAAACTTGTTCAAATCATTGTTTTCATTCACTATGAGCAAATGTTTGGATGCACAAATTGATTTTTTTTTAACATGAGTCGATTAAATTAACTATAATTATAACCAAATATTTTTACAAATCTCACAATCCATATCATTCTAGTCAAAATTTGAAACTTTTAACACTTAGTTCAACAATTTAAATATTAAAACCAAATTTTGTCATATCCTTGCATTCTCTTAGAAATTAACCATTCCAACATCCAAAAAGCTATTTGTTCAACATTTTTCAAGAATTACAACAGTTTGCACATAGATTTTTGTACTAAACATTACTCAAAAAAGAGATTATCATAAATAGTTCAACAAATGTTATGTTTTTACTTCTATATTCCAATGTTAGATTTTAAAAATATATGTACATTGAGGTAGTTTATTATTACATGTTATGTTACAGGTCCAAGCTTAAACGCATCTAAAAGTAAAGAAATGCCCTATTTCGGGCAAACAAGACGACAAGAAAACTCTGTGCTGCTGGGTATATGCATTTCCTCCTCGTCCGTAACTACTTGTGTAGTCTCTAATTTATCTCTTGAACTGGAATGGTCAAAGTCACCACAAACGATCTCTTGAGATTTCTCGAGTTCACTATCAGACTGTGAAGTTGGACAATCAGAGTCACCAAGCAGGACATCAGGAGATACCTCATGTTGAATTATCAGTCTGTGAAGTTGTTTTGGGATTTTAGCTGTGACAATTAAGAAAAAGGAAAAAATTAGTAAACAATTAAGCAAATACAAACAGGTAGACTTAAATGATTGAGGAATAGTAACAAACCCAGTAAGCTCCACAGATACAAGAACATACTTCCCACTTTGATCCAAACTCTGCATAGATTACACTTCAGAAATTGCACTATACAAGATATAATTACATAGAGATTTCACTACTCAACACTAAATCTTTTCAAGCCTAATATGTTTTCCAAAAGATTCAAATCTTGGGATGCAAAATGAAGAAAATGGCAGTTTCCTGTCTCAGTATGCAAATCTCCTTAACGATTAATCACAAACTCTATTTACTCAAAATGATGAAAAAACTGATTTCGGCTTTGAGACCTTATACTTAATTCCAAGATACAAAATTTCCTTAAAGTTGACATATGGGTGATTCATTAATAGACACAGAAATGCAGTATAGTGAATTTATTCAATGCTCACGTGATGTACATCGAGGGCCATATCTCTGAAATGACAAACCGATGCACCAAGCCCTATGAAACCATTATAGAAAATAAATAGAATTACTCTGCAGATCAATAAGCTCCAATTGGTCACTGAAGCGGCTTCCATATCATATAGAACTCATAAGCAGACTGGGCATCCCAGCATCTTATGAAACTGCAAAGGCCGGTAAACTGTAAGAAAGAATCACCTAAGTGATAAGTCATATATATAAGTGATAATTCGACGAACACAAATAAAAAGAACAAACAAAATTTCTCAATTATCACAAGTAACAAATAACAGAACCCAAATATAACGTGACTAATAAGATAACATACCCATCACTACTCCCTGAAAATATTGACTTAGCATCAGAACTCCATGCAACACTTAGAACATGCCCTGCAATGAAGAAAATAAAATAACAAAATCTCAATGGACAGTATAAATTCGAATGCATCCATCATTGCAGCCAATAGCTAGACGTGGGTCTTCACTAAGTCAGGAGGTCAGTGCAATACCAAAAGTCACAAACTTTCCGTTGCCTTTTCATTTGTTCTTTAATTTTAAGCCCCAGCATTTCCACTAAATTTATAAACACTCCCATTTGTACTCAAGTGAAAATTGTAGTTACTAAAACCACGCAAATTTTAAAATCCTGAATGATGAACGGTAATTACTCAAAAGAAGGGTGCTCGTACCAATAAAGTGCAATGCAATTTTTTGCCCAATTCAAGGACTATGATAGCATTTTAAAGGGGAAAAATACTTACAGCAATCGCCACCAGCTCATGTAATAGCTCCTCCAAGTTTCGTAATGGCTATCAAAGAAAACGTAACCATCATAGGTAAGAATGTCTTAAAAACTGAATTTCATTCCCCTGTTACATAGGAAGTTGAGCTTTCGATAGTACAAGTAGATTGAATTTCATTCCTTGCACGAGAGTTTCCACCATACAGTTCATCAAACTGCAAATCCCCAAGGATCATTCCTCGTGCAGCCATTCTAGAACTGTCAAACACAGAAAGCTTAGTCAATTTCTGAACATAAATGTACTCAATTTAGATAACAAAGAAAAAGAACATTAATGTGATGAACTAGAGGAATGTAACAATATGAGTTGAGAGTAGAATGTGTCTATAATCATAATCATACATGTATATGGGAGAACTATCCGACACAATTTCAGCAAGAACGAATGGCATTGCTATGTAACATAATTTCAGCAACCACTAAAAAATTGTTCAATGTTTACCTTCAAACCTTCCTCTAAACCAAGACCACGAAATGATTTAGACGATGTACGATTAGCTTTATCGCAATTCGATTTAAACACAAGCGGCACACCAACTCTAATTAAACAAGCCAATGTCCAAAAACTTACACATTAGTAAAAATTTAACATTTTGCTGAACAAACAAGAGAATAGAGACTAAACCCAATTTTCAGAACATATTATTCAACCATACTATAACAGGAAGAAGCAAAAAAGAACAAAAAAAATGTTCACTTATCGATGATGTGTTTGATATGTTTAGCCATTTTAAAAATATGTTCTTCAGATTCAATCACATTTGGTATAGCTAATACAAAAAAGGGTTCAACAGACTGGAAAATAAATAAAAAACAGAGAAAACCCCTATTTAGTTAGATCACATTTCTTTCAATTATGACACTGAAATTGAAATTCAAATCAAGAAAAAAAAATTATGGATCTTAAATCAAGAAATTCAGATTTTATATATATATATAGAGATAGAGAGAGAGAGAATTGATTAGTTATAGTGGATCAAACCTTGAGTTGATTGTATAGATCTGCTGAGGAAATCATGTTTTCGTTTGTGTTTTCTGAACTTTGAGTGAAGAAGAATGTTGGACAAATTTTGTCAAAAAATTGAACTACAGAGAGAAGAGGCAAAGTGGAGAGTGTGGGATTCAGCGGTGATGGTGGTGATGGTGCAGTCGATGAACCTTAGTTTTTCTCCTAAGGCGGCTCAAATTGGAAGAGAGACAAAGAGAGAGAAACAAATACCGAAAAATGAAGAGAATTTTTTTTTTAGGATTTTGAAAACAAAAATTTAACGGTGGATAAGCCACCTCGTACAAATCATGGAAATATTTTGATGGTCCAGATTCGATGTTGGATGCTCATACGGATTGTGTGTTATTTACCTTTGTGATTCTCGTTGTGTTAAAACGAAAATTTGAAAGGTGGGTAACGGATTTCGGATGTCGGAAGCGGATATTTATATCGGATATTTAGTGTTATCGTAACGTAATGGATTTTGGAAATTAGGATCCATCAAGTTTTTTTATTAATTGGGGTTCTCAGTTTGTCATTTTTTTTAGTGTTATGATTTGATGAATTGGGTTGAACCCCAACAGATGTTCAATTAAAAAGAATTGAGATGTAGCTTAATTAATTTCTTGGGACGAACATGATGATTCCGACGTAGGGAAAGAAACACTATGGAGTCCGAGAGAAATTGAGTGACATAGTGTCATCCATATTCAACCTAATTCGAAATCCTTAGAACTTCACATGAAGATTAATATATACCGGGTGAAATTGACTAAGGTAGATGAACATTTGGTTAAAGTGATTGATAAACTAGAGAAATCGATTGAATCCTATAAACTTTAAGTGAGGTCGACCGATATTGGGTATTGTTATCGACGATAGAGTCCGGTAAAGATTTTGACTTAGTATAAAAGGTCATTAAAGACATAATATGAACAATTTGGTAGGTATAGGGTTCTGGTGAGGGGAATAGGTCATCGAGGATAATATGACAAACATCGAGTGAATTCAAGTGAGATCGAACAATATTAAGTGAATATGAGCGAGATCGATGAAAACGAGTAAATTCGAGCGATATCGCAAAAAATGAATGGGATTGATTGAGGTTGAATAAAATTCAATAAATCCTAGTGAAATTGATTAAAAGTGATATAATATGAGTAAGATTAATCAAAACTGAGTGTATTCAAGTGAGATTGATAAAAAAATTAAGTTAAACCTAAATGTATGTGTATTTGTCATATTGTGCTTGATGACCTACTCGATTGAGTATGAGTTTTCAAAGAAACCCTAAATGTACCATTGTTGTTCGTATTATTCTTAATGAACTAGTCGATTGAGTGAGAATCTTTTATGGAACCCTAAATGGACTATTGTTTCATACTTTTCTTAATGACCCGAGGTTGATGGATATTCAAGTCGGTTCCATAAAAAATTGAGTGAATTTTACTGAGATTGATAAAATCATAGTTTCATATCGTTAGATTTTTTAGATCGATAATAAAATGAATAAGTTTGATTGAGATTGAATAAGATTCAATAAATCAAAGTGAAATCGAGTGAAATTGATAAAAAATTGATATAATTTGAGTAAGATCGATCAAAATTGATTGCCTTCAATCATCCACGCTCCTTCCCTGCAAGTTGCGAATCATCCATACATTCATTGATTAACACACTCAATCAATCAATACCACACATAAACAACATCCCATTCATTTTGCAAACCCTTTCAAGTTCAGTCACACCCAAACATCAAAACTCTTTCACTTCTCTTGTTATGGATTCAAATCTATCTCAGACCCAAAAATTATTTGTTGAAATTAATGGCAGTAATTCATTCTCTCTTAATTATACAGCCTTAACACCCTTTGAACTCTCTTCAACAACTCAACAGTTGAAACCCATTTTCTGCTAAGACTCGACCCCATCTGCCAACTAAAAACCCATGTCATCTTCTCCGTTTACACTTTATTAACCCTGAAGGTTCATGAAACAGTGACACTAAGTACCCAATGCCTCATCTTCAAACACACAAACCCTAGATTCTAAACCCCATTATATACTCTAAACCCATCCAATTTAGCTTCTAATAAAGTAAAAAACTAAAAATTCCAAATTATTTTCATCAATTTTCGAAAAACCCAATTTCATATAACATAACTATAATCAAATCAAGATGAAGACAGTTAGAATTATTTAAATCGTCAAAGAAGAGAAACCCACAAACTTTTTCATCACCATAACCAACTCTAAACCATCACCTTCATCAACATCGTTGAGAATTTAGGTTAATTAGATATCCATCATCTTCGAAATTGTTAGAAGTTAGAGAAATGGTTTTCAGTGAAGTTAATGTTTGGGTTTATGTAAGTGTGTCTGAACCCTTAATAACCTCATCCCCTAAGTCGGATCTTCACCGGGACCCCAAACCCTGAACTCTAAAATATTCCTTAATACCCTCATCCCCTAAGTCGGAATCTTCACCGGGACCCCGAATTCTGAACTCCAAAATCTTCCTTAATACCCTCATCCCCTAAGTTGGAATCTACGTCGATACCCTGAACCCTGAACCATGAACTCCACTAAGTCGGAATCCGCCTTAATACCCTCTTTTACTAAGTCAGAATCTTCGTCGATACCTTGCACCTCAAAAGTTTGCCTTGATAACCTATTCCCCTAAGTCGGAATCTATGTTGATACCCTGAACCCTGATCCCTGAACCATGAACTCTACTAAGTCGGAATCTTCCTTAATACCCCGTTTTACTAAGTTGGAATCTTCTTCGATACCCTGAACCCTCAACCATGCACCTCAAAAGTCTGCCTTAATAAATTCTTTCCATAAGTCGGAAACAAAATCAATACCCTGAACCCTGAACTTCACTAAATCGGAATCTTCGTCAATACCCTGAACTCTGAACTCCAAAATATGCCATAATACCCTGAACCCTCATATTGTTTATTCACATAAGTTATAATCTTCACAGTATCGTCGGAATCGTCATGTTCGTCATGTACACCTTATTATCCTTAGTAACCTCTTCCCCTAACTCGTTAAACTTCAATCTCTAAACTAAGAGTCGCAATAATAACTCTAAACTACGAGATATTAAGTTCTGCATCCCAATTCCTTTCAATTGGGATGATCATATATTTTTTGTTATTAGGTAAAGCTTAACTTTATACAAGAAATTAAGCTACATCTCAATTCCTTTTAATTGAACATCTGTTGGGGTTCAATCCAATTCATCAAATCATAACACTAAAAAAAATGACAAACTAAGAACCCTAATTATAAAAAAAAAAAACAAATATTTTTGATGAATCCTAATTTCCAAAATTCGTTACGTTACAATAGAAATATTCGTTTTCGACATTCGAAATCCATTATCCATCTTTCAAATTTTCGTTTAATTAAGATGAGAATCACAATGGTAACTAATACAAAATGGTAACTAACACAAATCCGTATGAACATCCAACAGCGAATCTGGACCATCAAAATCTTTCCATAATCCGTATGAGGTGGCTTATCTACCGTTAATTTTTTTATTTCAAAACCCTAAACAAATTTTTCTCTTTCATTTTCGGCATTTGGTTTTCTCTCTCTGTCTCTCTTCCAGTCTTAGCCGCCGTAGGAGAAAACTAGGGTTCTTCTTTTGACTGCACCATCACCATCATCACCGTCGAATCAGGATCATTCAACACCATCACGACGATTGCTCACTCGGTAAGGTCTCTCTCTGTTTACTACTCGTTTTGGTTAGCTTGAAAAGTGATAACTAACATTTTTAGTTTTCAAAAACAACCCTAAAAAATGGCTGACATATGATTCATTGGGTTTGCTGTGTTAAGTGATTCATTATGTGATATTCAAATCTTTGATTTTCAATTCTTTGATTTTTTTTCCTTAACAACCTGTACAAAGCACATTTCTTTCTTTATCTCTTTTAACCCTTGCAAAGCACTTTGTTCTTGTTGAATAGGATTTATAAGAAGAAAGTTGTTCTTTGGAAGTAGTGATGTTGGATTGAGTCTGAGTGATTAAAGGATTCTATCAACACCATGGGAATTGGTCTAAGAAACCACACTTCTTTACCAACAAATATGTCTGGAGTTGTTGTACCAGAAGAAGATGGTACAAAACCAGTTGCTGAAAGTTCCAGCAATAATATTCTTCTCACGGTCAAGTTCTATGTAAAGTCTTCTTTCTCTCTAGTCTTCTTGGACTGATTCTTTGAGTAACTATAATAGTGTGTACTTACCATGCTATTCAATCTTAATCTAGGATGATTCAACTGATGATGTTTGCTTCAGAATGAGGCGAGATTCCCCTTTGGGGAAGCTCATCTATGGTTACCTTCATGTTAAAAATATTGAATACGAGTCGATCCGATTCTTATATGATGGTACTCGGATCAATACAACGCTTACCTTTGATGAAGTAATTTCTTTGGTTAATGTATCATTATTATCACACAAGCAATTTTTATTTTATTTTGAACCACTGAGTCTCAGGATTCTATTTACCTAATTCATACTGAAGATTTTGACTTCAAAACCCCTGAATTTGCTTGTTTAATTGGAATTTCATCTCTAAACTCATTACTAATCTTTGATTAATGTATCTAATTACAGAACAAGAAGAACTTGTAAGGTCATTTGAACAGAAACAAACTCAACAGAGTCGTCTGTGGAGGGTTAGTATCCAATTTATGTTTCTTTTTTTCTTTTTCTTTTTTGTAGTTAATGGTCTTTGTTTCATCTACGTTCATTTTGTATTGAGTTTCTGATGTATATTGAAAACCCCATAAGCTAAGTTCACTGCGGAAATTCACAGAACTTTGTATCCGCAACTTGAAAAGTTCTTAACATTCTAAGCAGGGCATGAGTAACTAAACATCGAGCATGACTGCATACCTAAAGCTAATTTTTGTCTAAGCAGGGTAAAATCAAGAAGCGCTACAAACCAGCTAACGCCACTCTCAAGAATAGAGGACATGATATTACGGTAGGATTAATATAACTGGAGAAGATGTCTTAACTTGAATTCATGATTTAATAAATAGAATATATATATTTAAAACTCTAATAATTTAGATTTATTAAAATAAATACGTGCAGCTTCATTGGGGAATTGGCACTGCTGGATCCATTAGAATCAACGGAACTAAGTATGCACTAGACCAAAGCCATTGGCATTCACCTTCTGAACACATAATCAATGGCAAGAGGTAACCATCAATTACATTAATCCCCATTTCTTAATATCTGTACATACATGATTATCCACTGACTCAATCCTTTGTTATTGTGTTTGCTCTGATTAGATTTGCTCTAGAACTGCATATGGTTCATCGAAATCTAGAACTTGGCAAAACGGCTGTTGTACATGTACTATACAAAATTGGAGGACCTGATTCATTCCTTAAAGAGGTATAATTCTTTGATCATTAGCACAAGTTATCCAGCAAAATAATATTCCCTTTGTCCCAATAAAAGAGTTTTTAGTAAATGAAAAAGTGACAATATTTTTTTTATTAGGATGAAGGTAGTATTTATTTTTGTATATCGATTCATTTTTTTGTTGTGAATTTTTTTCAGTTGGAGAAGGATATAAAGAACATTTCGGACACAGATATTGAGACTCCAAGGAAATTAAAATAGGAATGGTTAATCCAAGACACATAAAACGGGTGGTGGGAAATATTACAGATACTTAGGTTCTCTTACTACTCCACCTTGTACTGAAGGTGTCATTTGGACCATCAACATAAGGGTATATACCTAAACTAATTCGTACAGTTCTGCTGAATTAGTAACCATATTCTTGACTTAATTCTTCTGTTGAATTCCTCTTCTTTTTATTTATCGGCAGGTGAGGACTGTTTCAGAAAAACAAATTATGTTATTGAGAACAGCCGTTCATGATGTAAGCTGTCCAAGCTGGCTTTGTATCAGGCTTAGGAAAAAAACTCAGCTCTATGTTAGATACATATCTTTCTTGAGTAAGGCCATATCTGTTTCTGAAGTAGTGTTCTTTATGTTTTGCTTTAAGATTGTGGAGATTGTAAATATTTTTTAAAGAAAATATTAGATTGTATTTTTTTTCCTTTTCCTTAAAGAGTGTAATTTTCTTAAGAAATGATATAAATTGAATTATGTGATATAATAAAATTTAATTTTGTTTTTAATTTGGTTCATAATTTATTTGGTATTAATTTTAATTTAAATTATGATTTGGGATTATGTAAATCAGAATAGTGAAGTAATTTTTTAGCGAGCAAAAAAATTGAGTAGCTTAAATACTCAAGCAACCAACTTTAAGCCAATTAAAATCTGAATTCTAAAATAATTTGGAAGCTTAAAAATTTAAACGATCAACTTAGTAAAAACTTTGATACCTTAAAGTTTAAGCAACCAATTTCAGGACAATCAAAACCAAAAATCACTTGTAGCAAGCAAAATCATTTGATCGCTTAAAATTTTAACCAAGTAACATCAGGTTAAGTTGTTCCATGTATCTTCCAACTAGGTAGTTTAATAGCTCCCAAGTCACAAGTTGCTTCTAGAGAGTAAAAAATTTTGTACCTCAAAAGCTTGAGCAACCAACTTCAGGCCAATCAAAATCAGAAATCGCTTTTAGCGAGCAAAACAATTTGATCGCTTAAAACCTTAACCAAGCAAACTTAGGTCGAGTTGCTCCATGTATCTATCAACTAAGTATTTTACTTGCTTTAGAATGATTGGTATATCTGAAGCGATTGGTAGTTTACTTGCTACATTGGTTGGTCTACATGTTAAGCGATCACAGTTTTACTTGCTCCATGTTAGTTGGTCTAAATGTTAAGCAATGAGAAAAGTACCCGCTTTAAGTAAGTTGGTTTATTACTAGAGCGATTGCATGGTCGCTCAAGGCTTTGAGATACATGGCCTTGGGCAACCAACGGAGCGAGTGCCACTTTTAGTCTCTATAATGGTTATAGCGACTTAAAAGGAGCTTTAAGCGACTTAAAACGAGTAGTCGCTTAAACCCACTTTTTTTGTAGGAAGGATATAGAAGTACCAAAAACAAAACTGTTGATTTTTAGTTTGGGCGGGTGACAGCGGGTCACCCGCACCTGACCCGCCGTAAAGTCGGGTCAGAGCCGACCCGACCCGTTCTACGACGGGTTAGGTGCGGATGAAAAATCAAGTACCCACCAAATGGCAGATCGGGTGTAGGTGAGGCCCAACCCAACCCGACCCGATCCACCCAATATGCAGCCCTAGGTTCAACTGGTGGAAACACAAAAGTCAATAATCTTTGAGGAAACCACTCCGACAAGGGCCCTAACCGCAGTTATTTTAAAATGTCGTGACGACATCCAAACCATTGATTCCACCATTCACACAACATAGAAATCCGATCTTATATACCCGAAGCTAACGGTCACGTGTGGTTTGAAAAATCTGATCCGAAGAAAACGTCGTTAAACTAGCCAGTACGAGACCTACTTCAGAAACAAACTCAACATCAACCTGCAATTATGATATCCTCACCATACCGAAGGAACCAGTGGACTACCAAACATCAAGTGACACAGATTCTCAGCAGAATTTGCGCATAAGTGCTTGAAAATCTTGCAATCAGCCACCGAAGGAGGAATGATGATCATGCCGAAGTGTCTGAAAGACATCTTGTCTTTCTAGGAATACATGCCACTATTCACAAGCACAAACCAACCAGCGGATCCTCAATCACCATCAATGAATACGTTCTTCCCGTAACTCTCAACTTTACAGCTCAATCAGTCTGACACCTTCTACCGATCCAAGAGAGCCAAAAGTTGAAACCCATGGAGTACATGGAGCTGAACAGTCCACTAGACGAGTTTTTTTTTTTAACAAAACAAAAAAAGATCAACTTTGTTGTGTTTTGCAATAATAGAGGAGTCACAATAAAGGAGAGTGCCACCATAATATAAAAATGAGTAAACAACAGTGCTATAACAATACATAAAAATACACAATATGTTACGTTGGAAAATAATGGCTAAACAAATAAGTTTTAAATCTATTATTAAAACATAAAATATTATGCTATTTGGGTTCGAGTTCCTGACCTATTGGTCACTTTATATGTTTTGGTTTTTTCTTTGTTTTCTTTTATAAATGAAACATTTTAGTCCCACATCGGGGAATTTTTATTCCTTAAGTTGTATTAAGAGATTATATAAACAAACTTTTCTCAACATATTTTGACATCCAAGGAAAAATGGTTTCTTCATATTTTTTGAGAGACCAATAGAATAATAATTTATTATTATCTTTCTTAAGTTTTTTGAGATTTTCCTTGAAGGGTTTTCTGAGTTGCCAAGCTCAAGTTGAGCATCTACTACGAGTGCTAGTAGTAGGTGTAGTAGGAAATTTTATCCTGGAGGCATCCGCCCTGTGGAGGCTATAGCATCACTCTTGAGTGTAGCCGAGCGCTAATGTCTTAAGGACAGCGTGTTGAACACGTGACTCACTTTGTTTTTTTCAAAGTTTTGTTACATACCATCTTGATGTTGCGGAGATACGAGGAGCTCATCCGTTTTGACGAATCATTTCCGTTAAGAGCTAAGTATCAACAATCTTTGTTTATTTGATTTTCTTCATTTTTGATTATTGCACCCAACAATATTAAGACTTTATGATTTAGTAATAATTATAAATGAATAATCGATTTATGAATCGTTGACGTTGATATTATATTATAAAATTAAGGATGTTAATTTTGAAGTGAAAAACAAAATTGAGTTTTCTGGGCAGCCGTAGAGTTTCGAGTATATCTCTTAACTTAGAAGGAATTTCGGTGAATCCTTTTAACAGAGTATAAAAGACATCCTGATAGTTACCCACACCAAAATTCAGAATTTTTAGACTTGTAAAAGTATTTATTAGATATTTTACAAAACTGAGAAACGTTCCTGAAAAATTCTAACGGGCAGAAAAATATTGTCGAATAAATTAGTTTTTCTGGCGTAACTATGAGTTTTTTGAAATGGTGAGTTCAAATGAAGTTTCTAGATCTATATATTATCTTCAAAACTCATATTTAATTTTTTTATTTGGGATTGTGGTTTGTGAAATATGGTATTTGTAAAAATGTTGTGCATGTTTGTCCAGAATATCAATAACTGTATCTAAGCTCTAGATTAGTATGAGATCTTCCAACCTATTATAGTGGTACTTTGTCACCTTGGATATAATATGAAAACCGGTACTAGTGAGTGCTTTAATCCATAATAGACTTTTTAGTTAAAATATTTCTCATAAACAAATTAAAACAAGTAACGAATTGATTTTTATGACTTAAAGTGATAATCTCTTATGTGTTAGATTAATATCACATTGTTAATGAATAATGAGATGTTAAATCATTTGTGTATGAACTGTACATTATGTTATAAATCATTTTGGTTATATATGCTTTGTGTAATATCAATTGGCGTGAATCACATGATTGGTTAATAATTTTGCATTAGCAATTTCAATGGTGATTTCTAAATCATTTCGAATATCTTACCTTTTGTTGAAAATATAAAAATCATAATATACTAGTGTACCATAGTCATATGGATAATGAGGTATAAAGTACTTTTTAGTAACTAGTGCAATAAGAAGGTTAAGCGAACACATGTGTTTTAATTGATATGTATGTACACAAAAGTGTTTGGGTGTTTTATTACCAAATTTTGTTACTTATTGATGATTGTGATAGTCTAATGTGAAGAGAGACTTAAGTAACTTGATAACTATATTTTGGTAATAAACATTTTGATAAGATGAACACTTATTATCTTGATAATTTGATATTACCTATGTCAAACGAGAGTATCAACCAATTTTTTGAATCCTAGTTGGGCAGAAGTTTTATCATCTTAAGTTGAATGATAGATTAAGTGTTAATTTGTGCTATTTTCTATTTTAAGTTGTGTGCTTATCTCCTCGGAATATAGAATTGTTTATTCAAATTTGAATGGAATAATTGACATTCTTACTTTGTTAAGTAATTTTACTTTTCAGTGGAGATGATAAAAAGAATTGGTTGGTAAATGCCGGAAGTGCTGGAACGTGTGATCCAGAAAAGACATGTTTTTTCTTCTATCAAGAATGGGAAAGATGCAAAAGCATTTTCATGAACAAATCATCTATCAAAACAGTTGAAGAAATAGGTAATTATGTGCAAGGCTTGTCAGGTATGGACATTTATCAAATTATGATATCATTCTCAATATGTGCATTGCGATTGAAAACTAGTGTCAAATGCTATCTACCTAAGTTACTATGAAATGTTATATTTAGAAATATGGTCTTGTGATGCTTTGAGTGTTAGCTTAATAGAACAAGACAATAGTAGATAAAAGGGAAAATCGTCAAAGAATTGAGAATGAATACATGAACATGTTATATCATAATGTTGGTATAGAGTACCATTATATGGTGTGTCTTATTTAGATGCAACATAAAAGACACATAATTGTAGTTTCTTATGTTGAGAAATCCTGATAACTGTGGGGGCCCTTATGCCTCAAATGTGGGTGTATAAGATGGAAACAAGTGTTTGTTTGATTTCTCAAGCATATTTATAGAAGACCCTAAACTTATATGTGTCCTACCCTGTAGACCTCAATTGTGGGGGTCTAAGGTGAGAATGAAGAGTCGATTTTCTTTAGCAAATCATTGCATATGATCACCAGAACTGTACTACAATAACTTGTAAGTTCTGAAGTTAACAACAGTTGAATAAAATAAATTTTATTGTTGAGGATTTTGAGTTCTCGACAACAGTCTTCTAAGGTCGGGTTCTCGCACGAGATAGAATAGGTTAGATAGATGCTTGACTTTAAGAAATTGTTGTAATAGAATAAAGTAGTGATCATAATTGGCACATACTCACGTGACACTAAAATTAATACGCCAGACATTGTTTGTCATTATTGTCAGTATGCTACATTAGATGGATGTTGAGGCAGTATACTTAAATGGTTAGTCAAAGGTGGACAAACCTTAAGGTTTTGATTAGTGCAGGGGTAAAGATACAAACTGACTACACCTACATATACTTGACTTAAACCAAGCAATAAGTCATTGACCTAACAATATTATTATGTGATGATGATGATTTCTAGTGATGTGACACTAATGAATTTTGATAAGTGTATTTACACTAAATCTATTGAAGGTGCATATGTTTAGCATGCCTTTATTATGTTTTTTACAACTATTAAAAAATTTGTGTTATTTAAAGTTTGACAGGAAACAAATATGTTGTTGACGTGGTCTAAAGGACTAGAAGGAACCAAAATCAAATTTTGATTATATAATTTTTGTCAAATGTGTTTAATGTGTGTTGTAAAATAGGTGTGCATGTTTTCGATTTTAATCCTGGAGAATCATATGGATGCTCTGATCAAAGGACAAGAGAATTGGGATGCTTGAGGTACATATTTAATTTCAAATATGTGATATATGTATCAGTAACCTTTTGAGGAAAATGTAATGACCTTACTAGTATTTAGTACATGTATCTTGTATATGCCTTTATATGATTTACAACCACCTAGAAAACATGTGACTTTTACGATTTGATCGAAAGACTAAGTTGTTGTAGACAAGCATGATCTAAAGGATCATTGGAACCATAAGAAATTCTGACGGAAATGGTCTTTGTCAAACTTGATACATTTAATATATGTTGTAAATGTGAAGTGAATTCGGTGTACAAATACATTTGTGACCCCAAAAGAATTAGTGGGATGATCTGATCATAAATTTACAGTACTTGAGGTACATTTGAAATTATGTATGTGCATGATACATATTGGACTGACCTTAAGAGATGTTGTGATTTCAGGCTTTGGAGAGTCTTAGCCTATGTGTGCGCCCTCTTAAGTTGTATCAGTAGTTGGAAATATTGCAACAAAAATGAGGAACTCGACTGAGATGAAATTAGAGTTTGCGCGCTTAATTTAAAGCATGAGAGGAAGTTGAATGGATAAATCCTTTTCTTGGAAGGCATTCCTCTATGAAAGAAGCCTGTCGCCACCATTGCTAAAACTCAATTGAATATGTAATTCTAAAGTAAATGAGCAATTGTCAAAGTCTAGACAAACTCAGAGACGGCTAATTCGGTAAGACAACTACTCTCTAATGAAGTGATTTTTGTAGACTTAGTGAAGTCAAGAGAAAAATTAATGGATCCTTTGACGAAATGATAATCTAGAGAGATAGTTTGTTATTGCATCGAGGGGGGTGGGGCTTAATCTTATTAAACAAACTTGCCATGAAGGATACTCAACCTTGTTGACTGGAGATCCCAAGATCAAGGTTTTGAATGAGACAACTAATTTGTGGTGGGTTAAAGGGAACACTATCATAGAATTTTATTTTTTGTCCCTTCCCTATGGTGTAGACGTGATAGTGTGACTGCATGTGAAGGATGACTTTTAATAAGTCTTAATGAGTTTTATAGTTTCAATTTAAGATTGAAGTGGGGTGTAGCAGTAAACAATCTTGATATAACTCACCTATCTTTGTGGAAGTGGACCGCTTCCTACGAGAATAAAGTTGATTCTCTAGAACATTCTGAAAAACAGGATATTTGCTCAGGGCCAAAATGAGCACAACAGCACGAGCTTGGCAGCAACCTGGGAGATATCATGCGTGGTGGTTATCACGAACTACACCAAACGCTAGCAGTTCAAGACATCGCATTCACTGTCTCTAGAAAGTAATTCCAGTAATCTCTCACTAAGCAAAGGTTCAAGACCTCATGGACACCTTTGCCTACATGGTATTTTTTTTTTTATGTGATTTTTAGTTTTTCATCAAGATTTAATTCATTTTGATAAAATGATTTTTAGGGTCTTGGTATTACTGATACTTAGGACCTAAGGGTCTTTAAGGGATCAATGGCTCATTTTTACTTTGGTGAACAAAACTTTTAGTCCCACTATGGGAAACTAAAGATAAAAGCTCTCTATACTATTATGATTAATGCAATTAATAGTATAACCCTGGGGTCAGCACACTTTTGTGTGAATAAGAGGACATTAGAATGGCTAGTATGATTTCAACACACGCACGGTCCATCTGTCTGTTCAGTCAAGTCGGGTCATGGTATTTAGGGTGTTGGTTTACCAAGATCTATTTGTGTTTTTCATGTTTTACAGAGGTTTTCATTCATGTGGGGGATTATTGGAAAACAATGGCTAAAAAAATGAGTTTTAAATCTTTTATTAAAATATAAAATATTGTGTTATTTGGGTTCGAGCTCCTGACCTATTAGTCACTTTATATGTTTTGGTTTTTTCTTTGTTTTATTTTATGAATAAAACACTTTAGTCCCACATCGGGGAGTTTACACTTCTTAAGTTGTATTAAGAGATTATTTAAACAAACTTTTCTCAACCTATTTTGACATCCATAGAAAAATGGTTTCTCCATATTTTTGGAGAGACCAATAGAATAATAATTTATTATTATCTTTCTTAAGGTTTTTGAGATTTTCCTTGAAGGGTTTTTCTGAGTTTCCAAGCTCAAGTTGAGCATCTACTACGAGTGCTAGTAGTAGGTGTAGTAGGTCTTGAGTGTAGTCGGGCGCTAATGTCTTAAGGACAGCGTGTTGAACACGTGACTCACTTTGTTGTTTTCAAAGTTTTATTACATACCATCTTGATGTTGCGGAGATATGAGGAGCTCATCCGTTTTGACGAATCATTTCCGTTAAGAGCTAAGTATCAACAATCTTTGTTTATTTGATTTACTTCATTTTTGATTATTGCACCCTACATGTTACACGTTTGAGAAAAGGGTCTACGCAATATTCAGCCAAGGGGAACTTCAATTTTTAGAAGAAAACCTCTGCGGACTATGAAGCATAAGAGTCCGGACACACGAAAAATATTGCAGAGCTTTCACTAGCACTAGCAAACATGAACTTCTCACCTCCAATCGTTTTTGTATTAAATCATTCAAGTAAACAAAGTCGACATACTTCGACCCAAAAACCCTGATCAAAAGTACAAACAAAAGTAAAGGAATACAACCTACGAATCCTGATCACCAAAAATCAACCAAATGATTAGAACCTTAAATTATTTTGTTAGAACATTAGTGCTCATTTGAACTCACCAAGCGTTGGCATATCAAGTTTGGTTGTCAAGTTTAGTTCCAAAGTTCAAGTCGCTTGAGAAGATTAAGTCAACTTCGTAAGGTTATACTAGGAACATATAAATGTTGAAACTTGCTCTAGTTACACATGAATACTTGAAGACTTATTAAAGAAAAACCGAGACATTATCCTTCAGTTTGAGGTTAGAACTACAAACTTGACTTGTCCCATTCATATCTATTGCTCGTACAAGTTCTTATTCACTGAAAACATAACAAACGAATTTAAGTTTGTTAAAATGAATTTAGTATTGGAGACTTGTTCAAAATAATGTAATCATAGTATCAAAGGGAAAGATATACAATAGTTTTCTCGACAACTTAACTATTTGGAGTTACAAAGTATAGTTTATCTATGGACTCCGTGTTTACGACATTGCGTTAATTGGTAATTTGTTATTATTTAGTGTGTTGAAATTCTGGGTGAATTGTACCTTAATAAATATGTCTGAAAGCAATTTCGTTCGAACCATTCATGACCAACCATAAAATAATAATAAGCTCTGATATCCTCAAAACTCCTTGTGTCACCGGATACAAAATGCTCGAATACCAGTTTCTACCCATCTGAGCCACCAAGAATAAACCTTCAAGATGTAACACAGTCGAATGCATTAGGATTTGTGAATTTAGGTTGATCCTAGCATCAAATGCATAAGATCGTTATGCTTACTACTGTTTCCTTTACACACAATTGCGCCACATAATCTTTATGTAAGGTATGAACTTCTCTACTTGTGTAGGACGTGTTCGACTATTATACATATCTTATATCTCTCTACTAGCATTAGAATAATTAATAAATTAATTTAGCGTGCACTCCAAACAATCTAAGAATCACTCATAAATCTTCGATATTATAAAGACAAACAACAATGATTAAAACTCCCAGTAAACTTGTATAACTAACTAAGCTTCAAGCTTCGAATATTGAATTCATCCTTAATCCACAAAGAATTAGCTTATTCCACAAAAAATTAGCTACTCATATTACAAAGAGAGAAGAAAGATGCATAAGAACGATTTCCCCCTTAAATGTCTAAACCCTAGGTTTAAGATGTGAATTGTAGTATGAGAGATAAGAGGTGTAGAGATCTCTTGTTGGAGCCTCATATATCTTCTTTTATAGCCTCCGATAATTAGCCCCCAATTATCGTCTCTTTCTAGAGCTTGAAATCCTTCTGGGACGGTGTTTTCTTGTTTTAGAAGTCAATTTCACATGCACAATAGCCCCACAATGACTAGGTTCAATACCTCACAACTTAACTGTATGACTAGTAAATTGGCCTAAAATCGCTCCAAGGTTGGCTAGGTTGATGGCTCGGTCGACCTAGCAGTAGGATCTCCGGTAACTTTGAGTTTTCTGACGAAAATTTGCTCTGAATATCGGCTAGGGTGGACCTAGTTTTAGGATATTTTTGCATTTTCAGCGTTTTGCTGATAACTTCTTCATCCGACATCCAATTAACCTCATTCTTCTTGCTTTGACTTAGTCTCTTAGTTATTTGCAAGATGAGGGTTTTAAACTCTTCATATATATTGATCTCAACTTAAGGATAGGTTTGAAAGCTTATACCCAGCCGTAAGTGACTCTTTAATTTAGCTCTAACTTTTCCTTTTCATGCGGAATGAATTCCTTTCCTCTTCTTAGTTCTTTTTAACATTATTTTTATTTCCATTGATTTAGAATGATTCATATAAATAAACTAATAAAATAAAAAATAAAAGTAATTCAAGGTAATATGCAAGAAATCTAATTAAAACAAGTATGAAATTGAAACTTAAAACGTGTAAATTAAGCACTTATCAAAAGTTCAACTCCTTATTATATTACATGATTGCATTTCATCAAAAAAGAAAAAATATGGTACTTCACAGATATGTCCATAGTATTATCATTCAAATAAATAGGTAGAGTTTTTAAGTGTTGATATCGACTACCTAAGTTTTAAATTTGCCGAAACCGTAATTTATACGGACTTTTCAAAGTATTGAGTTTTGTACTTGAAATCATTTCTGAGCATAATCAGTCCTTATCATGATTTTCTGTATCGACCGAAACAAGTATGTATCAGTTGGTACTAACATAAAATCCTTAATTTATCGTTATTTCTTTGTATCAATTTTTATATTAGTCTTTATTGGGCCGATACAAACTGAATCATGGATGAAAAATCATGTGCCTGCTATATATTATACAAATTACACAAATATAAAATAAATAGATTATTATTTAGTTTTAATTTTCAAAACTACGACAACAAATAAATAAATTAATTCACATGTTTTCAACCATACAAAGCATACATGTATGTTAACAAAAAATTTGATAACATTCGCGTTGTGATCCTAGTTAGTAATTCACCGATTTATTCGCCAATGATTCACAAACTTTTACATATCATTTGTTCCCGAATAATACGTCCGTACAACTGAAACTCCGGGCCGAGTTTGCGTGTTTTGTGGCTAGCCCGAATAATACGCGTACGTTCCGAATTCCCGTATAACTCGGCTGAAGGAATTGGTTGACAAAAACACTTGTTGAGATTCGAACTCCTGTAATTAAGCTCTTTTACTTGACATGTGACCACTGCTTTACCCGCTTTTATCTTTTTTTTTTATTTTTTTATTTTTTTTATATTTTTTATTTTTTTATAAACAAATCAAGTAAAAAAACAATTACAAACTATCCCTTAACTGTCTATGGTCACCATATAATAAATGCATAAGCCATATCGGTGGCACAGACCAAACCATATGTCTAATATTAATCTCTAGGGATGTCAATGGGTACCCAATTGTCCGGAACCGAGTGAATTGAGTCCGGGTCCAGGTCCCAAGATTGGACCTATTAGCAATAACAGTACCCGACGGGTAGAGCCGTAAGGAATCGACAATATTTCGGGTCCTAACGGGTATTACCCGCGGGTAGTGGCTATCCGAATATTTATCATTTGTTTGTCAAATTTAGCCAAAATTCAAAGATTTCGTCTAGTTTTGTTTGAATTTTTTTTATTTTTTATTTATTTTCTTAGATTTAAACATCAATTAGAACAGTTACATAGATATAACAATAATTTTGTATGAAAAAAGATTAGAACAAAATATAGTTGATCTTAGAGGATCCATTAAATATCCGAACCCAACGGGTATTTAGCTTTTTAATAAGGTCTAGTTCTTAGTCCACTAAATTAGGACCCGGTCCAGTCTTTTTTAATAAGGTCTGGTTCCGGGTCCAGTGGTACCCGACAGGAACCAGACCCATTGGAAACCCTAATCTTCCCCTAGTGGGCTAGTTCATGAGCAACACTATTATCATTTTGATTGACATGCCTAACAGAGATAAACTGAAATTTAGAAAATAGGCTTTTGATGTCTTGAAACATATAATGACTTTTGAAATCTCCCAGGAAGGTCTTCTCATTGATTCGCTTCAAAATCGTCTCAGCATCGCTCTCAACTATGATCTTGTCTTGTTTTTTTTCAAAAGAAAATTTTAGGGCATCTCTGATAGCGCGCACCTCTGCTTCTTCAGTTGATAAAAAAACCAGGTAAGTCGATTGAGCATGTATAAATTCACAATACGACTCTCTGATAATAAACATAATTCCTCCATTTTGAGAATCTAGGTTCAAAGCCCCAACAATTTTTATCTTAATGCATTCTTTAGCAGGAGCAATCCAAGGAGAGGCATATTAAGATGGTATAATTATGAAAATTTTGTTTATAATTAGATGTTTATTTGTATTAATCAACATCGAATTTTCTCTAGCAAAGATTGCCATCGGTTCCTCTGACTTTTCAACAATATCAAAAGCAGAAAGTCTATTGCTCTAGATTAAAATGTTATTCTCTACCATAAAATATACTTATATACTTCACATGCCTATACAAAATTTATCCATATTGTTTTTCTACCATAAAGCGCATATACAACATTTTTTTCGGTACCTTCACATTTATAAATACGTGATTTCAACAATTTTATACATTAGTTATACATTAGTTATACGTGGATCATAGATTTTTTTATATGTATTTGGATTTTGAGGCTTTTAAAAGGATAAATATTTATTAGTTTTTATTATTTTTATTTTCCGAATTTTCGGTGCTGAATTCACATTAGTAAATTAAATTATACATTATATATGCAGTTCTAAATTATTGTTGATTGTTGACCGGATTTTTGATCAATTTTAATTTTTAGGAATTCGAATAATACTCGTACGTTTACCGCAATAGTTGTCGTATTCCAAATTACTAATTAGGGTTGTGATTTTAGAAACCATATTGAATAGTGTAATTTCAAATTTTCATAACATTCTGAAAATATAATGTTTGTCTCCTTTTATCATTTTTCAAATTATAAATATACTTATTGTCATTTTTTATGAGCAATACATTTTATCAACCAAAATATAATACTCCTTCCGTTTCAACAAAAATATTACTATCAGTTTTTTATTTTGGTCTATTTTTAGATTAAAATAAAAAAATAATAGTAACACTTTTGCTGAAACGAAGGGAGTAATTTATTTAAATTACCGTATGTTAGATTCGATTAATAAATAAATTTTAATATACCTGTGTATTATACGTAAAAGTGTAGTTAAAAAGATATTTTACACAAACTCAATGCGTGAAAAATACATTTCAAAATTAGATGGGAAATCCCAACTGCGGAAGTATCAATCAAGTATCGTTCTACGAAAATTAGTGACACTCCCGTATCGTTTTAGGATCAGTGAGTACATATAATATTTTGCATCCTGAATCCTGATACCACAAACCATGGTCCTTAATCTTATGCACGATTTGTAAGAGATGTATATTGGATGAGATAATCCATGTATGAAGGTATTTCATAATATCAGTGAGTATGCTTCAATAAAATAAAATAATATCAGTGAGTACATAAGCTAGTAATCTGCAGATGTGTACATACATGAAGATAATGAATGGGACCTAAGAGCGTCCACAGTCGTCGACTAAATCGACGACTGAAGATTATAAATGATCGATAGTCGACGAAAGTGAGCCGCAGTCGTCGATCTTTTTTAGTATTTGATCGTTGAAAAATCACTGTTCAGGATTAAAAGTAATCGCTGATCGACGATCAAAGTTATAGTCGTGCGAAATTCTACTCCCTCGCTTGTGAACAGACGAGGTATCAGCATCTCGCTTAAAAACACGGGCGAAGTGTTGACATTCCGCCAGCACACTTTCGCTCCACCAGACGACTGAGCAGAAGCTCGCCTACTCATAAGCGAACAGCTGAGATATCGCCTAAAATTTCCAAACACGGGCGAGATGCAGTGATTTCGCATGGAACTGGGCGGGGTACCAGGACCACGCTTATGTTTGGGCGAGCCCCTAAGATAACGC
>JAJJMC010010050.1:3649367-3663813 GCA_023531435.1 Papaver californicum
TGAGTTTTGGGCGAGACCCTAAGGACTCGCATGGAACTGGGCGGGGAGCCAGGACCACGCTTCTGTTTGGGCGAGCCCCTAAGCTGCCGCCTGAGTTCTGGGCGAGACCCTAAGGCCTCGCTTGGGTTGGGCGAGGCCCCAAGGCACCGCCTGGGGTTGGGTGAAACCCCAAGGCCTCGCTCAGGCGTTAATTTTTGCGTTAATTTTTGGGATGTTATGATATGTTACCGTTGATATGTTACCGTTGGCAGTTTAACGGTCATATATTTACCCTATATATATGGGATACTAAACCAATGGCATTTTACTAAACTCATACATTGTGTAGTTGAAAATTCTAAAGTTGGTTTTTATTTCATTTTTTGAAATCGATTAGTAAAATGGCGCCATCAAAACCACGGGGTCCAAATTTTTCGTCTTTTGAAGATGTTACGATGTGTACGATTCATTTGTCTATTTCTCAAGATTGTAGCATTGGTACCGATCAATGTGAAGAAAAATTATGGTCACGTATACTATGTCGGATGAAAGAAGCTATACCTTCTATGCCAGAACGTAGTTGGACCTCCCTTCAGAAACGATTTCAAATTATAAGTAAGGATGTGGCGCTTATGTCTGCGAAGGAGGCTGAAGTCGAAAGGGAACATCATACTGGATGGGGCCCCGAAAATAAGGTAACAACTCGTTTAATTATGCTTATTACATTAATCTATATGATTGTATATCCTTTAACAACATTGAATTGAAACACCAGTTCGCAGAAGTACGTAGGCTTTTCAAGGAAGCAACTGGTCGAAGTTTTAAACATGAAGATTGCTACACCGTTATGTTAGATAATATTAAATATTCCAGAAGGTCGACATCCATTTTCGATTCATCACAAGGCGAGTCTGATTACGACAACGAATCTCAGGACGTACAGGACACACCAGAATTAAGCGTAGATGGTCCCAGCGCCTATGAAGATCTTGGAGATATCCCCAACACAGTAATCCGTCCAATGGGGAAAAAAGAGGCGAAACGACAGAAGACAAAAGGGAAAGCAAAATTTGCTGAACAACAAGAAATGATGCAAAATATTTATAGAGAGCAACAATGCTTCAACGCCAAATGTACCGAACAAAGAGATATGAAGATGGCACAAAGAGAAGCTGAGTTTGCAGCAAAATTAGCTAATGATAAAGCAAAGTTTGAAGCTAAATTAGCTGATTCAAATGCAAAGTTTGCGGCAATACAAGCTAGGCAAGAAGCAGAAGAGGAATTTCGTATAATGACGATGGATATCTCCCAAATGGATGATGTATCAAGACAGTACATCGAACTGAGGAAGAGAGAAATTTTGATGATAAGATTAAACCAATCATAACGTCCGGATTATTATTTACCATTTTCATATTGAGTTTTAATTATGATCAAAACTAAATTAATTTAGTTATTATTTAGCATTTTCATATTGAGTTTTAATTATTTACCATTTTCAATAGATTTTTATGTTTTTAACGACTCCTATTTTTAAATAAAAATTTAATTTAGAATTATCTTTGAAAATTACTACTAATACGAGCTAGACTCGATGAACAATTAAAATATAACGCGACTAATAAGTAAAGATAACATAACTCTCGCTTTAACCACCGGTCCACTAACAACACATTTACCCCCAAAGCCCATATAAAATTTCAGTCTTCCCCAACAGATGACCATATATGTTCGATCAGGTCATTTCTCAAACGAACCCCAGTTTGTTTATCGAATACTTCACGTCTGCGTTGGTCCTTGAGCATCCTAGAAAGTTGAGCAGTGTTCTCCCTTGAAATAACAACTGGAGCACCGTGGCTGCGTTGTTCATAGTCATGCGGCCAATCACCGGGAATACGTTCATCCTCCACTATCATATTATGTAGAATAATGACCGTTTTTCATTATATATGCTAACACGTCCGGATTCCACATTCGTGCGGGTTGTTTGATGATTGCAAATTGATTTTGTAGTACACCGAACCCCCGTTCTACATCTTTTCGACAACCTTCCTGCATCGCCGAAAATTTCTGTTTCTTTTGGGAGTCTGGATGTTTAATGGTAGTTACAATAGTTGTTGTCTCTGGGTATATTCCATCCCCAAGATAATACCCCATATTGTATTGATTTCCATTGACTGAATTTACTGGCGGTGCTTTACCGTTGATAAGCTTTTTGAAGATATACGAACGGTTCATCATATTGATATCATTGTTTGATCCCGGCATACCAAAAAATGCGTGCCAAAACCAAAGATCATACGACACAACTGCCTCAAGGATAATACTTTCGCTACCCTTGTAGGCGGTATAAGCACCGGATTCCGCCGAAGGGCATTTGTCCCATTTCCAATGCATGCAATCAACACTACCGAGCATCCCTGGAAATCCCCTTTTTTGGTTTTCATCAAGAAGGAGATCAACATCATGTTGAGTTGGTGTCCGCAAATATTCATCCTCGTACAATTGGACTATCACCCTGCAAAATCTACGAGTTGCTTCCAACACCGTAGTTTCCCCAATACGTAAATACTCATCGATTGCATCGGCCGCACATCCGTAAGCTAACATACGAATAGCTGCAGTTATTTTTTGGTGCGGGGTTAATCCTATAACACCACAAGCATCTCTTTTCTGCACAAAATAACTATTTACCGCCACAACATCACCCAAAATACGGTTGAATAATTGTCGACGCATTCTGAATCTTCTACGGAATATATTGGGCGGAAATGTAGGGTTGCTGCAGAAATAGTCTCTCCATAGACCTTTAGCACCTACATCACGTTGTCTTGGTATTATTGTACGTGTATGTGGAGGGTTCAGAGTTGACAACATTAAACCAACATTAACTGCTACGTTATTACTGTTCGCTTCAAGCGAACTTTCATCTGATGAGTAGTAACTTATGTCATCATCATCGTTTAATGAACCAGAAGAAGAAGAAGTATAAGAAACATAGTGAGGGAAACTAGAAGAGGAACCATACTTGTCAATATGATTTACATAGTTTGCCATTTTGTTATGTGTTGGAAACTGTAAGGAGCAAGAGATGATGATAAAACTCGGTTCGTATTGATGGAGAAGCAAGTCTGGTAATTTATAATAAAAAGAGAATAATGTTGAACAAAAATAAACCTTTTATCTTAGATATTTTATGTGTCTTGACAAGGCAATGACATGAATCGACAATACACCTACCAAATTTCAAAGCAAAGATTTATTTTCAGACTAGTCAGAGATATTTTATGTATCTTGACAAGGCAATGGCATGAATTGACAATACACCTACCAAATTTTAGTGCAAAGATTTATTTTTAGATTAGTCAGAGATATTTTATGTATCTTCACAAGGCAATGACATGAATTGACAATACACCGACCACATTTCAAAGCAAAGATTTATTTTCAGATTAGTCAGAGATATTTTATGTATCTTGACAAGGCAATGACATGAATTGACAATACACCTACCAAATTTCAATGCAAAGATTTATTTTCAGATTTGTCAGTGATATTTGATTTTTCTTGACCAGGCAATGACATGAATTGACAATACAACGACCACATTTCAGTGGAAAGATTTATTTTCAGATTTGTCAGAGATATTTTAAATAACTTGACAAGGCAATGTTATTAAATATATTATTGTTCTCTATTTAATCCCAATACCTTATTTGTTTACTTCATAACTTACCTACAACCATGTCAACATTTCATTCAGCCGAAGACTTGGCTATAACAAAATCCTGGTATTACGAAACATTACGTGAAGATGTTATAGTCGGAATTGTTGATCCAGAAACTGTATGGGGGAGGATCCACAGACATTTTGGTGAGGAATATGGAAATGCAAACCAAAGATCTATTCTACAGATTTATGATAGATACCAAGTTATTCGAAAGGGAATAGCTGATTATGTATCTATACAACAACGGATCTTTAACGACACCCATTTAGGATTATCGATCGAACAATTTGTAAGTATCCATACCATTACAAAATTTGTCTCCTCCAGCATTAACAACAATTACAAATAACCTCTTATTTTACTGTTTCTTTGGTTGTGTAGGAGGAAATTGCTAAAATGCACTACTTTCACGAAATGGGAGAAGAATTCATATTTGTAGCAAGCTATGAGTTCATGAAATCCAAAATGTAATCGCAATTAACTCCTAACATTATCAATTGAAGTGAAAGTTCAACGGTTTATTATTTTTAGAGTTTCAATTTTTTTAATGCTAATGACCTCGTAATATCCCCTGAATCGTCGTTAAATGAACAATAATTTAAGGTACTACACTACTTTTATTAAATCAAAAAAGACATACATGAAAGGAAACGAAAAATAAACTACTGATACATATAAATAATGTAAAAAATAAACCTATTAGTGAAGCTATATGAATTGGCTTCTCGGACGACGTTGACGAAGTTCTGCCCTACTAGGTAGAAAGATCAACACAAAAGGGTTGAATTCATCCATTACCCTTAAGATCTCAAAATGAGGTTTGTACCGGAAATCACTTCGTTTCCATGTTGTCCATTCCTGGAGTGATCGAGCAACAACTTCATCATCAGTTTCATTCCTAATACGAAATTCATTTACCCGAGCAGTTAAAGAAGAAAATTCTAATACTTCCTTAGTAATTTGCACATATCGATAAAAAAGGCCTGCTCTGTTCCGGTTGTTGGGATTACCGGTTTCAGCGTAAAAGTTTGCATGTGTGTGTTCCAACCATTCCATGGTCATACAACCTCGGATATCACGTTCCTGACCCCTTGCTGGATAATGTAATACTACGTTTCGACATATGGATAAATCTTCATCTAAAGTAAAATTGGTTGCATTAAGGGTAAAATTTTCGTAACCAGACATTGAAAAATTAAATGTGGGAAAAATGAAATGAGTTGTGTAGAAATTTCAATGTTATTTATAGTAGTATAACAAAAGAAAAATATCCGTTATGCAAGGACAAAATAACGGTAATAAAACGGTAACTTAACGGTAACATATGGGTATCACAACGGTATTAAAATGGTCATTCGAAATTTAAATTACCCAACACGTTCTTTTAACCGTCATGCAAAAATTAAATTTTTTGTTTAACCGGAGTTTGATCTTGGTGGAATAAATGGTGGGAAAGATGGTCTGACGTTCTGCGTTGGTCGAACTATTGATGAAGAACCCGGAGGTGTGGTCATACCATATGAGGCAAATCCAAGAGGTTGTTCTGCTCGGAATTGGGTAAGCTGTCTGGTCAACAAGGTATTTTGATCTTGTAGGAGGCTAATTTGACCGGCTGTCTGACTCCGAAAGTTGTTGAACTCAACTTCTTTGGCAATTAAGTACTCCATCCGATCCTTAGTTTCAGCTAAGGTAAATTGACGAAACTCTTGCGTAAAATCAGCAAACTCTTGCACTAAATCATAGGCCGCCACCTGGGATAAATATTATTTATAATAACCACAGAAGCATAAATGTGTAATATGTATTAAATTTTTCAAAACTTTGTTAAAGACTTACATAGGGTAGTTGTTGGGGGGGGGAAGGAATGGGCACATGATCACGAGGCCGTGGGATGTTGTGTTTGATACGGTCACCTGCAGAGCCATAAGTTTCAACCTCCCAATCAACTTGCGCTACATATTTGTAGAGGTTGGTAACATGTCTCCAATATTCATAATAAACATCGTAGGGCACGACACGTACGTATTCACTAGCATTGACGTTAGAAATTGCTGTCATGTCCTCAATCTCGTCATCGACGAAGTTGGAAATGCAAGCAGGGGGGTTTGCAGGAATACCCCAAGTTGGGTTGTTCTGCCTCCAGCAACGATCTCCGAGATACATATTGTGCTTTATCCAAGAAAATGATAATAAATAAATACCTACCCATTCACAACAGTACGAGTTTGAAAAAAAAGGAGTAGGAGACAAGGACGAGGAAACATACAGTGCCCACCTAGGTGAATGTTATTCTTTTTCCAGAAAGTTCTATTGCTGTGCGGCCAATAGCTTCTGGTAGGTAGTGAACTGCAGTAAGCCATGGTTGCCACGTCACGTCCTTTACGGATAACTGGTTCAGTTTAGTCCTTGTCTTCACTATGTCAACACCCTTCTTCCGGGAGCCGACCCACCTACGACATCTAGGCCATTCATGTTCACTTTCAGCCGAAGGGTTATTTGGACGACATATTCCCAGATATTCGTATCCCAAAACTACAACAAAAACGCGAGGGTCAAAAAGATTTAACAACATAACAATTAAATTTTAAGAAAATTAATTTTGAATAAAGAACAACAAATTACCTCCAAAATTTGGAACGGCCCGGATACTGATTTTTGTCCCCTACTAGCCGTGGCAAGACCCGAATACAATTTTGAAAATGCAGGACCACCCCAGTCGTACTGATCAACTTCATTTAGATTATCAAAGGCAGCCAACCAACCTGCATCAATGTAGGTTTTTGCATTTGGGAAAAAGAAATTCCCCAGAACATACATATAGAACGCCCTCGCAACTCTATCAGCAAGAACACTATCATCGTTGGCAGCGTGCAACGTATCTTTATCAAAATAGGTGGTCAAAAACTTCAGGGTGATGGCATCCGAAACCCACTGTTGGGGAACACCTTCTCTTTTGCATACCGCATTATCTTTCAGTTCAGGAAAAATATTCTCACGAACATACTGAAATCTGTACTTAGCTGGGTCATAAGGAACAGATCTCCCGACACCGATACTAAGCCCGGTCAACATAACCCAATCTAGGGGAGTGAACCCAAGCTCCCCAAAACAAAAGTGAAATGTGTTTGTAGTGTCCCAAAACCGCTCGACAATATAATCAATAAGAGCGTGGGATGAATCTACTAAAGGTAGGGATAGTAATCTGCCCCAACCTCCCCTTTCTATTATATATTGGACCCTATTAGACTCCTTAGTGATTTTCTTGTACAGCTGTATAACTGATTTGAGAGAGCCACGGTGGTCAAACCTGAAATTGGCGTCGGAGGAATATGTAATATTTGTCGATACGTGTTCCTCCGTATCTTCGACAACATTATAGTGTTCTAACCCCGGAACATCTACGGACTCGGGGACCATGGATTCAGGTTCACAATCCTCTGCGATTTTAGCTTTTTTGCTTTTCTTCTTTCTACCAACCCATCTCGAAACAACATTGCTAGACATCTGCCCAAACAAATAATAGAACATTGTCAATATATTCAGTAAATCACAACAATGCATAAACAATTAAAATTAATTTAACACCAACTAAACTTGTTTGTAATTGTCTATTTCCGTACACATTTGTACCAAAAATTATACATCAAACATTCTAAAAATACATACATCATTATCAAAATAAAACAATCTCACCAATTATAATTAATCTCATTCAAATTACCCAATTGCAAATACTACCATACACATTTGTTTTTAAATTAAATCAATTTAATTTCTACACAACATACTACATTCAACCAATAATATTTAACTTTGTTAAAGATATTTTGCTTTCCCTTGACAAGGCATTGCGATGAAATGATAATAGACTAACTAAATAATAATTCAAAGATTGAATTTTAACTTTGTCAACGATATTTTTCTTTCCCTTGACAACGCATTGCGATGAAATGACTATACACTGAATTGACAATAGAACGACTACTTAATAATCCAAGCATTTTCTACTCAATTTTTCAGAGATATTTTATTTTACTTGACAAGCCATTGAGATGAATTGATAAATAACTTGCAAACTTCATTTGGTATCCGTAGAAGTTAATATTCATAAATAAATTAAAAGAACTAAAAAGGTTCAACACCATAAAGTTCAACACTTTGAAAGATAAAGGGACACAACATAAAGTTCAACACCATAACTAGCAAATTCAGTTTGTTCTAGCGATCTTAATTTTCACCAGAACAAAGGGTTGTTATCTCTTGTAGCACTATTCGAACTCTTTGTTGTTCTTCTATGCTCATCACCTCCCTAGACTCAATCGAGCGAGTCAGTCTCCTAACCAACAAATCTGTTCTATCCTTTATAGCTGAGATTCGATTGTCAACCACTGATGGTTCAACTACCCTTTCCCCCAAATGAACCCCCCTTGTTGGATCAACTACTCCACCATCTTCAGGTTCTATCCTGATGGCCTGACTCAACCCTTGTGGATGTCCTGGTACTCTAACTATTCGATACATATCATCGAAATTCATCTTCAGAATCTACATAAAATAGAGAAACGATACATATCTTTATTTATTTAACCCCAACATAAATAAATTTAAACAACCAATTAATAAATTATAAACAGGCAACAACAAATAATCATCAATAAGAATACACCCAATTTATAATATTTATCATAAACCCTATGACAAAATACACAATTTCAAATATATCCATACACATTATTTTCAAAATTAAATTAAAATTAATTCCTTTGATTTCTACACAACATACTATATTCAATCAAAAATTAAACACAAACCCACTAAAATTAAACTACAACAATTTCGTATTGTATGTTCAATTTAACAAAGGGAACAAATTTTGAAACCTAATATTTAACGTCCACATAAACCCTAAATAAATTCCCTATATCATAAGTTTAGAACACAAAATTCACAATTCAATAATCGGTTTATAATATGGTAACTACATGATTAATTAAACAACATCTACAATCGAATTAACTAATAAATCATCAACATTTCATATCAAATAAAAACAATTTAATTCATCTTTTTTTTGAAAAAAATATACCTTGATTTCGCTTGGAAATGGTATGAGCGAAGTACTCTTGCACTAAACGGGACCTTGGGTTCTCGTTGAATGATTTAAAGTTGGCTAAAATGGGGGATTATGTGGGTTGAGCGGCTACAACAAGGTGGAAGAAGAAGGCAACAGAGAAGAATGCTGTTTGGAAGAGAGGGGAGATAGGGTTTTATTAACCGTGAAATACACGGGCGAGATCTTGGGATCTCGCCTAACACCAAGCGGAATCCTGTAGTCCCGCTTGGTGTTAGGCGAGATCCCAAGATCTCGCCCGTGTATTTCACCCTCCAAACGGGGTTCTAAGCTTCCGCTTATGTCCATGCGGTATCCAGTATCTCGCCCGGAATTTCTTTTGCACGGGTTATCCGCACATTACACAGACGAAATCTTGGCCTCTCGTTCCGACAAGCGAAACTCTGATGTTTCGCTTAGTTAGTGGGCGAAATGTTGGTACTTCGCCTGGGTATTTTTTTGGTAGGCGATACAGCAGTATCTCGCTTGTATCAGGCGAGCTACTAGTCTCCCGTCCGTCTTTTCAAGCGGTGTCTTGATACTTCGCTTGCGTTCAAACGATATCCTACCACCTCGCTTGATCATACCCCGTTGTTTTTGTGACGGATCAAAGATCAAAAAATTTGATCTTTGATCTTTGGTAATGATCGCGTGACTGGAGATGCTCTAATGGAAGTAAGCTAGTGGGCGAAGCATCAACAGATGTCGGGATATGATAAGATAGCAACAAGCTATCCAAAACAATCGGAAGAAGCACTAAACCCTCGATCATTGAATATAAATAGTAAGATATTGTTATTCAAATAATTCATAAGAGCGTCCACGGTCGTTGGACTATAAAACGGACCAAATATATATATATATTTTTTAATCCGTCAAAAGTCAACCATAATTGGACGAACACTAATAGTCGATCGTTCGGATTTTACACTGTTCATGACCAAAAATGGTCTGATTTCCGGACCAAACAAGTTATAGTCGCGTGGTTATGTAGTGAACCGTTTGATTTTAAGCGGGCATGTAGGGAACCGTCTGGTGGCAGACGCTCATCTAGAATAACGCTTCAAAACATGGGCATTAACCAAATTTACGCCTGATAAAGCGGTCACCCAAGCGTCCGTCTAGCGGAACGTTACAGTAGGAGCACGCCCACTGACAGGCGTTAACCAAATCAACGTCCCATTCAAGCGTAATCTTATACCTCCGCCCGAATGTGGGCGGCATCCTAAACGTCCGCCTAACAGAGAATGAAAGAGATACATGGGTTCAAAGAATATGTTTTATCTATTGAGATGGGGTCAGAGAGGAACCAAGAAGAGAGGATTATGTGTTCTGGTGGTTAGAAGATTTGAGCTCGAGATGAAGTTAGAAGGTGAGAAGAAGAAAATTGCTGCCTTGGGTTTGATTGTAGTGAAGTCTGAATGTTGAATGGCTGGTTTGTCCCTGTGAATCTGTGATGAGTGATGAATTCTGGCAGCGAGCAAGAAATAGACAGTGAGATAGGTTTCTTCCGTGAGATCGAGGTGATGATTGGTGGTCGATGGTTGTGAAGCTTCGGAACTAGACTGAAATTCGAAGTGGGACTGAATTGATGTTTATAAATGAATGATTGTTTGAATGTTAGCCATGGGTTTTGAGAGATGCTTATGAATTGTTACAGCGAGAGAAAGGAAATAGAAGATGTTGACGTTGTGTATTGGTGGTGGTCGTGAAGAATAAAGGTTGTGTTGGGGTGAATTAAAGTTGCAGATAGTTATGATTGAATGATTGCAGGAATGGGTATGTGTTAAATGTTGATTAATATTGCAGGGAAGGAGAATTAGAATAGTTTGAATTACAAACAGTCCACGCCAGAGCTACCAACCAGGATTGTATTCAAGCTGTTCGAAAAAATGCTTCAATGAGTTGCCAAAATGAACAGGCAGTCATCCAGTCGAACGCCTGGTGAGACGGGCGCTCATCCAACATTCCGCTTGATAAACCAGGCGTTATTTTAAGCGTCCGCCCATCTCACCATTCCCACATACCTGCTGCACGTGTGACACAAAATACACGCGTTTGGATAAGATTCGCCCCATCAGGCGTTTGGCCAAGACAGCGCCCATATCTGGGGCGTGCGCGTAGGTGTGCGCTTGGCATCAAGCGTTCTTTTCGGTTACGCCTGGCATCAAGCGTTGCTCTACTTGTCCGCCCAACTCAAACGTATTCCTATACGTACGCCCGTGTGTTGAGACGTTACATTAGACAACCGCCAATAACAGGCGCTCTCTTACTCATACGCCCGATCAATTTTACTCTTTAACCCGCTGAGTTTAGGGCGGACCAAAGAGTAAAATTTTCACTATTTGGTCTTTGGGTTTGCTCCAACGACTGTGGATGCCCTAACACACCCTAAAATCCCTTAACCAGATCCAACAGTTGGTAGTTCAAAAATTCAAAATCAGGGTCCACCATTCTTTGGTATTTTTTATCAATTTAAGGCCACATGCTCAAGGACCTAGTTAACATTTTGTCGAAGAATAGTTCTGTAACGTCTAGATTTGCAAATTATTAGGGTACGTATGGTACTCCAAACACGGTACACGCATTATATAATCTAAACAAATACTACCTCCGTTTCAGGAAAAAAGTTACTATCATTTTTTCATTTTAGCCTATTTTTAGGCTAAAATGAAAAAGTGATAATAACTCTTTTCCTGAAACGGAGGGAGTAATATACAAATTATCCGTATTCGTGAATAATTCGGGCTTAGTATTCGTCCAATATTTAGCCCATTAGCTACTGGGCCCAACCTATTTTAACCCCTTAGGAAAGTCCTTTCGTGTTTTTAAAAAATTTGCGGCTAGAGAGAATTGATCCCTGACGTATCTAGCTTACCCTTGTGCTACAACATAGCTTTGATTATGGTTCATGTGTTAGCTATATGAAACTATATTATGTATATTTATTTCACTATAATCATATTTCCATGATATATAATCCTAAAAATGTCATTTATAATAATTTTATATTATCGAATTTTGTATGCCGAATTATTATCTCTAAAACGAATTATATACGAACGTATGCCATTCCGAATTACTAGCGAAACATAAACCGTTGACCTGATTTTAGACCGAAATAGACATTAACAAATCCGAATAATACTCGTACGTTTGTCGAATTCCGAATTGCTAACTAAGGCTCAGAAATTCCTTTTTTTAGAGTTTTCCCTAGTTGGTGTAGTACCACTCTGTCGTATGTATCTTCTAGTTTCTTTGAATTACATTGAAGGATTTGGATATTCTCTGCCTCTCTATACATATCTTTTGAGGAAAATCAATACCTTAGCATCATTGTAAATTAAAACACAACAAGTGAAAAAAAACCCATGGTGACTATACTTAACATATAAAAACTCCTCCCATATTTTTATTTATAAATAAAAACCAGTTGAAATAAAAATAAGACAAAACCCCATTTCCATTTATAATGTTTAAATTTAGTTTTTATTACTTTTTGAAATGGTAGTATTGCCCTTTCTTTCATTTTCTTCTTTTTCTTCATCTCTTATTTATTCTTTCTTCTTTCTTCCGCCTTCTCTTCCCCACCACTATCATCACCAGCAACAGTATCTCCGCCGCCACCAAATCAGTGAGAAAAGACAGATCGGCAGTAACAACACCTCTGTCTCCTCCTCCAACACCTTCTTTTTCTTTTATTTTTATGTTCACTAACAGTACTTTTGCCACCCATATCCGCCACTAACAACACCTCCTTCTCCTCCACCAACACCACCAACACCTCCTTCTCTTTTTATTTCCTGATTTTACATCAACAACACCTCCTCATCCCCCATCGCGTCCTCCTCCATATCTTTTCTCCCCCACCACCACATGTCTAGATCCGCCACCAACAACACCTCTTCTTCTTCCTTCTATCCTCTACAAACATCACCGCACCTCCAGATCATCATCGTCGAAAATCATCATCAAAAAATAATGATACATCATCATTGTCGAAATTAGGGTTTTGTGTTGGTTAAATGTCAGAAAAATGATGAAACGAAATTTGGTTTCATTAAATTTTATAAAAACTAAACAACATTGAAACCAATTTTTGTGTTGATGAAATGTCAAAAAAATGATGAAACCAAATTTGGTTTCATCAAATTTTACAGAAACTAAACAATGTCGAAACCAATTTTTGTGTTGGTGAAAACAATAAATTTTGTTGTAACCAAATTTAGTTTCATATGATTTTTGCCTATTTTTTATCGTGAAACCAAAGTTTAGTGGTGAAACAATACGTTTATGTTGAAACCAAATTTGGTTTCAACTAACTTTTTCCTAGTTTATTCAATTTGAAGCATTTGGTTTCTTCGTTGAAGTTGTGTTGGTGAAATGTCAATTTTATGTTGAAACCAAATTTGGTTTCATCATTTTTCTGCCTAATTTTTATCGTTGAAACCAATGTTGTTGGTGATATTGGTGGTGGTGTTGCTCGTTGATGGTAGTGCTGGTTGGTGATAGTGAGATTCGGATTTGGGGCTATTTTTCCGGCTAAAATTGCTGTTTCTTCACGTGTTTAATCTTGTATTGTCCTCTAGTATATTGTGTATCAATTTGGGATGAAAATATACAAGTTTTATCATGAATCAAAGTTCACAGTTGTATGCAGACGATTTCCGTGACTGGCTTGACTTGGTCAACTCGGGTTGACCGATTTGACTCGGGTTTGACCCGATTTTGACCGAGTTGACTCGAGGGTACCCCTTATCCACTTCTAGTGTGCCAAATAACACTTGTCCTTGAGTGCCTTTATCACTTTTTGAGCCAATTTTTCCACAAATCTTTATTTTTCAAATGTACCTACAAAAGCATTTGCAAAATCGAATACTAACTTAATAGAAACTAAGGTGCAATCTAGACACTAAAATGTGTCTATCAAATACCCCCAAACTTATTATTTTGCTAGTCCTCGAGCAAAGTACTCTAAAAAATAAAGTAAAAATCCTAACTCACTTTCGCAGGAATCGCGACTACATTTAGCATATGCAGTAAGCCGTTAAACCCCTAGGTGTCCCTAGTGGACGAGTTTTGTCTCGTGAGGGTTTACAAGAGGTATACCCACAAAACCTGGATCTAGATCTTAGCAACACGTGAATGATTAAGGATAGACACTAAACAAGCTAGTTAGTTAGCTACTGAGCCAGCCGGCTATAGGGATCATTGCCCGTTATGGTCCAATCGCTGTACACGAGTGTTAACTCAAGCATACTTAAATTCATATCTAAGACAACAGAGTTCTACTCAGACAGTTATCTAACCACCCATCACATGAAAAGACTTAGAAGATGAATATAGACTGTAGAAGGTCGTAAATGTTGACTGAGGCGAACGATGTTTCCCATATCTGTCTGAAGGTCAGTACCGAGATGAAACCTAGTGTGTCGAGATACTCCCCATTTATTTTCAACGGTTACTACTAACTAAAATATTTACAAGTTCCCATGGATCCTGCGTTCCACGCTTGCTTAGGCGACGGAGACAGGGAGAACTTGAAAATACCAAATACTATTTTTTTCTCAATTTTTTTCTAACTTTTTTCGATTTTTTTTTTTTTTTTTTTTTTTTTTTTTTTTTT
>JAJJMC010010050.1:3678024-3705394 GCA_023531435.1 Papaver californicum
TTTAGGATTAATGAATCTGACAAGTGTGTTTACACTAAACTTGTTAAAGATGCCTTTGTAATTGTATGCTTGTATGTTGATGATATGATGATACCATGTACAAACATGGATGTTATTAATTCCACTAAGAAATTGTTGAATGAGAACTTTGACATGAAAGAATTAGGCCATGCTGATGTAATCTTAGGGATGAAGATTAAAAGGAATTTTAATGGCTACAGTTTGAGTCAATCTCATTATGTTGAAACTATACTTAAGAAATATAATCAGTTTAACTGTAAACGTGCTTGTACTCCGTAGGATTCCTCTTGTAATATCAAGAAGAATAAGGGTGAGGGAGTTAACCAAATTGAATACTCAAGAGTCATAGGAAGTCAGATGTATTTGATGAACTGTACGAGACCAGACATTGCTTATGCAGTGAGTAAGTTAAGCAGGTATACTTGTAATTAGGGAAGATACATTGGGATGCACTTATTAGAGTGTTGAGGTACTTAAAGTACAGAATGTCCTTCTGTTTGAGTTATGAAGGATACCCTGCCGTCCTAGAAGGATTTTGCGATGCAAACTGGATAGCAGACTCAGAGGAGTTTACGTCTATGAGTGGGTATGTATTCACACTAGCAGGAGCGTCTTTTTCTTGGAAATCTTCCAAATAGACATGTATAGCTCGTTCCACTATGAAATCGGAGTTTATTGCGTTAGATAAAGTAGGAGAGGAAGCCTAATGGCTAAGATGCTTTTTAGAATATGTTCCTCTTTGGCATAGGCCTGTGCCATCTATATTTATACACTGTGACAGTACTTCTGCGATAGCTAGATCTAAGAACAGTGTTTATAGCGGGAAGTCTACACATATTCGTAGGAGACATAATTCTTTAAAACAACTTATCTCTACTGGCGTTATTACTGTTGACCATGTAAGGTCTAAAGAGAATATCGCAGATCCTTTGACGAAAGGATTTTCTAAAGAGATAGTTAGTGCTGCATCGAGGGGGATGGAACTTAAGCTCATAGAATAAAATTGCCATGAAGGATACTCAAATTTACTGTCTGGAGATCCCAAGACGAAGGTTCAATGAGATAACTAATTTTTGGTGATTAAAGGTATGCACTATCAAGAGAATTACATTCTCTGTCCCTCCATATGGTGTATTGTTGTGATAGTGTGACTGCATGTAAAGGATGACTTTTAAAAAGTATTAATGAGTTCTATAGTTTTAAGTTTAGATTGAAGTGGGGTGTAGAAGTAACATTCTTGATAAAACTCACCTATCTGAATGAGGAAGTGGGATGCTTCCTATAAGAATTTTAACGAATTCTTTAGAGCATTCTGAGAAACGGGATACGTCCAGGGATAAAATGGACACAACGGCACGAACTTAGCAATGCCTGGAGGATATCACGCGTGGCTGTTATCGTAAATTGCCTCAAACGTTAGCAGTTCAAGACATCACGCTCACTGTCTCTAACAAGTAGTTTCGGTAACTTCTCAATAAGTAAAGGTTCAAGACCTGATGGACACCTTTGCCTATATGGTATTTTCCGCATTCCGATTTTTTCGTTTTTACCGATATTTCATTCATGTGGGGGATTTTTGGAGAAAATGAGTTTTAAACTAAATGGTTTTTGTCTTCGATGCTCTCTCATTTCCTTGAGTGAATGAAACTCTTTAGTTTAATCCCACATTGGGTAATCTAGAGAAGGATGTCCACTAAATAACTATTCTCATATGGATAATATGTAAAACTAGAGGGTGGAATGGGGTGGGAAAACAATACATGGGCTAACTTATGTATTGGGTCTACGAATGTGAAAGACATCAACCATGATCTATTATTTTTACCAAAATATTTTTACAAGAAATACGAAACCCTAAAAGATTCTTTTTATGTTTATCTTGGGAAAACTTGATTTACAAGAAATCCGAAACCCTAAAGGTTTCTTTTCTCCTATAAATACAAAACGTTTTCAGAGTTGAAATCCATCCCAGAAGCGGCTACTATCCTGTCTTCTTTTCACCATCTTCTCGCTTTGTTTTGCGCTTTTGAGTTTTTATTTCCCTTCATTCCCTGTTGCTAAGTTCAAGAGTGGGTAGTTTGTATTGTGCTAATACAAGCTATATCAGGCAGTCTTATCCTGGACACATTTTCGCACGTTGGGGTTTAGCATTGCTCTTCTCGAGTATACCCGCGAACTAATGTGTTAAGGACAACTTGTTGAACCTGTGATTCTGCCCTCGTAGTTGTCTGTGGTAGAGTTGTTTTCAATTCTGTTCTTTATATATATATATTATTCTAATACATCTAACGTTGTTGTTCATTGTTGCAAGATTCCAACAATCTTAACACATTATCTTTTATCTCGTAACAATGGGAAAGAACGATGTTGAAAAACCTCAGAAGTTCAACGAAAAGGATTTCAAGAGATGGCAATCCAAGATACTGTTTTTCCTGAGTTTTCATGATTTAGATACAATACTGGTTCCTTTTGATGATTTGATGAATACTGAAGATATTACTAAAGATGATAAAACGTTTTACAAGAGGCAGAATTATCTGGCTAAAAATCATACTATGAACTGTTTGGAAGATGCGATGTATGATTTTTATAATGCTAAAGAAACTTTCAGTGCTTATGATTTGTGGACTGCGTTAGAAGCAAAGTACCAGGAAGAAACTGCTGGTAGCAAGAAATTTTTGGTAGCGAAGTTTATGGATTTCAAGATGACTAATGATAAGCCTGTTGTTGATTAATTCCTTGAACTTCAACAAATCATCAACGAGATTCTTGCTGAAGGTATGGTCATTGATAAGACTTTTCAAGTATTTGCGGTAATTGAGAAGTTACCATCATCTTGGTCAGAGTACAAAAGAAAGTTGAGGCATGAAACTGGTGAAATCAACAAGGTTGAATTGGGAAAAAAGATTCAAGTTGAAGAAACGTTATGCACCAAAGACAAGAATGTTTCGTCTGCAAGAGATATGACAAATAAGGCTCATATGACTGAACACAAATCTGGAAAAGGTGATAACAACAAACGCAACCCTAAGCATGGTCCTCACAAAGGTATGTTTCGTAAACCTGAATATGGAATTACTAAGATTAAGGGTGCTTGCTATGTATGTGGAAATCGTGGTCATATGGCAATTCCCTGTAGACAACGTAAGGACGTTAATAAGAAGAATAATGCTAACTTGGTTGCTGAGAATAAGAATGAGTTTTCTGCTATGGTATATGAAGTTAATCTTGTGACAAATGTGAGGGACTGGTGGGTAGACTGTGGAGCTACCAAGCATGTATGTGGAAGCCGAGACTTGTTCACCTCATATCATAAGGTAGGGGAAGGAGAGAAACTCTATATGGGTAACTCATCTGCAGCATAGGTTGCAGGAAAGGTAAAGTTCTATTACCTGCAAACTTGTGGGGGGAGGCTATCCTCTCAGCTTGTTATATCCTGAATAGAGTACCCTTTAAAGGATCAGATAAAACTCCATATGAGTTATGGAAAGGTAGAAAATCATCTTATGCTTACTTCAAAGTTTAAGGGTGTTTGGAAAAGGTGGTCATACCTCCTCTTAAGAGAACTATGATAGGACCCAAAACTGTTGATTGTGTCTTCATAGGGTATCCTGAGCATACTAGTGCTTATAGGTTTATGGTTGTGAGTTCTGAAATTTCTGACATTGGGTTGCATATTATTATGGAGTCTAGGGATGTAGAGTTCTTTGAGAATGTTTTTCCTTTGAAACTTGGTTCTCGAAAGAAAATATTTAGATGAACCTCTAGATATGCCTTCAACCAGTCAGTCATTACCTTTAGAGGTAGATGCACTAGAATTTGAACCTAGACTTATAGAGAAGCCATGACTTCTTCTGAAGCTCCATGGTGGAAAGAAGTCTCCATTAGTGAAATAGATTCCATCCAAAAAAAAAGGTACTTGGGAGATTGTAGATTTACCTCCAGGCTGTAAGGTCATAGGATGTAAATGGATCTTCAAGAGAAAACGTAATATAGATGGAACTGTTGATTAATACAAGGCTAGGTTGGTAGCTAAAGGCTACAAACAGAAAGAAGGTATAGATTTCTTTGATACTTATTCACCTGTAACTAGAATTACTTCCATTAAGACTTTAATTGCTGTAGCCTTTGTCCATCACCTGGAGGTACATCAAATGAATGTAAAAACATCGTTTTTAAATGGTGAATTAGATGAGGAAATTTACATGGCACAACCCGAGGGTTTTGTAGTGAAAGGTTGTGAAAATAAAGTGTGTAAACTGATTAAATCTTTGTCTGGTTTGAAACAAGCACCTAAACAATGTCATGAAAAATTTGATCATGTGATGATTTCTAGTGGTTTTAGGATTAATGAATCTGACAAGTGTTTTTACACTAAACTTATTAAGGATGCCTGTGTAATTGTATGCTTGTATGTTGATGATATGCTGATACCAGGTACAAACATGGATGTTATTAATTCCACTAAGAAATTGTTGAATGAGAACTTTGACATGAAAGACTTAGACCCTGCTGATGTAATCTTAGGGATGAATATTCAAAGGAATTTTAATGGCTATAGTTTTAGTCAATCTCATTATGTTGAAACTATACTTAAGAAATATAATCAGTTTAACTGTAAACGTGCTTGTACTCCGTAGGATTCCTCTTGTAATATCAAGAAGAATAAGGGTGAGGGAGTTAACCAAATTGAATACTCAAGAGTCATAGGAAGTCAGATGTATTTGATGAACTGTACGAGACCAGACATTGCTTATGCAGTGAGTAAGTTAATGTAATTAGGAAAGATACATTGGGATGCACTAATTAGAGTGTTGAGGTACTTAAAGTACAGAATGTCCTTCTGTTTGAGTTATGAAGGATACCCTGCCGTCCTAGAAGGATATCCCAAGACGAAAGTTCAATGAGATAACTAATTTGTGGTGATTAAAGGTATGCACTATCAAGAGAATTACATTCTCTGTCCCTCCCTATGGTGTATTGTTGTGATAGTGTGACTGCATGTGAAGGATGAATTTTAATAAGTTTTAATGAGTTCTATAGTTTCAATTTTATATTGAAGTGGGGTGTAGCAGTAACACTCTTAATAGAACTTACCTATCTGAATGAGGAAGTGGGCCGCTTCCTATAAGAATTTGAGCGAATTCTTTAGAGCATTCTGAGAAACAGGATACGTCCAGGGCCAAAATGGACACAATGGCATGAACTTAGCAACGCCAGGAGGATATCATGCGTGGCTGTTATCGCAAATTGCATCAAACGCTAGCAGTTCAAGACATCGCGTTCACTGTCTCTAGCAAATAGTTTCGGTAACTTCTCACTAAGTAAAGTTTCAAGACCTGATGGACACCTTTTCCTATATGGTATTTTCGGCATTCTGATTTTTTTCGTTTTTACCGATATTTCATTCATGTGGGGGATTGTTGGAGAAAATGAGTTTTAAACTAAATGGTTTTTGTCTTGGATGCTCACTCATTTCCTTGAGTGAATGAAACTCTTTAGTTTAGTCCCACATTGGGTAATCTAGAGAAGGATGTCCACTATATAACTATTCTCATATGGATAGTATGTAAAACTAGAGGGTGGAATGGGGTGGGAAAACAATACACGGGCTAACTTATGTATTGGGCCTACGAATGTGAAAGACATCAACCATGATCTATTATTTTTACTTAAATATTTTTACAAGAAATCCGAAACCCTAAAGGATTCTTTTTATGTTTATCTTGGAAAAACTTGATTTACAAGAAATCTAAAACCCTAAAGGTTTCTTTTCTCCTATAAATACAAAATGTTTTCAGAGTTGAAATCCATCCCAGAAGCGACTACTATCTTGTCTTCTTTTCACTATCTTCTCGCTTTGTTTTGCGCTTTTGAGTGTTTATTTCCCTTCCTTCCATGTTGCTAAGTTCAAGAGTGGGTAGTTTGTATTGTGCTAATACAAGCTATATCGGGCAGTCTTATCCTGGAAACATCTTCGCACGTTGGGGTTTAGCATTGCTCTTATCGAGTATACCCGCGAACTAATGTGTTAAGGACAACTTGTTGAACCTGTGATTCTGCCCTCGTAGTTGTCCGTGGTAGAGTTGTTTTCAATTCAGTTCTTTATATATATATTATTCGGATACATCTAACGATGCTGTTCATTATTGCAAGATTCCAACAATTAGTGCACAGACCTGGGTGAGTTGGTTTCTTGTTCCATTTTTTGTTGGATAGAAGTACAATTGTAACACAGAATTTGCAGACAAATTGTAATGAAATATGTTTTTTTTTCTCATATTCTCTAATTATTGTGTGTTGTTTTTAAATATCTTCATCACCTTATTAAGTGAACACTGGTTATGAGAATGTTAGGGTTGGTAATAATGGGTATGAGAAGTCTAAGGTTCAAGACAACCTGCTTCCTTTGCATAAACATTAACTTAGTCTGATGCCAACAATGGTGGTGGTTTCTCTGTTCCTCGTTATTGTGCCTAGAAAATCTTTGCTACATTGGATTATTCTACATAGTAATTCATTGAAATTTACGTAACTCAAGTTCATTATTATTTAGGTGGAGAAAAGCTCCATTGCTGCTGCTCTAGGTAATTGGAGAGCTTACCCAGTTCTAATACTCTGTCAAGACTTTATGAAGCCTTTGATTCTTGGTAAGTTAGCAATGTTGATTTTTTTTTTCAGCTTTTATCCAGGACCTGAAATTACTTTTAATGAGAGTTTGTTCTTGCCATCCTTTTCTGATGTAAGTCTTTTGCTTAGATTTGTATCTCCTCAAAAAACTTTAAACATCGGCGTTTGATTGAGATTGTTTATATTTTAATAGGGTAATTTGTTGGTTGGTCCAGAAAACCCGGATCTAATTATCCTATAGTCCACCAGGAGAAACCAATTATCCATAGGTCCAATATCTATTTCGAAAGTTAAAATTACTTTAATGGCCATCACATGTGAACCATCCATGTACTCCACCTCCTCCACTTCTCTTCTTCTCAGTTTGTTATAACCGAATTTTCAGTTCACTTACCTTCTTTAATTCGTTTAAACCTGAAAATCTAGGGCAAGATTTTGGAAACCACCTGAAACCAAATCGAAAAACCCAGCGCAAACAAAAAAATCAAAACCTGTAATAGCACACTTTGAAACATAGATTTCTTTGAGCATTCTACAGTTTACTGCAACTGAACCTAAGCTATTCATCAACTTTACTGCACTCACTAAGGTTTAGCATTATGAGGCTTCTTGCCGTCTTCAACCACTCATAGAAATCTAGCATCAGTAACCTAAAATTGGTACCAAAAGGAAAATCAATAGAAGAATAAAAGAAACAGTAATTTAAGAACAAGATACTCCTCAATCTCCACCATCGAAGAAGAAGAAGAACGCTTCTCCTATAGATTCTCTACCACCAAAATCAAAAAAGAAAAAGAACACTGATGTTGTTGATTCTCCAACAATATTGAAGAAGAAGAAGCAAACTGTTGTTATTGATTCTCCATCTACAAAGAAGAAGAAGAAAGCTCTTCTTACGAAATCTCTTGTTGTTCATTCTCCATCAACATGAAAGAAGAAGAAGAAGGGTGTTGTTATTTCTGGTAAAAGGGTACCGATTCAAATCATCGGTGCATATCAATATAAAACATACTTTGTTCATGTTATAGGAGTTAGATCTAGCATACAACATCGGTATATATCAATATATATATATAATTTTTTCATGTTATAGCACATAGATCTATCATGAAACATAGGTTATATATTGATATTTACTTGGTTTTTAGTTTTAATTCTTGAATTAGATCAGTACATATCAGCATATACTAGGGCTGCATAGGAACCGACCGGAACCGAAGGACTGAACCGGAACCGTACCTGAAACAGACCGAACCGAGGGTACATGGTACAGGGTACAGGGTACAGGTACAAAAAAAGAGAACCGAGTACACCCGGGTACCAGGTACAAGTTCTACCTAGGAACCGAACTGTACCGGACCGAAGGAACCGAGATTCTGTCTACTGTCTGTGTAGGTCGCTTCCCACAATTAACTCTCTTGTTTAGTTTGCAATCTAAATGGATGCCTTCTTTGATTGCAAAAGAGTAACTCAACATTTAAATAACATGTATAGAGACAGTTGTGTGGATTCTCATAGAGATGATCCAAGGCTGACTTCTGCTGAGATGGTATATTCTCTCCATTGAAAAGAGCACTCGGTAAAACCTTTTTCTTAAAGAGTTTATCTTTCAAGTTACCTATTCTCACATTGCAGGAGAACATTTCTTAAGCCTTGTCATGAATATCAGAATCATTTACCATCCTGTATTTACTTCCCAAGTCCTTAGAACAAACAACTCATCATATTGTAAACCATAGCAATACAAGACATGAAGATCATAGGTTTTGTTTGAAAAGAAAAAATAAATTGAAGAAGCACACAACGAAATCTACACTATCCTTAAGTATGTTCAAAGTAATCCCTTGGAACATATTTCTAGTCTCTACTATAATGGATGATTTACATTTTATAACTATAATGGGTTTGTGTGGAATGATTATGGGTTTGTATGACCCATAAAAAAAAGGAGGTACAAGATCGGAACCGAACCGAGAAGACGGGTACAGTGTACAGAACCGAACCGAGAGTATATGGTACAATGTACAAGTACAAGGTACAGGTACACGGATAGAGAACCGACCATAGGGAGGTACAGGTACACGGTTCTACTAAGACCGAGCCGAACCGACCTTTGTGCACCCCTAGTATATACTTATTTGCATGTTATAACATCTAGATCTTGATTGCAGGATAAGTATATATTCATATGTACTTTGTTCTAGATCTTGAATTGGATCAGTACATATCAATGTATACTTTTTTCATGATATAACAGATAGATATAAACATATCGAAATATATACTTTGTTCAATATTTTAGTATATATTGATATATTGTAGGGTTATTGACAGTTTGTTAATTATATAGGTAGTGTGAAGAAAACCACAAAGAAGAAAAAAATACCTACAGCTGCTAAGAAGATCTACAAGAAGTGGTTTCATGGGGATTTTTTCACTAGTTAAAGCAATCAGGGCTGAAAAGCTTGAGTTGAGTGAAACACAGTTGCGGATCATTGATGAGCAATCATATGGGAACCTTTTTTTGATGTTCTGGTACACAAATCTTGGTGTAGATCACTGGATGGATAATGAAACCACGGTGACCAATCTAATACAGTGTTATAAGAGAAGCAAAGTTGCAAATGAGCTCACATTTAAGTTCAAAAGGCATGGAGTTTCACATATTCTGACATCCACTCCTGAAGAAACAAGTGTTATCTTTGGAATGCCAAGAGCAGGGAAAAGACAACATAAAGATATGATGCTGACATCAAGGGGTGCATATCGAAACAATGCTTTCTTCCAAAGGTTCTTTGGTGATATAGAAAAGACTAAAAAGGTAAATAGAGTGAGGATACATGAAGAAATCTTGAAACTTTTAAGAAAAAAACCAGCAACTAAGAACAAAGCAAATGAAAAAGTTGAAGAATATTAAGAAAATCAAAGTGATGAAGAACCTGAAGAAAGTGGAAGTGATGAAGAAAATGAACAAGAAGAAAGTGAAGAAGATATTGAAGAAGAGAGTGAGGAAAAAAATGAAGAAGTGAGAGATGATGAAGACCTTGTAAGACTTATATGCCTATTCATGTGTATCACATTGTTTTTCACAACAAAAGATGCAAATGCTTTGACCGAAAAATACATTGGTCTTGTGGAGGATCTCGAGGCTGCAAAGAATGTGTCATGGCCAGATTTGATACATTCTTACCTAGAAAAGTCAGTAAATGACAATGTAAATGTAGTCGAGAATACTACCGGATGTCTGAACTATTTATTGGTAAAAATACGTACTAAAAATCTTTTTAGTAGTTTACTCAATGAAAATCATGATTTACTTTTAACTTTGTTTTGGTGATTTTTTTTCCAAAACAGATTTGGTATGAAGAGCATACATATTTGCTGGAACCGGAGGAAATAAAGATGATTCCGGAAAAAAAAATGTTCCAAGAGCTGTCAAATTGAATCTGACAAACTTATATGCTGCACTCCAAAAAGCCATTGATACAACTGAATATGAGGTAAGAAAAATATGTACTTATTTACTGCATTTATGATGTTTGTTATCCTATAGTATATATTGATATGTACTTCATGAAAAAACTAGTATTTAACTACATATTTTGTTGCTTTGGTACAGTTCAATGAAAATTTCAAGGTTCCGTACAACAATCAAGAAAAGCAAATTCTTTATAGAATCACAAGAAGACTTGCAGAAAAGGAGAGTGAAGCTGAAAAGGTAGAAGATAAAGAAGAAACTGCAGGGAAGGAAGTGGAGGAAGAAAATTGGAAAGCAAGATATCAAGATTTGACAAAGACAATCTTTGAAAAATGGGGTGAAGCGAACACCATACAGAATGAAGATGACCGCTTGATGCATCAAAGCTTCTGCAAATGTTGAATGACATATACATGAAAGGTTCTCCCTTGGAGCCTGAAAATGAAGAAGAGTTTCGAGACTCAATTGATGGGAGTCACACTCATTTGGGTACTGACCCAACAAGAGAATTCCAATTTCCTACTACTCCAACAGATCCTCTTTGTGAAAACATAACAGAAGATGAATAGTTTTGGGAGATCCATTTGTTCATATTACAACAGAAGAAGTGCCAACTACGGCTACTACAATAGAAGATGAACAAAAAATTTTGAGTGACACCACCGTCAAAAGGGTTCCATATAATGTTGCATTGTCAACACCACCTTCGGTGTACAAATTTTATGGTGTTGATGTTTCTGTTATTAAAATATGGTCTAAATCTGACTTGGAGAAAGAGGTCAAAGAGATGCAAGAGAAAAAAAACACACAGGTAAGTAATGCTGGCTAGTTTCACTCTTTATTACAAATGTGTTTATCAATATAACTGTAAAATGTCAATATGTACTTGATTACAAATGTGTTTTATTATTGTCGTATAATTTTACATATAAATATGTATTTAACTATCATGAAAAAAACTTTATGGTTGTAGGATGATTTACCTGGACTTCAACAAGAAGCAATGAAAAAGGTGATTGAAGCTATAGACCAGAGTATTGAAACTATTAAAGGGATGTCGCAGAACCCCGATGAACAAGACGTTGAAACCTTGGTCGACAGCTTCGTGGACATGAAAGTACCTTTGTTTACTGAGATGGCGAAGATAGAAGACATTGAAAAGTTCACATTTGAAGAATTTTTGGACTTAGCCATTTCCAGCAAGGGAGTTTATGATGAAGAATATACATCTCTCATCCAAGATAATGGTAATGTTTCAAGCCATACTTTGTTTGGGATTGACATTCGCAAATATTTTGATAATTTATTTGGAAATTATTTGCGACGTGTAGAAGTTCGAAAAGTTATAGCTGAGCCGAACCAACTATCACCTGAGAAGAATGCAAATCAAGTCACACCTGAGCAGGAAAATGACCCAGAGGTATATCTTCTACTTGTGGTAATTTACATTTCTTGTCTTTGTTTGAAAAAATATTATTCAAATATAGTACTAAAAATCTAGATTCAAAAATGCAGGAATATTAAGTTACAACCACCCAAACGTCAATCGACGTGCCACTAGCAACCAAACTTGCCAAGATGACTGCTGCCAAAGCGAAAGCAAAACCAAAGGTTGTTGCAAAGAAGTTAGTACCAACTAGAGAACAAGTTAGCAGGCGAGTAACTCGTGTGAATCCAACAAAGAAGACAGATCCATTATTTGATAGTGGAAGTAAGTTTTTTGAAAAGAAGAAGTTGAAAACTGAGCAACGAAAAAAGACAATAAAGACAGGAAAAAACAATAAAGCTCGTAAATCTCAGAAACCTCGCATGAAGTTCATAGAACTTGAGAAGTCACCACTCTATGAGAAGATGACAGATGAAAAAATAGCTATTCTACTTCCATACTTTGAGAAAGGAAAGAAAATGTAAGTACTTTCTACCTTTCATTTTACTTTTTAATCAAGTAAGTTTTGCAGTACATATCAAAAAAACTTACTTCAATATGTGTTTTGGTTATAAATGTGCAGCTCGGTTGCTTGGACAGTAGAGGATGGAGGTGGTATCTACGTTAGCGGGGCTACAATGGAAGATTTGATGTTCAACAGAGCATTAGAGCAAGATCTTCTCAACTACGCTCAGTATAAGCTTCAAGTGGCATCTATAAAGGACCAAGCAATTCCTGAGACAAAAAGAAAATACTTAAAGGTGTTGCACCTGGATCCAGCTGCTTGGGTATGTGTTGTTTTCTTCTTTTATAATGTTGAACATTGGATATGAAAAAAAGTAAATATTGATAAATACTTTGTGAAATAACCTATTAAACATTTGAAGTTTTCAGTATCATGTCGAAAAACCAGAGACTTTACAGGGAGCAGAATTGGCTGGTATTATTATGCAATCTTGACAATGAGCAACGACACCGAGAAGATCCTTGTACCCATGTGCCATGGCAACAAGCATTGGACATTGCTCGAGTTTGAGTTTAAAACGCAGAAATACATACATTACAACTCGTTTGTGGCATTCAGGGATCATTGTTATGAGAATGCCAAAAAAATGTGTGAATACTTGTTCAATCCAATCAATCAAATCTTGGATGAGAATTAGAGAGAGATGGTGAGCAACTTAAGGTTGACTGACTATGGGTGTCCACAACAAGGAATGTGGCCAGACTGCCTTTTATATGTAATGCATTTTATCAAGAGGAGATCAAATATTGATCGTGATGGAAAAAGTTTGGGAGATGACGAACAATTGATGAAGAAGATTCAGAAGAAAAGAATCAAGTTAGCATGCAGGTTGTTGACAACCACTCCTCCTGAAATCAGTTGGGACCCCTCCAAATGAAAATAAATGTTTACCTGCAGAGTAGATATGGATATGTATTGCAATAACTTTCTTTTTACTTATTGAACTTGGTTTTTAGTTATTGAACTGATAAGGATTTATATACTTATATCAGTATATTATATGTTTATATACATATATATATATATATGTGTGATGATATTTATTAGCATTGTTAGTTTTTTATTTATTTTTAGAGTTATATAGAAAGGCAGAACATATTGATATGTGCTAGGAAGTACATATTGATATATACTTTGTTCTGAAACTCTGAACCAATAGATTCATATTCTAAAAAAGTACATATTGACATGTATTATAAAGTACTATTGATATGAATTTAAAAAATTACTTTGTTTATGTGCATTTTTTGTGTTTTTATAACAACTACAAGATTACTAGATAAAAGAAAAATGTATTGGGAATAAAAATCACTAATAACGAGGGGGCACTTCCCCCTCGACCCCCGTATACAGTGAATGACATTCAACCACATGTTCATACATCTTTAAAGATGGAGCAAAATATAAGATTTAAATCATCAAATTCTCGTTTTGTCATTAAGACATAATTCAGTTGGCACACAAACAAGTTCTGAAAAAAGAAACCTAAAAAAATGCGACAAGTATCTTATAAGAATTTAAATTCCAAATGTACTAAAAAAAACTGTAATGTCTCATCTGTATATTGGTACTGACGGATAATATTGCATGTATCCTTGTTGTGATGAGATTTCAATTTACAATTTGAACATGTAACATGATTTTTGTTCCTCTCCCATGCACTCTTGATGCGGTTCTTTTTTCTTCTTCCTGGAGGAGCCCTAACTACTATTGGTGTCAGAATAGTATCTTCTGCGGTATACTCATCAGGCCTGTGGTATATTGAAAAACATAAATAAGAAAAATCTACTATACTTGTGAAGTTTTTGTTGATGTATGTTACACTAAATATCAATATGTACTATGCTAGTTCTAGTTTATGGTTTATATGTACTGCTTAAAACCATTCTCATGTATGATGCTACCATAAAAAATATCAATATGTACTGCTTAAAAACTTACCTGTCGTGATTAAGAACATGTCTAATAGCGATTGAATATAGCTGGCGATAACAACTAACTTTGAAGTATACGTCGAAATAATCAAGGAACTTTCCCCCAGATGCAACAATAGTTGCAGTAGCATGCTAGCATGGAAAACCATACACGCGCCATCTTTGGAAAGTACAACTCTTTTGTTGTAGATCTACCTATGAGACCTGCACACAAGAAACCAAGCATATTATTTACGCAGTATATATTGATATTTGCCCTACACAAACAAAAAATAATATAATCTGCACAATACATATTGATATTTTCCCTACACAAACCCAAGAAGATAATCTGCACAATAAATATTTGATATGTTTTCTGAAGTACCCCTAAGAAACTAGTTTAGTGGATATCTCACATCAAAAGAGCATGTTACCTAAAAAACTAACCTTGGGGAATGAACTTCAAATACGTGAGCATATGACTGACTAACTTTCCAAGGAGGACCAATTTGAATGTGAAGTTCAAGCAAGGCTTGATATACAGGGGTTAAGAGTTCCGGATCCATCAAAAGACTTTATTCACGACGTGTAGACATCAACTCCATTACCCGTAGCCTACACGAAAAATAAAATTAAAAAAAACAAATATATTATACATATAGTACATATATACTTGTAGTGTTACAAGAAGCTTATAAAAACCTTATTGTGTCAGAGAGAGCGCAGGGAGGTAACTTCTTCTCGCGGCGAATCCAGTTATTAAAAGACTCGGCAACGCTTGAAGAAGTATGACCATACCTATAGCCTGGGAAGTATGCACTAGACCACTTTTCCCTAGGAATGTTACGACAATATTTATCAACCCAAGGACTTCCTAGATAAACCATTTCTTGAAGACCTTCTTCATATCTTGTTGGAGAAAGTGCATATGTTGCCTTTTGGAAAAAATCTATCACTTCTTTATATTTTTCATCAGACTTACTGATGGGTAAGTTCTTTTTCAAATGGAAAAAAAAATAGTTGTGATAAGAATCAGGGAAAACTTCAGGAATTATATTCAACAAACCTTCACCTTGAAGAAGTATGACCATACCTATAGCCTAGGAAGTATGCACTAGACCACTTTTCCCTAGGAATGTTACGACAGTATTTATCAACCCAAGGCCTTCCTAGATAAACCATTTCTTGAAGACCTTCTTCATATCTTGTTGGAGAAAGTGCATATGTTGCCTTTTGGAAACAATCTATCACTTCTTTATATTTTTCATCAGACTTACTGATGGGTAAGTTCTTTTTCAAATGGAAAAAAAAATAGTTGTGATAAGAATCAGGGAAAACTTCAGGAATTATATTCAACAAACCTTCACCTTGAAGAAGTATGACCATACCTATAGCCTAGGAAGTATGCACTAGACCACTTTTCCCTAGGAATGTTACGACAGTATTTATCAACCCAAGGCCTTCCTAGATAAACCATTTCTTGAAGACCTTCTTCATATCTTGTTGGAGAAAGTGCATATGTTGCCTTTTGGAAACAATCTATCACTTCTTTATATTTTTCATCAGACTTACTGATGGGTAAGTTCTTTTTCAAATGGAAAAAACAATAGCTGTGATAAGAATGAGGGAAAACTTCAGGAATTATATTCAACAAACCTTCACCTCAGTCAGTCAAAAAGGTGATGGAACGATGGTCCACAACTTTTTTAAGATTGTCCATAAACCAATGCCAATTATCATTATCTTTGCTAGGAACTAATGCATATGCAAAAGGATAAAAATCTGGAAAAAAAATATAAAGCCCATATCAATATGTACTTCATGTCTGCACCTTCAAATTATGTTATACCTACAGTGTATATCACTATGTAATTTATGTATGATGTGTATGGTCCTACAGTATATATTAATATGTACCAGAAAATAGACTACGTTTCTCTTTGTACTGGTACATAAAAAACAGTTACATATCAAATATGTACCATATAAAATATTACCTTGATTGTTGTTAAGACATGTCACAACCATTAGACCTCCTTTAAACCTCCCCGTAAGAAATGTCGCATCACAAAAGATCATTGGACGATAAAGTTTATAACCTTCTCTACAAGCTCTAAAGCTAATAAAAAGTCCGTTGAATCTCTTTGTTGCGTCGTTGAAGTCAAAATCAATATAAGACCCTGGGTTGGTTTCCGCAACAGCAGTAACCCACCAAGCAAGATCAGTGTATGAATTTACATCGTCACCAAAAATCATTTGATGTGATAAGTCTAATGCATGATATGCATGGTGATACTTGATGTTGATCCTCCCCCAACTTTAATATAATCCATATCTCTTGTGGCTTTATGAGAGGGTTGTGCTTGACACGCTCATGAACCTAAATGATTTACAAGCTTCCTCGAAACAGTTGGTCTCCTCAACCTATACCCAGCACCACAAGTGTGCCTCCCCATGTGATCCTTTATCTTAAACACATCCAAAGACCCATTCGTGGAAACCGCATGAAGCATCCAAGAGCAGCAGTCATTGCTGCATCTCACCGTGAATCTCTCAAGGGCATTCTTCAATTTTTTAACCTTATATCCATTCCTCAAACAATATTTCTCAAATGTTAACTGAAAAGCTTCAACACCACCATGGAAGAGATGGTTTTTATCTTCAAAAACATTCTCTCAACCATCAGAAAAAAGAACACTTGCAACCTCTTTAAAATCTTTCAAATAATTGTTCATAGAACTCACAACCAACTCAGAACTGTTGTCAAAATCAGCATGTCTCGAAGAACTAGATGCACCAGATAAAACAACATCCACATGAAACTCAAAGAAATCTGAAGTCTTTGTAAAATGTAATACATCAAGCCCTTGCGGGATACATCAGCAAGGACAGGGAATTTCACTCCATTTTCAACATAATTAACAACAATAGTTGATGGAGTCAACCAACTCCACGCATTGCAAATAATAAACCTCAAATCTTCCAAAGTCGAAGATAACGTAACTGAATACGCAATGTGGTGTTGCTTGTGGTATACATGAGAGTAGCAAAAGTATTTGGATTAGATCCAACACATGACATGTTGAACCTGTAGAAATGTGATCCAAATAAAAATCAAACATATATTTTAAGATGATAAGAACACCAAATCTACGGTACAACATAATATGTACTGGTTTAGGAGTATAACAAATACTATAGATTCACACAAAACAAATAAATAAAAGCATATTATATGTGGTACAAACAGTTATGTACTGATTCAAAAGTGGTATACCATACAATATATATAACAACAGTACATATCAAAAAGCTTAGAAAACTAGTACATATTAATATGTACTGAACATCATTAAAAAAAATAGAACAAAGAACAAAAATCATGAGTTCCTGAAAAAATAAAAGAAAACCAAATCATACCTATTATCAAACTACATGTAAATAAACGGAATACGACGATCTAATGAACGAAATAGAACAATTACAAAAATCAGTTTCAAAAATCAACGGAAACGCTAAAACACGAACAAAAACGAGATCAAAACATGCATAGAAAAAGATAATCATCAAGATTTCAGTGTAAGAAAAAAAAACAAAATCGTGAAATTGAAGAACACCAGCAGAAGCAGAGAGAGAGCGAAAGTCGGATCTGAGCTGAAGAAAGGAAAGAAAATCAGCGAAGATTTGATTTCAACTCGTTTTATATATACGTTAGAGAAAGGGTAAACTAATATCTCTCATAACTCATACGTGAGTTGGACCAGCGAGTAATAAATTTACTCCAAAACAAGTTTTTGGACTACATACTAAACATGCTAAAATGGGTGGACTACATACTAAACGGGTCACCAAAAGTGGATTAACTAGTAATTCCTAGGTGGTGATCAAGGTATAGTATAATGCTTTTGTTTTCTCTCTAGTTTTGCAAGATTAAATGGTAAGCTTAATTCTGACTAATTCTGTTATTAGGAAATGCATCACGCTTATGATGCTGTCGTGCAAAAAGAGTGTATTAGGGTAAGTCTTGCTTAGGGTATGAGAAGTGTTCTTAGACTACGGATTTGGCTTTTCTTGGGGTATGGCCAGTGATGACTTTGGTTTATTCAGTTGTTAATTATTAGGCCTTTGAAATGATTATTTCCTATGTAAGTTGCTGCAGTGCCTGAGGATGTTGGAACTGTTGGCGCTCTTCGAGCTGTTGCTTAATATCTTACTGCAAATGATATCCTTGCAAGTATCATGTTCTCATAATTGTATGCAAAACTTGACATTTTTTGTTTATCCTTATCATTATTTAGAAACTTAGAAATGTTTACTGAAAACTTATCAATGTATAAACTAAGAGTTGTACTTAGTTTTTAACTTTTTCTACTGATATTTCTTTGATGCGCACATAAAATCTCTCTTAGTGAGTAATGTTAATAGTTGGACTAAAATTGGCTTGACATTGGCCTGAAAATGTTGCAGGGAACTCTTCACTTGGTCAACAGAAGAATGATTTGACTTTCTTTTTAGTTGCAAAAAATTAGCAGTGGCTAAGAATTGTTGCTAAATTTTGAACCAGAATAATAAAATCTAGTCCGGCTATGAGGGGCTGTTCTAAGTTTTCTTTGTTCCAAATTTCGCAACGGCTACGCGGCCGTTACTATTTTTTAATTTTGCAACTGTATGAAATCGTTGCGAAAAAATACTACAACTGCAATGAGTCGTTGCTAAACCTGTTCGTCAAGGACAAAACCGTTGTAAAGTCGAGAAAAAGAACACTTGGTTCGACCGAAAACTATTGTAATTTTTTTTCACAACGGCTTGAGGGTCGTTGAAAAAAATGCAACACCGTGTTTTGCAACGGCTGTCTTCGTTGCAAGTCCAATTTACAACTGCAAGAGCCGTAGCTAAACCCCAAAAATGGTGCAAATAATGTTTACTAGAAAATATTATTATTTCGCACTAAGCAAGGGACTTAATATAGATGGCGGAATTTTGACAAAGGCGAAAATTATAAATTTGTCTGTCCCAAATCAGAACCATCAAATTTACGAATTTGTCCTGTATCAGAAATATAGAACCTGGATATCTATCACACTTTCAAACTAAGAATATAGATTTCATTAATAGTTATAGGCATTCTATGCTAATTTTATAGCCTTTTTTATTGCATATGTATACATATGCAATACCAGAGCTTCATCTGGTTGAACTTTCGATATTTGTAATTTGAGCTTATTCCAAGCACAATAATTCCTTGGATGAATTCCGTGGCTTCAAGTATCAATAGCCATAATTTGGCCAAAATCCATAGTGAAAAAAAGAGAAGAGTGCACAAAACGCCTAGCTAGCCCTCGAGAGATTGATCCATTGCTTGGTCGTAACCTTTTTTGGACCTAGCCATGCTTGTCATAGCCTTGCTTGGCCGAAGCTATGCTTGTCGTAGCCTTTCTTGGTCGTAGCCATGCTTGGTCATAACCTTTCTTGGCCATTTACATGCTTGTCGTAGCCATGCTTGTCATAGCCATGCTTGGTCGTAACCTTGCTTGGTCTTAGCCATGCTAGGTCGTAAGCTTGCTTAGTCCTCGAGGACACACCAACCCTTGCTTGGTCCTCGAGAAGCATGGGGCCAACATTGCTTAGTCCTCAAGCACACGCCAAACCTTGCTTGGTCCTTGAAAGAGTAGACAATATCGCTGGTATGGCGGAGGGGCGTTATAAACTTGGTATCAGAGCCGAGGATGGCTCTCTTGGGGGTGTGGGTGAAATAGTCCCACATATCTCAGGAAGCGTCCAAAGCCTGGGCTAATGAGGTGATGCGTTTGCTTTTATATTGTCGAGGCCTTTTGAGGGGCTACCCCCGCCAAAGCAAAAACCACCTACCAGAATATGGTGTCGAAAGGGTGCTCGTCATTATGGTCGAGAGGCGTTACAAACTTGGTATCAGAACTGAGGACGTCTCTCTTTGGGGTGTGTGTGAAATAGTCTCACATCGCTCAGGAAGCATCCATATCATGTGCTAATAAGGTGATGTGTCTGCTTCCATATTGACGGGGCATTTTGGGTGGGATAACCCCCCATAAGTAAAAACCACTTACCGGAATGTGGTGTCTAAAGGGTGGACAATATCGCCGGTATGACGGAGGGGCGTTACACAAAACATATCAAAACCTTTCGTATCTTTCTCTCTCTTTTTCTTTTTTCTTTCCTCTTAAAATTACAGGTGGCCATAGTAGCGTCATCGAGATCCATGATTAAAAAAACACCGAGAAAGGAAATAGACAAGATTTTATAAGAAAAAGAAATTTAATAAAAGAAGATAGTAAATCATTAGAAAAAGAAGTTACTTCAGAATGACCTTTTTTTAGTAGAAGAAGATAGTTTTGAAAAATTACACTAACAAGCTGCATGTGTAATGGATCTGGGAATAATAGTTTTGGTCAAAAATCATGAAAATGGACCAGCGGTTAAAACATCTTCCATGGGTGGACTACCCATTAAGTATGCCCATAAAACTAGTAATAACTAGTAACTCTTAGTCAAATAATTGAAGTAGGCCTCCAATAAGCAAGGTTTACAAAATATGACCGGATTACAACTTACACTTGTGTCAAATATGTCAAACTGAATTTTGGATGAACCAAACAACTAGATTCAGAAAATCTATGGGCAAGAGCCTTAAAAGTTTGTGTAGGAATACAAGCTTGTGCATGCATTTGTACATACACGAGTAAATATTAACTCATATTGCCTTTCGGCACTCATATTCCAACCACGTAATGATAGTTATATATTCAGAAGGAGAAAGTCTCCAAAAATATGTCCTGACTAGGGTTGAAATTTTGAATGGTCATCTAACTGGGGCCATGCGAGTGATGATAAATGTATCATTGTTCCTTTTTTTTTAAAAAAAAACTAACGAAAGCTTTAATTTAGATTCAAAGAGATTACAAGGACCTCGGAAATAAGTACTTGATAACATCAGGTGGAGTATAACACTATTGCATATAACAAACATAAGACCTAGCATACTTAGCAAGCCTATCGGCTGCTTTATTATGCACCCGACCAATATACTAAACATAAACATTAAATATACTATTCAACAAACTAAAACATGCTAACAACAAAGACCTATCAACCCATGACACACTATTTATAGAAGCATACAAAGCATCAACAAGCTTTTTCCCATTGCAGAGCTTGGTGTAAAACAATCATTTCCACACGTATTACATTCCTTGCCCATAGTGGTGATGTTGTAGCTGTCATAAAAGAACCAAAAATAGTGGTAAGAACAAACACAAAACCTGCACTTTAGAGTTAGGTAAAATGGAAGCATCAACACTCATTTAGAAGTAGTTAGTATGATTATTAGATCTAGCCAAAATTTGAGTTTGAGGGGGTTAATGTCGAACTGCATGAATAGTAGTCTGAACTGCAAGAGGAGTAGTCTGAACAAGAAAAGGAATGTGCCAACTAATTTAAAGTAGTCTACATAACCCTTTAATTTTTTGAATATTGGATTGGGGGGGCTATGGAGTGTGATAAAAAACCAAGCGCAACGAGCCTTCCAAATATGCCACATAATAACCACTATAATATTTACTTTTTGTCGATCTCTAAAGTTAAAAGTGTGATCAGAATTACTCCATCCTTGAAAACAAACATTAACATAGTGCTGAGAGGTAATCGCAGAAGAATAAGCAGGTAAAACATGAGACTGTATAAAAGCTGAAAAGGGCCATGGGGAAAGAAGGTGGGTAGCCGTTTCCACCTGAGAATAGAAAAAATAACAACAAGTATCCTGAAGGCGCAAGTACGAATCCAGACGATGAAGAACTGGAAGAATTTGATTAGCCAACTTCCACAAAAATAACTGACATTTATAAGGGACTTCTAAATGCCAAATACTCAACTAAATTTTTTCAATATACATAGTACTAGGAGGTGGAGAGATTGATAGACACATTTATGTGTCATATTTGATCTCATATTTGTATTAATATTTCTCAATTTATGTACTAATAATATTATTTTATTTATTTTTATTATTTTCGAAGAATAAACAACTATGGAGAAATTGGCTAGAAAAGTGATAAAGGCACCCAAAAGGGTTAACGGCAACCGTCAAATAGATTAAGGCACCCCAGGAAGTTATAAAGGCACCCACCTTATTCAAAACATAAATTGGCAAGAATTTTTATTCTCTTATTTGCGTGAAGTTGTTGAACAAAATCTAAAAGATATTTTCAAGAGTTTAAAGCTAAATATACTCTTACCTTATAAGAGAGTTGTACGGAAGCTAAACAAGACCAAACAAAATTTATCACAATCACGTAAAATGGGAAGGAAATATTTTCCTCATGTTTTATTTGATATTAAAGGTCTGTGTAATAAGAAAGGGTTTATGGAAGAAGATATTTGCTCGATTTGTGATAAGGAAATACAAGCAACTCCGAGACTTTTTTCTTAAAAGAAAATTAGATCGAGAAAGGAAGAAAAATCACTGAGATTTTCTTCCATCTGCCGGACTCTGGATCATTAAAGAACTAAGATTTTTGGGTGATTTGATGAGCTGATGAGGTCGTAATATAAACTAGAGTCTTGTCGGAAGATTTCGGGGGGGAGGGAGGGTGGCGGCAGAGGCCAGAGAGTGAGAAATCAAAATTCAGAAAATTATGCTCATGTGAAGAAAATGAAGAAACCATCGCCAATAGGTTTGAAGAAGAACATCGTCGTAAAAAGAAGAACTTCATTGTAAAAACTAAGAACAACTTCGTAAAAAAATAAGTGAGCTTTTTTGTTCCTTTCAACGACAGAAAAGAAACACTTATACTTGTTGTTGTTTCATTCTTCAGTATAACTTTTATAAACGTCATAAATTCACCGTGCTAGTTTTATTTCTTCTTTTCAAAGCACTTTTTAGCCATGTATTCATCTTTTGAGTGTGTTTTGAGCACCATGAGCTAAACCCCATAAATGGGATAATGGAGGAAGCTATTTTTCACACTTGTTTGTAATTATATTTAATTCTTTTATGACTTTTATATTAATTTAAATTGAATTGTGATTTTTATTAATTAGATGTGATTTTGTTTGATGGTGTATGCTTAGTCTAAAGTACTTTTGATGCGCCATGCTTATTAATTAGATGTGATTAGAGTCAAAAAAAAACTTTTATGTTATGAGTTATATATTGTCTAGAATTAATATTTGAACCAAATGAATATGAAAATTGGTGGAATTCTGAGTCCCAGTCTCTTGTAATTTTGCTACCATCTTTTGTCTATTTTCTAGCTTAAATTAGGTTTAGGTCTAAAATCTTTTTTCTCAAGTCCGAGTGAATGATACTTTTCTTACCACTTTCTACAATCACATTAATTTTTGGCGCCGCCGACGCGGACTTGTTTTTATGTTAGGGTTTTAGATTTTATTTTTATTAGGTTTAATTTTTAATTAGGTTTTATTTTATTTTGATTTTGATTTTATCTTTTAGATTTTGCTTGTGTATTTTCTTAGCTTGGATGTGCAGGTAACTTTTTACATTAATTATGAAAATTACCTACCAAAAAAGGTAAGTAGTATACCTAATTTTTTTTTTAGATTTTTATTAATTCTTATTTTATTTGTATATATTTATTTTATTTTGTATATATAAAAAAAAGCGTGCACATACCGCATATTGCATCTTCCGACACCGATTTTTAGGAAAACTTGTGGGATAGTACGGTGAATCCTCTGGGCGTTATCATACGAAACACCACAAACCTCAGCCTTGTACCTTTGATCAGTCTTTGACTGTAGGTATATTTTGCTGAGGTAACCTGAGCTTACCTATTTTAGTCGAACTTGTATTTGCACGTGCACTAAAAAATGTCGAACTTTTATTATGAGGACCAATACAATGATTATCGACCTGAATTTCAAAATGGATATTACCCGTACTATGATCATAGTGTGGATAGTACTTGGGACCACTAAAAATCCTCTGGAGGTTATGGTTCATACCATAGTAATCTCAATTACTATTTGCACGCTCACCAGTCGTACGAACGGGTAAATGAGCAATGTTATTCTGAGCAAAATGTTAGTTCTCCGTCTTTAAAGGATTTAATCAAATATTGAGTCCTGATACCATTGATGATCCTTTTATTTCTCTAGAGGAGACCCTCAAGCAGTTGACTGAGAATACAAATAGGTTTGAGTTAGAAAAGAAAAAACAAAATACAACAAGGAGTAATTCTCCTCTAGAAGGAGCCTCGAGCGGTTGCGACCCAGTAATCCTTATGAACCTATTATGACTCTAGAAGAATCACTAAAGCTGTTGCGACCTAGTAATTCTTATGAACCTATTATGCATCTAGAAGAATCACTCAAGATGTTGACTGAGAATACAAATAGGTTTGTGTTAAAGACGAAAGAAAGGATTGCTCAAAATAATCTCAATTGCCAAAACGGTGTTGCCAATTTTACCCTTGATAATAATGATGAATATTTACCTAATTTAGAGGACGGGGTTAGAATTGAAGACACCACTTATTTAGATAAGGTTCAATCATCTTCATATTATGATGATGAGGATATTATTGATGAGGAAACTGAAATCCGTAGTCATAATAATGAGGAAATATTCACAACAATTGAGCTTCACGATAATAATGATGTCTCTAGTTCCGATCCTAATAATATTAATGATTATTAACTTATTCAAGAAGAAAGGGATTTAACTAGAGATACCATTGTTATAGACGGTGAAATATTTCCTCGTTACGATGATGGTTTAGAGGAACGAGTCTATTCCGAAACTAGTGTTTTAGAGTCCAACGATTCAGGAACTATAGTCTCAAACGAAGAAGATAGACTCACAGAGATCTTAAATGTGAGTGATACTGCACCTCCTATTTATAACTTAGAAGAAGCAATTGACCATTTTCAGGAATCTGATGATCTAGAAATTAATGAAATTGTGAGTAGTCTATCTAGAGACACCCAAAATTCTAAGTTTGGGGGTGATTATCATTCTCCCTGTTACCTTTGACTCTTTTAGAAGTCCCTCACTTGGGACTGAACGTTTGTACCTCTACCATTTTAAGAGATGATCTTCAAGAACTGTTTCCCGAACCGAATGATGTCCAAAAAGAAGTTCAGTCGTCTTTGGTTTATGTGGTCTACCAAGCGATAATTCCATAATTGACTTTGTTGTCCCACTAAAATTTTATTTACCAAATGTGGGAATGTTTCAACTTCAAATGTGTCAATCTTTAATTTTTGAAACTAAATCTGATTATTTTAGAAAGTTTAAATCGACATATTTTCTTAAGATGACCACTGCTTTCATCAACTCCATTGTGGTCATCTATTTGAGTCAAATTAAATTGACTTCAAGGATCTGTAATTATTCAGATTATTATTATATGGTTCGTAAGTTGTGACTAATCCTTTCTTGGTCTGCCTGAAAACTTTAAACTTAGCGCTCTATATGAGGCAACCCATATGCTTTTGGCACACAGTGCTGGTAATATCCTTCCCTATTTATTTTACTTTGCTCGGTAATTCTATTTATTCATGCTTTTATTAAATATCTTTAGAACATCGAGGACTATGTTCAATTTAAGTTTGGGGGTAAAGGAGAAAAAGTTTAAAAATTTACTTGTACCAAAAACCCCAAAATCTAGAAACTCGTGAATAATTCAGGATGACAGTAACCATTCTAAGTAGATGGAAACAAAACTCTTGACTATAGGAGTTGCGGGACCCAGCTAAATGGTCTATTCATAAAAGGACAAAGCTCAGGTGTTAGAAATAACATGATAATCGTCACCATATCTCGAAATCATCATAACCATATCACCTTCTGTTTTTATTTTTGCAATTTTATGTTTCTCTAAGTGATTTGGTGGGCCACTAGTATCGAATTGTTATCGTCGTTGGGATGAAGTAGAGTGATTGAGATCAATCCCCATTATTGTGTTTAATTAAAATCCAAAAAATAAAAATAAAATGAAATAATAAATGATGGAAAAAAAAGAGAAAAATAAATGAAAAATAAAAATAAAATGAAATAATTATTTTCAATAAAATCGACCGTTGGGCCCTTGTATATACCAGCTGAGTCGATATTAGTATTAGGATTAAGACCAGTGGGAGCGTATCTCAATCCATCAGGATTCATCCTGGCGGCGACCTTCAGACAGATATGGGAAACACCGTTCACCTTAGTCAACATGTGCAAACTTCATCATCTCCATATCCATCTTCTAAATTTATTCATGTGATTGAACTTTGATAGACTCTGAGTATTGTGGTCCTTCGTACGACTTTTTGAGTAATGCTTTGTTTTCTTATATATGAATTTTAGTATGCTTGAGTAAAAACTCGTGTACAGCAATTGGACTCAAAACAGGGTAATTCCTCTTATAGCCAAACAATTTTGTAGAAAACTAACTAACATGTTTAATGTCTACCCTCAATCGTTCACAGGTGGCTAAAATTTGGACTAAAAGGTTTTGTGGGTATATCTCTTTTAAACCCTCACGAGACAAAACTCGTCCGATAGGGACACCTATGGGATCAAAATCTTGTTGCACACGCTAAGTGCAATCGTGATGCCTGCGAAACTGAGTTAGGATTTATTTTTATTTCTAGATTAGATTTTCTCGGGACTAGCAAATAATAAGTTTGGGGGTATTTGATAGACACATTTATGTGTCTTATTTGATTTCATATTTGTACTAATAGTTCTCAATTTATGTACTAATAATATTGTTTTATTTGTTTTTAGGTATTTTCGAAGAATAAAAAATTGTGGAGAAATTAACTAGAAAAGTGATTAAGGCACCCAAAAGTGTTAAAGGCACCCGTCAAATAGATTAAGGCACCCCATGAATTTATAAAGGCACACACCTTATTCAAACATAAATTGGCAGGAATTTTATTCTTTTATTTGCATGAAGTTGCTGAACGAAATATAAAAGATATTTTCAAGAGTTTAATGATAAATATACTCTTACCTTATAAGATAATTGTATGGAAGCTAAACAAGACCAAAAAAAATTTCTCACAATCACGTAAAAAGGGAAAGAAATATTTTCCTCGGGTTATATTTGATATTAAAGATTTGTGTAATAAGATAGGGTTTATGGAAGAAAATATTTGCTCGATTTGTGATAAGGAAATACAAGCAACTCCGAGGTTTTGTCTAAAAAGAAAATTAGACCGAGAAAGGAAGAGAAATCACCGAGATTTTCTTCCATCTTCCGGAATCTGGATCACTAAAGAAAGAAGTTTTTTGGGTGATTTGATGAGCTGATGAGGTCGTAGTATAAATTATAGGCTTGTAGAAAGAGTTCCGGGCTAGACAAAACCTCGGAGTTGCTTGTATTTCC
>JAJJMC010010050.1:3705494-3954258 GCA_023531435.1 Papaver californicum
ATCAAAATTTAGAAAATTTTGCTCATGGTAAGAAGATGAAGAAACCATCGCCTATAGGTTTGAAGAAGAATATCGTCGTAAAAAAGAAGAACTTCATTGTAAAAACTAAGAACAACTTCGTAAAAAAATAAGTGATCTTTTCTGTTCCTTTCAGCGACAGAATAGAAACACTTATACATGTTGTTATTTCATTCTTCTTTGTAACATTCATAAACATCTCAAATTCACTGTGCTAGTTTTATTTCTTCTTTTGAAAGTACTTTTTATCCATGTATTCATCTTTTGAGTGTGTTTTGAGCACCATGAGCTAAACGCCATAAATGGGACAATGGAGGAAGCTATTTTTCACACTTGTTTGGTATTTATATTAAATTCTTTTATGACTTTTGCATTAATTTAAATTGAATTATGATTTTTACTAACTAGGTGTTATTTTGTTTGATGGTGTATGCTTAGTCTAAAGTACTTTGGATGCGCCATGCTTATGATTTACATCTAATATTTTAGAAATATATTTTGGCAAAGAATTAGAGTAAAAAAAAAAACTTTTATGTTATGAGCTATATATTGTCTAGAATTAATATTTGAACCACATAAATATGAAAATTTGTGGAATTCTGAGTCCCAGTCTCTTGTAATTTTGCTACTATCTTTTGTCTATTTGGTAGCTTAAATTATACGAGTGAACGATACTTTTCTTACCACTTTCTACAATCACATTAGAGATGCGATGTAATATAGATCCATATGGTGAGTTTAGAGTAAAATCACCACTATTTGTAGAGACCAACGATCTCTTAAAAATATCCCAAGATAGCAAATGAGGACTTATAAACATACTAACCGAAATATCATATTGATGAGCATGCTGAATTGGTGAAGGAGTAGTGGTAGTACACATAATCCAATTATCATTAAAAGATTGAATTGTTGTACCGTCAGGAACTTCTCATACATGGAATTGTTTCTCCCATGCTAAGACTCTTTGAATACTATGCCACACCTAAAAACCTTTTGTCCCGCGAATGTGATGGAGAGGAATACAGTTGTAAGAATATTTGGCAGCTAGCACTTTAACCCACATAGCGTCACGATTGGTGATCATGTGCCAAATTAACAAGCAGATGTCCATGACTTTAAATATATCCCTCTTGAGTGTTGCTTATTCCACCAATATTGCTGCTGGATAAAATCCATTTGTTTTAAAGTAAGTCTGGTAAATGAAGACATGCCATTTGGTACTGACTCATAATATTCAGAACTGACTGAATTTGAGTCGTACGACCAGCCTGGTTGATGAGCTTTCCCCGCCAAGTATCCAATCTAGATTTCATATTCAAAACAGTTCCTTCAAAGTATTTAGTTTTATTCTTAGAGATAAAGAGGTTAATGCCCAATTACTTCCCATGAAGAGGCATATGATTCATGTGAAACAGAGTAGAAACATCTTGTCTGGCAGCAGGAATTAAATTAGAGCTGAAATGAACACTAGACTTATAAAAGTTTACAAGTTGACCCGAAGTAGCACAAAATTGATTAATAATATGAAGGAGATTGGTGATAGAAGGACCAGTAGCTCGAGTAAACAAAATACAATCATACAAAAAAATTAAGTGAGATACTGGGGGAGCATGCGCAACTGGTTTCACTGGAATAATGATGTTAGAATAAATTGCATTCGAAATGATACGACTAAAGCCTTCCATACATAAAATGAACAAATATGGGGAAATAGGATCACCTTGACGAAGCCCACGAGAATGAGAAAACGTTTTTGTTGGAGAGTCATTGAACATCAATGAAAAGTTGAAGAACTAATACATTGTGAATATGAGAGCACCATGTATCATTAAATCCCAACTGTTGCATGATTTGAAGAAGAAAATTTTATTCCATACGATTGAAAGCTTTCACCATATTAAGTTTAACAACAATTACCCATGGATAAACTTTAGTTCATTTCATATAATCAACCATTTCATGTGCAATAATATTATTATCCATGATGTTACGACCCACAACGTAAGTTGCCTGCCATGAGAAAACTAGTTTCGAAAAAAATATTTCAACCTAACTGCCAATAACTTCGATATGATTTTGTGTGCGATGTTACCTAAACTAATAGGAAGAAGTCTGATGAAGTATGACAAAAGTTATGTTTTATTAATGTTTGATAAGTAAAGTTGAGGTGAGGTAACAAAATACCTTTCATAAAGAACTCTTGAACCATTGAAACATTATCTAAGCCCACTATATCCCATCAGTTTTTTTTATAGAAATCTGCTTGATACCCATCCGGACGAGGAGCTGCCCATGATTAAATTTGAAACACCACATTACGAACTTCATTATCAGTAGGAATGGCAATTAGTTGTTCATTACCATCATTCGTGATGCCTCTAGTAATAAGGTTAAGAGGAGACAGATCCAACTACGGATTGGCAGTAGTTGAAATATTCTTAAGATGACGAACCAGAACCTCTTCAATATCATCTCTTGTGGAATGCCATTTACCCTGTGAATCTTCTATAATATCAATTGTTTGTCCTTCGACGAAAATTTGCCTTAGCATGAAATAATTTGATGTTTTTATCTTGAAACTGAATATTATTTTATCGAGAATTTTGATAAGCATTACAATCTTTAATATTATACCATTTGGCTATATCTTGTTCTACTCTCTAAATAGCTGAAATATTTGGCACCACAGCTTGATGAAGAACTCCCAGTTGTTGTTGAAGATAATGGATGTTAGTATCTGCTTCACCGAAAGTTTTATCCTTCTACTTCTCTAAAGCAATTATGGTAGTAGCCAATGAACCAAGTTTAAAGTTGCAGAACCAGAAGTATTAGAATATCATTTAGATTGTATAAGTGACTTACAAGTGTGATGTTGAAACCAAGATTCATAAACTACCTTTTAAGAGCTACTAACGTTGGATCTGTGGCTAATAATATGAGAGCATGATCAGATCCAATTGGTAAAAGGTTATGCAGAATAACAATTGGAAACACCTGGTGCCACGAATTTCCAGCTAAATCTCTATCCAATCTAGTGCGGATAAAGGTAGAATCATGATGCATGTTTTACTAAGTATAAGGGTTACCAGTAAAAGGTATATCTGTCAACCTGAGAGAATCGGCTGTAGAAGTTATAATAAAATGAGAAGGAGTAGTATGTATGGTATAACATTGTTGTCCATTACTATAGAGAGTATAATTAAAATCTCCTATGATTACCCAAGATAAATCCATATGAGTTCCCATATCATTGATCAATTGCCATTGTGTTGTTACCCATCAATATAAGTAAAGCTATAGAAATATGTGAGAACCCGGATAATTACATTAACCATTGAAGAAGTATAATGCATGATTTCAAGTTGAAACCTATCTTTCCAAAGTAAAGCAATACCCCCTGCTCTGCTTCTATTGTTGAATGACCATAAATTTGGATAATCCAAAGAAGATAAAAGATATTGAACTTTCTGATCACTTGACTTAATATCAGACAAAAAAAGAATATCAGGCTGATAGTTAAAGATACAACTAACAAAATGACATGAGTCGGATTAGGACCAAGTCCTTGACAATTCTAAATAAATATTTTTATAATATAGTGATAATATGACAAAATTAAATAAGAATGAAATAAATGAAGTAAAACAATAATACATAGTGAAACAAAAACGTGAAGATAAGTAAAACATAATTATAGGGGAAAAACAAAGAGAAACAGTGGATAAGAAGCAAACATGACTATCCCAGCATGATATTTGACTCATGGTGTTGTTGGTAGTAGAAGGAAGAAATTTATCCCCAATCCCTAATAGTTAGTTGAGAAAATGGATGTTGCAGCATCATCATCTGATGATAATTGATGAAAGTAATGACATGTTATAAGCCCCACTGATCATTAGTAGCTTGTTCTTGAACAACATCCTTTTGCATAGGTTGTTGGAAGGAAGAACTTGTATCTTCTTGAGAGATGACAGCTTGATTGCGAATGCGTCTGTACTTGCAAATAGTAGACCGTCTAGTCCTAGTAACCGAATTAGTGAAAGAGAAAGAACTAACAATCTGACCAACATCTGGTTCAAAAAAGATCTGCTAAGTGGTACGCTGTCGACGAGAGCAAGGTGGGAAGCGAATAAGATTAGCATCACTAAAATTAGGATCATCATCATCATTAGGATCATTAGGTGCAACTGCAGCTCCATGAGTACCAAATTTATAACTGATACGAGCTTGATCATTAAGTTCAGCAGATTTTACAGCACATTCAGCTTCAATATGATCAATAAATAAAACAAGACGGGCATAATTATGAGGTTGTTTATGATAAACAAAAGGAATCAATTGGACATAACCCGCAACAGTAATCGCAAGAATCCCACAAATAAGAGGTTGTTTAAGTTTAATATTAACACAGGCACTAACCACGTTCGAATTAGTCGGATTAGCATCTTCAGGAACTATTGCTTGCATTTGACCCAACAGACCACCTATATCATAAACAACATCCAAATCAAAAAATTCAGGTAGCAAATTTTTGAAGTCAAGCCAAAAACATTGTATACCAAAGTTTAAGTTCCTATAATCTACCGATGGAGTACGACCAATAAATACGAAATAAATAACCACCAAAATACCAGTGAGCTTTCTTGAGAATTTCTAGTAATTCTTCTTTAAAATTGAATCATACTTGAAAGATATTTTGAGCAAGAGTACGAATTTGAAAGTCCTTATACTGAGACCAAATATGAAGAGCATGGTTGACAACATGAGTAATTAACATTGGTTGTTCAAGAAAAACTTTGCCAACTACGACTCATTTCCATCTTTCAGGTCCATGAGATACATCAGCAATAGATTGAAAGACAATATTTTTAATATCCTCAGAACTTTCAAGTGAAGCATCATTCATTCTAGTCAATATTCATTAACATCCTCACGAACATCAGAAGCCATTGAGTACAAAACCAGAGGAGCATGAAAAAGATGAGAAGAAATAAGCAAATGAAGAATGAATAACCATCTCCGATAGTAATTTATAAGCTAGAACCATAGGCTACATGTTTTCATGCATGAATATATCAGATATCGTGTAGCAGAGACACGTACTGAATGCATAAATCGATAAGCAGGGCAGTAGTTTTGTTGCAGCCGAAAAAATTGACCAACAATATAAGCCATAAAATTAATTGAGGAAATAAGACAAACGTCTCATGAGCAATACGCAAACACTTACAACAACACTAGGAGCTTATGACAAGGCAGGGTAATCATATTTTGTAGATGAAATCTACTCATAGAAACAAAGAAAAAACAAATAAAAAGATAAGAACAAAGAATAAAAACAGGATAACAACATAAAATTAAGGAAACACTTAATGTAGACCAAAAATGATAGACCAAGTGTATACCAAGGTTTTGTTGTTAGGATTTAATTTTTAGCTGGTACCCACATATTCATATAATAGTGTACCACGTTAAATTCTATGGTGGTATGAGGCGCCACATCAACACCTATGAATAGACTAACTTTTTTGATCTACTTTTGATGGGATAGCAGTTAAGAAGCATGCTTAAAAAGCAGGAAAAGAAAGGGATAGTCAGAAACAAAAGACAAATATTCTAATTAGGGAAGCACACAACATAAATTAAAAAATGACAAAATAAAAAATCAAGACCAATTAATTAGACATGGATAAGCAAGAACAACAGTAAAATTGGTTAATAAGAAGTATCAGAGGCGGGAAAATTGGATTGAGAACACCTTGACTGAGGGTTTGACCAAGTTGACTATCGCATGACTATTTGCAACCCGGATCCTAAAGCTAACTTGAATAGTTGGTATCATTGTTCCTCAGATGATAAATTAGGAAACAGCGTATTAGAACATAAGATTTTTGAAAAATTGGGCAACAAACAAAGTTCTTATAAGACAACGACATTTTAACGATTATATTTTTCAACTGTACGATCTAAATTGATCTCTTAACATCTTTACCGTGAATTACCTTACTGAAAAAACTCTATAAATAAATGGTTTTACTTTTTCTCTTTTCCTATTCATATCTTTCTTTTCCCCCTTTCCCCTCTCTTAGAAATCTACAATATTAGGGCAGACAAGAATTAGGGTTTCGATATTTCCCTTATTCTTTTGAGTGAAGTATTTCAAATTGCATATATTGGTTAAATTAGGGTTTTAATGAAGATCTGGTGAATTTGATTCGAAGAGGAGTATTATGAAAATCTGATGTTTCTGGTGACTTTGATGATAATTTTGGTTCTTTCATGTACCGATCTATCCATTTGCAGAAGAAAATATAAGTTCCCCTTCACTTTGCTACTATAAAATTTCTTATTTATGGTGATTTTGTTTTTTTATTTTTCTATGTAATTTCTCAAAAACTTTTTGTTTAATGTTAACGCAAAGTTGTATATCTATTAATGGGGAAAATAATATATACTACTTTTGGTTCTAATTTCTGTCTAAAGATTGGTTCCATTTTTCGTTCCTATTTTGTGATTTGTTCTGTAATTTTTCCCCTGTAGATTGTTTAAAGACTTATTCTTAAGAGTGCTTCAATTTCAGGTTTAGGTTTAATGAGTTCCTTGTTATTGAATTTTCCAAGTTCTTATTGTTACTAGAGTTTGCTGATTTTGTTGACTACTTCTGGGAATTTGGGACTGTTGATGAAATTGAAGGTCGGTTGGCTTCCTTCATCTGTCGATATCAATTGAAGAATAAATATAAGTTTTCCCTTCACTTTCTACTGTAATTTTGTTATGTAATTTTTTTCTTAGAATGCTTCAATTTCAGGTTTAGGTTTTATTGGGGGTATGATTCAATTGTGTTGGGTTCATTTGTTTTGGAGAGTGTTTGATTTTCGTTCAATCTCATCTTAGGTACTCATGATTCCTTGTCAAGTTTATTTTCTAGGTTTACATTATTATGGGATTTTTTTTGTACTGAAGATCGAAAGGGGGCTTGCTGTCCGGACTTTATTGAACTCAATATGTTTCATGTTTTTGAAATATTGAGCATTCTTTGATATAGATCAGGGTTGAAGTTCAGCTAGAGATATCTACTAAACTCAACAATTTTGGTTCAGTACTCTTTTAATAGCAACTTATGTGGAATAGTTTTTTATTTTTATTGTTCTCTTGTACCCACTTGAATGTTCATTATTTATCCAGGGGTTTTACAAGTGGGAATTCTAATCAAGCCTGAAGAGTTGAATGTAAGAGAATTTTCATACGATGAAATTATCCCATTAGGCACATGTGATAACTTTGGGCTAATCTAGATATTGTTAAACTTATTACGTTTCTATAAACCCTAGGAAGTTGGTGATCGTTTCAGAAAAGTGGTAAAAAATGTGTTCGTTCGCTGAGACTTGTGAAGATTCGTTTTAGAATTTTAATAACTAATTAAAATAGGAAGCAGTAAAAGTTTGTAACAAAATTGGGAGAAACTGGAACTCAAGATTCTACCAAAATCACTTCTGATTGATTTCTACAATAATTATTTAACAATTATAGCTCTCTTATTAACTATGTTTCTTTGCCAAAAGTAGATTTATAAAACATTAGTTGTAAATCACAAGCATGGCGCATCAAAACATCTTAAGTCCCATCATACACCATCAAACAAAATCACAACTAATTAAGAAAAATTATTAATCAGTTAAATTCAATGCAAAAGTCATTAAGAATCAAAAATAGTTATCATTCATTCATGAAATATGGCTTCCTCCATTGTCCCAGTGGTTGGGTTTAGATCATCATGCTCAAACACTCTCAAAAGATTGGTACATGGCTCAAAAGTTCTTGAGAAGAAGAAAAGAAGTTAAAAATAATAAAACAGGAAATCTGCAACGATTATAGGTGTTACAGATTAACTGTTACAGTTTAAGTTCAAGATAAACGTTGTAGACAGAAGATAAACGTTGCAAAGTGGATGAAGGAACCGTGACAAGATGGTTGAAGAAACCGTCGCCTAATCTTCTGTTCTTCGTGTTCTTCAGCAGCAGCAGAGAAATTTCCTGAATTGATTTTATTTGCTCTGTTTAGCTTCATGAGCTCGACCCAACCTTCCTAATCTCTTTTGTGACTTGATACCACCTTTTGCTACACCACAGGATCAAGGAATCTCTAAGAGAATTCCTCCCTCTAATTTCCAGCCGAGACCCCCCTTCTCCCTGGAATTTCCGGCCGAACTCTCCCCTTGATTTTCTTGATCCCTTTCGCTTTTATAGGTCTCAGAAAACATCAATAGACTCCCTCAATTGATCAGGACTCTCACTTCTATCCAAATCCTATTGTAACTCGTGATTATCCAAAATCAGAAAATAATTGATTTCTCCGGCAGTAACTTGACTTTGAACCATTTTTCACGGATAGAAACTCTAAATTTGACGTATTAAAGTTGTTTCCACCTTCCAGACCCCATGCAGCTTCCTAATATTTGAAATCAATCCCGTGAAATTCTTTTTTCCCTATTTAATGAACAACCATAAATAAACAGTTTTATTTGTTATTTTCACTTCCAAAACACGTCATTTTTCATGTTAATTAAGTACCAACATAATCGCAACCTAAATCCCTTAAAATCTCCAATAAATTCAACAAATTCACACGCAGTTGAGAGTCACATTTTTCCCGCCATTTTTCTCTTTTTGAATCAAAGAAGAAGGGTTGGCCCCAATCCAAGAGTTGGGTGCCTTTATCAATCATCCTGGGTGCCTTTTGTAATTTTCTAGGGTGCCTTTAATAATTTTCTCTGGTGCTTTTATCACTTTTTGAGCCGATTTTTCCACAAATGTTTATTTTTCAAAAGTACCTACAAACATATAAAGTGACAAAATAAATATAAAATTGAACACTAACAATATAGAGAATTAGGAACAAATTAGACACAAAAATGTGTTTATCACTTGGTCCTCTCTCTACCTATAAAAGGGAAACAATAACATCACTATTGTACCAAAGAATCGAAGACTTATTATGGCTAAGGTCAAGAGAGAGAAACCAAGACCTCCACAAGGTATTACTAGTACTATAATAAGATGATCGGTGATGTACTACAGATTAGCGTTTCCAGGTATTTCTTATAAACTATTCTTCCATATTAATTGTATGATTATCATGAAATTCATGATCCTGCAATAACGTATCTACAAAACCAAATTTTATAGTTGACATCAAAGCTCGTGTTTAGAACTCGTGATCATCCGTAAACAGTATGCAATAATTGTGCGTCTTTTATCTACGAGAATATTCATGTCCATGAAATCACAAACATAATCCCTTTTCAGAAACAAAATATCATAATAGCGATGCATCTCTTTGCCTATATATATTGTTACAGTGTATCTCACTGCCATTATCGCTTCCTATTAAAATTAATTGAAATTCAAGTTTCTATCGCTAAAAGTCATCTCAAGGTTTTGACACAGAAAGTTTTTGGCCTAATGATTTCTTCCGCCACCATAATTGTTCAACGCAACATGATAACTGGTAACAATTGACGGTTCGAAATTAGGTCATCGTATCAAAAAATAATAATTTAATGGGCCTAGGGATCTAATAATATATGGGTCATAAATATTCTTTAATGTTATTATTTTGGGAGACTTAATGTCCCAATTAAGTTTTTGAATTAATTGAAAATCTCACTGAGATAATCGTAATATCTGGACTAATCTACAAGCACCTAACTGAATTATCGACCATTATGTCTGGCCGTTGACTTTGGTTGTTGTTTATTTTATTATTTTTCAGTGGATTTTAACTGTTTTCCTTTGACCAAATAAGGTCTAACCGAATCCAATCTCTACTCGTTCTGGTTTTATCACACAGTCAAAAATATGATGTAAATTTATGGCTAGAGCCAGTTTATTAGTAGAACTAAATTTGGATTATTATGCGTGAATATTAACGAGGTTTCTTTCTAATGAATTATAAATTTATTATCATGCTTCTGCTTTTATTGAAAATATTTATGGACAATTTAAATCGATTTCTTGATTTCATAATAATTTTTATGATCAAAACAATTTTTTTAACACCATTAGATTTATGTGGTATTATGATATGTTTTTTTTCCTTAATGTTGATTATTTAATTGTATAAGGCTATTGTGTTTAAAATTATTATATTAGGACTCTTTGATTATCATTACAGTGATATTAGATTGTTTAACCTTAACAATAATTATAATGTTGTAAGCAAACCGTAAAGTGTAGGTTTCATGGTTACCATCCTACCGTGACACCATAGTGATGTTAAAACACTTTTCTACACTATCATAATTTAGTTATTTTCTTACAATATTGTTTACTTAAATATATTAGAACAACAATTGCCCACATGCGATTCTAGTTCACATGTTTAAGAGAACATTGAAGGGTATGTTATTTAATCATACATTATGGATCTGGATCGTTTTGAGTCTTAAAGAGTGTCTAGTGTCATTCTCTTTATTTTTACCTTGAGTGTCATTTTGATTGTATTTTCTAGACATAAAGTAAAGATCATAATTAAATAAATGATACATGATTTTCCATAATTTCTTAAAATGCATAAGCGATTTATTTAGATTAACTCATTACTGAGTTAAGCAACCCATTACGGATCTTCTATTGTTTATGTGTTGTCAAATTATTTTGTTTTATATTTAAAATTCAAGAAAATTTAACTTCATATTATTTGGATGAATTTACTATATTTATGAAAATGATGTTCATAGCCTATTTTTAACACCCTTCATTTTAATCTTCACAGTAACCCTTATTTATCGTGATCCTTAAATCGGTATCAAATTTAAATTAGCAATGCATTAAAGATTTTTCTTCAAGAATCTTCATTATTAAACCATTATTGCACACTGCTTGATTTTGGGTTACGAAAAGTTCATCATGTTTGAACGTTTTTCAATTAAGGGGTGTTGATGTTTTTTCAGTATTTAAATATATGACATGTTTTTGAATAAATATTTGTGATTAATGTTTTATAGTTACTCATAGTAGTTTATAATTGACTAAATTAATTTATGATCAGATCAAGTATGTTCATAACATTGAGTGGGACTATGCAATATCACAAGAAAGATTAGTGTGGTATGTGAAATTTTACATATTTACTGCATTGCTTAGTTATCACCACAGTGATACTGAACTCCTATGTTGTAAATGTTGTATATATTTTTGCGCCCTCTTAGTTTGATTTAACGATTAGAACAAGGCTACTCACAAGTAGTTTTTGGTTCACACGTTTAATAAACATTAAGATATCTATATGTTTCATACGCATGTGGAATAATAGCCACCCACAGGTGACTCCAATTCATAGTGTATTAGGATGAGCATTAGAAACATATGAGTTTGTTAATACATTTTAGACGAGATTCATCGAGAGGTGATTCTGGTTGTTGTATTAAATAGACATAATGTTTTATCATGAGAATGTAAAAATATCCACAAATATTTTTTCACATCTTATTGTGATCCTTAATAAGATTTTTTATCCACAGGAAAAGCTTATTGAAGGTATGAAACTATTGTAACTTTAAATTGTTATGTATCTTTATTTGACATACCGACTTTTGTTCTTAAATGAATAATTATAAAAAAAATTGTAGACTTTTTATGGTCTAAATTATGGAGGATTGTTTTATCACATGATGATTTTTTACGTTATTGTGTACATATATCAATTGCATCATGAATCTTAATTTGTGGATGTTTCTCGAACATTCAGTATTGAAATTGAGAGGCAATTATAGAGAAAAGTGAAAATCCTAAAGTCAAACAAAGGTGGTGAAGATTGTGAATGATATGACGAAACATAAAAGTATCCTGAATCATTGCATAATATCTCCAGTTTGGCATTGTTGCTCAGTACACAAAGCCAAATAATCCTTGGCATAATGGTGTATAACAAAAGGGAAAATCATACTCTTATGGAAATTGTTAGAAGCATGACAAGTCATGCATAATTACCCTATACGTTTGTGGGTGTATGTTCCTTGTACAACTAAGTAATTTAAATAGTTTTCCGAGTAAAGCGGTTTCAAAAACACACTTTGAATTGTAGAAAGGAAGGAAACCTAGTTTAAAACACCTTTAAGTTAGGGTTGTTTAGTTGGAGGCGAGGGCTTACATTCACAAATTATAGGAATTGGATTTAAAAATTATTATTGGTTCATTTGTTTTCCTGAAAAACAAATGAAGGGTATATTTTAATGTTCTAATCATAGTATGAGATTTTAATATTCTAATCATTAGTGATGGCATAGTATGTGGGAGTACATGGATACATTTGCTTAAAAATTCAAGATAATGATCCCTTTGATTATGACTTCGACAAATATTATGAATCTTTTTACTGTCGAACCATTCGATAGTGAAGGACCACAAATTATTGATCCACTATCCCATATTGAAACTACTGGTAATAAAGAAATTGTTGACAACCACAAGAACCAGCATTAATAAGGTCTCCTAGAGATCGCAAGAAATTTATTCATGATGTTTTAGTGGTTTATCTACAAGAATTTAATTTTGATATGGGATGATAAAGATTCAACTTTTTGATTCACAAGTTATTATGATAATAATTTTGATTAATGGATTGATGCCATCACTAGTACAAATTTGGGCTTATGTGACAGTTAAAAACTGCCACCAAAATATTTATGTGACAGTTTAAAAAAATAATTGCATTGTCATTAAAGCCTCTGTTACGAAAGGGTCTATAAGAAACTGTCACAGAATCATAACTATAAGTATCAGTTTTTTCATAAACCTGTCATTGTTGACAACATATAATAACATTTTCTAAATAAAACTGTCATTAGTAACTTAATTTCTTTTACTAATGTGACAATTTCTCCATAAAAACTGTCATTGGTAACTTAATTTCTTTTACTAAAGTGACAGTTTCTCCATAAAATTTGTCATTTAAAACTTAATTTCTTTTACTAAGGTGACAGTTTCTCCCTAAAAACTGTCATTAAAAACTTAATTTCTTTTACTAAGGTGACAGTTTCTCCATAAAAACTGTCATTAAAAATTTAACTTCTTAGATTAAGATAAGAGTTTCTTCATAAAACTGTCATCAATGACTCAATTTCTTATACTAAAGTAGCAGTTTTCTATATAAACCTGTCATTGTTGGCAAATATCAGTTACATTTTCTAAATAAAAACAGTCATAGAAGAGTCAACTTTGTAGAAGGCTAATTTGTAGCAAATGATTTCCTGATACGACATATGCTCAGTTAATATTGAGATAATTATGGAAAGAAAATTTAGCTTTTAATAAAATTGTCATTAGATTACTGAATAAACTGTTTAACAAATAGCTAGTACGGAACTAGTAAGTTCAAATAAAATAAGTTAACTAGAAGCGAATGTACTACATAATTCAAAAGACTTGATATGAAAGTAGTCTTAGTACTAACTAAAAGAAATTAACAGTGAAACTGGAAACCACATCCATTTTCCGAAGTGTTGATCGAAATATACTCCTTCCAATTCATGTCCCTGAAATCTACTCCTGCCAATTCATGTACCAATTTCACCAAATTAAACCAACACTTTAAAATTTTGAACCAACAAAGAAATACTTACAAATTACCTCAAGGCATCAAATACAAAGGTCACACAAAGGTGGATGAAAAGTTAGAAATTCTGCAACATCAAACGAAAAGATTCAACAATGATCTTGCTATTGAAAACTAGAGATCCATAAAAGAGAGTAATAGATCTGGGTAACAAAAATAAAATAAAAAAATAATTGATGTCCTGAGAATGAATCAAACAGTGATGACAAAACACATTGCTGGTCATAAAGATCAGAAAGAGTTAGCCAATTCTAACCAATAAAGAATATTACTGTTACCCAAGGCTATTCAAACAGGCCTATAGGTCAAGCAAGCAGTGAACTAGCTAATAAATCATGTGGATCCATGTTTGAAGAAGGACCAACTCTGTAAAGATCAAGGCCCTGATCAATGAATTGTGAATGCTGAATGCTGAATACTGCATCGAACATTCAAACTTTAAAGATTAACAAATCAATAATGTTTTTATATCTGATCATAATTAAAAATAATGCTATAACATTCTAATTTTCAACTACTGTACTGATAAACCAATATAACCTCATTCCTAAGAATAAGGTGATAATGGTTCTGATATAAAATAAAATAATAAAATAAAAAAGGGATCAATTGAGTAAGAGATGAACTCTAAACATTTTGCTAGCAACTATGGTTTCACATGCACATGTTAGAAACTTAATAGTTTTATGTTTTTTGCTTTCACTAACCATCTCTATGATTCTAGTAAATTTATGTTTTACTAATATATTTACTGCCAGGTTTATACTCAGATTGATCTATACAAACTTAGTCTTAAAAACATCATTTAAGTGAATTAATGATTTTCTCTTCCAATGAATGGAAGAATTCCAATATACACTGCATTACATGCACTAATACTGCTACAAATTATCTTAGCTTTAAAATGTGGTTCTGTAACTTCTGTTTGCAATTTTTTATGTTTTGAGTTTTACAGCTCACAAGAACGATTCCGGTTATGCCATTCAAATATCTCAGGAAGTTAGAGAATATGCTAGTGAATATGAAAAACGATGTTATGAGTCTTCAAACTAAGTTAACTGACACATGTTATAAATTATGCAGGACAAAAGTGAATCTAGAAAATAGGTCAAACAACTTGAACCTCTTCCATCTGCAGCAAGTACTGAAGCCTCAGAACCAGATATCAAATGCGGATGTTCAGGCGATTGTTCTTTCACAAACGAGACCTCGTTGCTCTTGAAAACATGATCTTTTATCCCTTCAACTGAGTCACAAACCCCTTGATCTTTTTCAGACTGATTCATATCATCTAGAAACATGTAGGAAAAAGGAAAAGAAAAGTTTCAGTTCAGGTAATAGAATACTAATATAGAATTTTGTTTAGTATCTAAATTTGAATGCATTAACATCAAACATCAATTGATAGAACCTTATCAGAATATACTTTAAGCGGTAAACAAGAATTTCTAGACTGGAACTGCATTAGCATACCAATAGAACTACACTTTCAAAATTTTCATGATTTTGACATTTAGACACTTTGGTGTATCAGAAGGATATCACAAAAACTAAGAAATAATTAAGCCTAGTTGTGTGTTTATTTCAAAAATTACTGGAACTTACACAAACAGGAATATAGACGAGGACCTACATAATGAAATATCACATAATTGTTGATAAATTACTCTAACTCATGAACTCATTAATTTCACCATTTTTGATACTAAAGATTCCTCTGAAAACATCAGATTATGCACCTAAAAAATTTCATAAGTTTAATTCTTCACCAACAAAATTCTAAAGAAGCATTTGGCTATGATTAGCCTTATTACGTAATCGAGATTGGCACCATGAAAACTACTACAGAGTGCAAAAATGATTCAAGGCCCCAACACAAAAGTACGGATGTATACAGGAAACTCAAATCTTCACGACTATTAGTATAATTGCAGCTGCAGACTTGCCAATAGAAGAGGAAATGTTACTGATTACACAAAGAAAGATGGACTGATTGACAATACAAGCTAGAATTTAAGCCACTCAAGCCAGCTTACCTTGTTTATTGAAGTTTTAAGCAACAACTCTTTGTCAAAGAATCGGTTAGATTCCCAAGATCATCATAAAAATTCTTTCTCTGCAAAAACCCGAGACTCATTGGGTTTAAAGTCAAGATATTGTAAGTTGTGCTATATAAGTAGCAAACTAATTCTAATTATACAAATAACATCAATAAATAATACATCTACTGAGAAGTATTATTAACATAAAAAAAAGATTGGTCGTAGGTATTTGTGTAATCAGAGAAGTTGATTGCACGAACAGAAGATAGAATTGGAATTTCACAAGGTTTGTCGTTTAACAGCAAAAAAATATCAAAGTTATTTGTCACTTTTTCTTCTTCAGTTGTACGGTTATTTCTTATCACTATCATATCTTGTCTAATGCAAACAGAGATGAAAGGGGAGAAAAGAAAAGAAAAAGAAAAATAAAAATAAAACGCTATGGACCTAATGACATTAAAGGTCACATGTGGATACATAGTAAAAAAATCACTCTGCACATATGCCAACTATGAAAAACAAAAAAAATTCTCAGACAACAGTTGAAAAAAAAAATCATACCTTTAAATCACCATTTAAAGTTCCACCACTCTCAGTAGCAAGCTGGTACAGGTCGTCATCTTCATCATGGATCCTCCGAAGACCTTCTTTTGGTGCTTGCTTTATCATTTGACAAGGATCCTCGTGATAAACAAATTAAACATCACAGAGAAAATTATAACATAATACTATAAAGTACATATACTTACATGAAAAATGGAGTTTATGAATGATTCATCCTGTGCCTCCAGTTGCTTCTCCTGCCATTAATTACACCCTCAATACAGTCAGAAACTTTCAAAACGATGAGAAAGAAAGGAACACTTTACTGAGTTTTGTCCCTTGAAAATGAAATTCATTCTCTGTTACCTTAGGAGTACAATACTACAATCCATAAAAACTCAAAAAACAAATATAAGTGTTTTCAGTTAATATGGTTGAATGCTAACAAAAAGAAGGACAAGAAAATGATTGTCCACTAAAGAAGATTAAGTACCAATGCTTGTATGTGAGGTGTTTACAGGCTTGCAACGTTGTTTTCAAAGGTCAATACAATGTAGCAGATTATCTGCTACCCTGAATGACAAACGAAATCTCATTCTACTATGAAAAGTAGCTGACAGAAATATGAATCCATTTAATAGCTATAGGCTTTGCTTATTGAAAAACAGACAACAAGACTAATATACTTATATACAGAAGCTCTCAAACTGCACCGTACCAAACCGTGTACTGATAAAACAAGCATAAAAAATATGGAACCACATTGAACACTTGGGGTTTTATTTTCAAATAAACAACATAAATCTCGTACCTTTTCCTCAGCGGTGCGCTGCAAGGCCTCAAGCATTGCTTCTACACTCACTGTAGCATGTCTCAACTGAAATGGAAATGGGGAAAGAATAGTTATTATTAAGTAATTCTTAATTTAAATGTTGGCTCATAACAACTAAATATGTGAACGCCACTAAATTTTTTAGTGAGAAGCATTGGGAATTTAAAATATTCAGGTACCCTCATAAACTTCACTTCATCAAGGAGAACTATGTATGCCCATCTCTCTCTTGGAGTCCAGTGTTCTATTCTCCAGAGATTTCTTTGCATCTCCTATCTTTTACTGGTCCCTTTTGTTCTGATCCTTGTTTGCTTCCTAATGGAAATGAGGATGTAGCGGTCAGCAATGACACCTTGATGCAAGTTTCACGCACTATCAGCAGTATAAGCACAAACACATGAAGTATCCCTGAAATGAAAAGAAAGACTTAGTAGCATAGTTAATAGAAACTCACCTCATCTTCAGGTTATACCTCGAACATTTTTCGGCTTTAGGGACAGATCCTGCTTAGAAGGTTAGAAAAAATCACTTAAGCCTCAACTAAAAGCATCATTTACTATATGAAAACTAAGCAAGCTTGTGCCACCATATCATGATATACTAGTTATATACAGAACGCACAAATACAAGTAACATTTCTATACAATTAGGGGATACACTAGTTATATACAGAGCGCAAAAATACAAGTACCATTTTTATACAATTAGGGGATACACTAGTTATATACAGAGCGCAAATACAAGTACCATTTTTATATAATTAGGGGATACACGAGATAGGATTTACTTTCCTACATGAGTACTAAACTGACCACCACTAGCATGTAGACCAACATCACCAAATTAAACATAATAGTCAACTAGCATTTGATTGCCAAGTGATCAGAATTTGTGGGCCATAAAAATCGTTCTATAATAAACTTCTATAATTAACATTTTTTCTATATATTTACCAATCCAGCCTACTTTGAATTTAAAGAAAATGCTTTATTGTTAACCAGTAGCCGGGATTTAATGTGCAGACCCCTTTTCTTCCATTTGTTGATCTTCCAATCTGTATAAAATAACAAAATGGTTTAACCAAGGAGTTACAGTTTGAAAAAAAATAATACATGGAAGAGTGATTACATTAGCACAACTCATTTCAATATTCTTCTTTTTTTTCTTGTTTCCTTCCACTTGAAGAGACAATTGAAAAAAAAAAAAATTAATCAAAGACCTATAAGCTAAAATTGGAAGAAACCCATGTTCCAAAGTCATAGCAGAGTTAATCAAAAACAGTAAAAAACGCCAATTTCAAACACAAAATAAAGTTAGAAAGACTGGAGTTGAAACCCTAGACTAAAACCTTAAATACAGAAATGGAACAAGACACTTTGAAACCTTAGATTCCTGATATAAAGATATTGAAGTTTCAATGCAAAAAAATAACAAAATTATGGGTTCTAAATTAGCCGTGAAATTTCGGAATAATAGAGCTGGTGATGGAGATGAAGAAGAAAAGTTTGGGAAATAAAAAGTTCGAGATCGAGAAGATTAATAGAGTAGAACCACAATTGTAAGAAGAAATCATCTAATAAAACCAATAAAGGAGTAATATTTCTACTCTTCTTCTTGTTCTTCTTACTGTCTTTAGTTAATTTTGGAACGGGGGCTTTATCAGGAATGTCTTTTTCTGATGAGGATGAAGATTAAATACAATACCGTAAGAGGAACAGAAGTAGTCGCTTTGAGAACAAGACCTGCTACTAAACCTTAACCTTGAAGTAAAAGATGAGATCTTGCTAAAAGAAAAACCCAAGAAAAGAGAAGGATGAGATCTTCGTGTAGATATATAAGAATTATCGAGGTTGAAAATTATGTTTAAGCTTATGTTGGGTTTCCAAACAAAAAGATAAGCTAAGATATGGAGAGACCCACTAACAGAAGTTACAAAACAAACTTATTACAACCACTAGTAGTTAAAAATGACTAATTAGGGACTCAAACTAATAACGTGCGTTTGAGAATTCTTTAGGGTAGATTATGTGAATAGTAACTGTTTTAGATCAAAACTGTCACTATAAATGGAAGTGGTGGTTGTTAAAAAAACTGTCATTTATAACTTTACTCTTTGGTAACAGTTCTTGTATTGAACAGTTGCAATGACCTAAGAATAGTACAGTTTATAACTGTTATAATACATCAATGTACACTAACATTTTCATAAAAAACTGTCATCGTATAGATATTCAGTAACAGTTAACAAACTGTCATGATTTTTCACCATTATTGGTGTGAGTTTTGGTAAGAAACTGTTGCATATGTCTCATAGCTTATTCTTTTGTGACAGTTAATTCATGAACTGTCACTATTTAGGATTTTGAACTGTCACCAAAGCCTATATTTGTACTAGTGCATGAGAGATAAAATCAATGGTTGAACGCGAAGTCTCAGATATTATTTGATTGCTCAAAAGACACAAATTAGTTGTGTGTAAATGGGTCTTTCAGACCTAGCACTACTGTAACAAAAATGTTAAACGACATAAATCTAGGCTTATAGCCAAAGATTTTACTCAGAAATGAAGCATTGATTATAAATAAGTTTTTCTCTCGTGTCAAAGAAAGACTTATTCAAAATTAACATAATATTATTAGTAGCTCGGTATGAATTTAGAGTTACATCAACTAAATGCGAAAACAGCCTTTGTCAATGGTAAATTGTAAAGAAATTTTACATTTGTTATCCTGGAGGCCTTTCCTTATCTAGTCGGGTTTTTATAGTTTGCCAATTTAAGAAACCAACGTATGAAATTATGCAGTTTCCTCTCAGTGGTATATGAGATTCAGCAAAACTATAAATGTTTCTAGTTTTAGATGAAATTATTATATGCATATATCTCAAGATCAGTGGAAGAAATTTATACTCGTGGTTTTTTATGTTAAAACATACTACTTACGGGTAATGATCTTGGTTTTATGGATATTTCCTTACGATTTTTAAAAATAAAGGATACCAATGAAGCTTACCATGTGATAGTCACATATCATGCGGATTAATAAAGATCTCATATAAAGTCTATATCGAATATTCGAAGAGTTTTTGTGATAGCAACATATTTAGCAAATTTTGTTTCATATTGGAAAGAAGATATAAATTTAATCTTCATTAGTCTTAATTATGAAATGGAACATATAACGAGTTGTTGATATGTTAGCCAAAGGCCTAATGAATCCGAGAACAAATTATGAGAAAGCTATCAAGAAGTTTGAGATACTAATATTGAATTATGTCTTACAATTAGTTAATCATCCTAGTTAGAGTCGATTGGTTTTTCCAGACTTCAATTTTGTTAGATGTACAGATTTTATAAAAGAAGAATCCATTAATACTACTTCCACAATTGAGTTTGAATATGTATGACTGCGAGACTTAGAGATTTAAGTTTATCTCTATATTGCTGAAATTTATCGTCTTAGCTTCGCAACATTATAACACGATATGAATACAAAAGGAACAAAACACATGAACCTTGAGTATCCATATGTGGATTAAACAATTCAGAAATAATAGTTGTTCATTTTTCGTTAAACACAATTATGCACTCATGGAAAAATTACCTTTTAAGACCTTTTAAGAAAAGATTACAATCTTAGGTCTGTGGGAGTAACTTATTATTGAATTTAGCATGTTTATGTGGTTATTTTGAGTACTTAGAGCTTTTATTAATGTAATTTGAATTTATTTATGTATCCATATTTAGTGTATACTTATGTGACTGGATAAATGTTAACAGAAATTATCTTTCTTAAAGACATAATTGGACCATTATGATATCCCTATTTAAGGCCTTGTTGAGTAAGTTATTTGTGTTGTGGTACATGGAAGGGAACATGTTGATAACAGGACAATATGCAACCGCCATGAATCACATTAGTAGTTTGCTTGATTAAGTTATTATGTTATCTATTAAATTTGTTTGGCAATTACGTGCACCTTATATTTTTTAGGTTTCACCATTAAATAAGTTATCTCATGGACCAGTGGGAGAATGTAAGATAATTTTCATACGATGAAATTATCTCATTAGGCCCATGTGATAACTTTGGGATAATCTAGATATTGTTAAACTTATTAGGTTTCTATAAGGGGTTATTTCTTATTTATCTCTTCCTTGATGGACGGTCGAGATCTAAAGACTAAATATTAAACCCTAGGAATTTGGTCCTCTCTCTACCTATAAAAGGTAAACAATACTATCACTGTTATATCCAAGGAATCACAGACTCATTATGGCTAAGGTCATGAGAGAGAAACTAAGACCTCCACAAGGTATTGCTGGTACTACAATAAGATGATCGATGATGTACTACGGATTAACGTTTCCATGTATTTCTCATAGACTATTCTTGCATATTAATTGTGTGATTATCATATTAAGATAATTTTCATACGATGAAATTATCTCATTAGGCCCATGTGATAACTTTGGGCTAATCTTGATATTACTAAACTGATTAGGTTTCTACAAGGGGTATTTTATCTCTTCCTTGATGGACGGTCGTGATCTAAATACTAAATACTAAACCTCTCTACTATAAAAAGGAACAATATCATTATTGTATTCAAGGAATCACAAACTCATTACGGCTAAGGTTAAGAGAGAGAAACCAAGACCTCCACAAGGTATTACTGGTACTACAATAAGATGCTGGATTAGCATTTCCAGGTATTTCTCATAAAATATTTTTGTATATTAATTGTGTGATTATCATGAAGTTCATGATCGTGCGATAACGTATCTATAAAATCAAATTTTATATTGAAATCTATGCATCTGGAATTTGATGATCAATTTGGCTTTCTTGTCGGTATATCTTTTGCAGAATATACATAAGTTTTCCCTTCACTTGCTACTTTAAAATTTCATATTCATGTTCTGGTTGGCGGTTGGTTGAATGTTTGTTTTTTATGAGAGTGTTTGAAATTTGTTGTATGTGTGATGTTTAGTTTTCATCCTAGGTCATGGTTTCTTATCAACTTCTTTGTTCATTACGTCTTTATTGTGCACTCTGGTCCCGAAGAGATTATGTTTTCGTGTCCTACTAGTTGCATCTATCAAAGCCTCATTTCAATTTTTTTACTTCTACTTTTTCACTTTCCATGTTAGGTTATCAAATATTTAAAATTCTTAATGTTTGTTACTTAATTAGTATTATATTTTTTATCTCCTCGACAAGGGTAGAAAGATCTCGTATAACTCAGTTTTTATGTTCTCTTTCAGGATCTGATGAGGCATTGGTAGAAAAATTCTACCTAAGGTCTGAAATTGTTAATTTTCCCTCAATTCATCTGTATAATGCGTGATTTCCTCTTTTTCAGTTTTTAGGATTGTTGGACTTCACAAAGATGGCTTTTGGGAGCGACATACAGGGTTCTAGGTTTAACTTCGATTTTTGGGATGTTTCGTTGGATGCAGGATGGATATCGGTCTAACATCCATTGTTGCTTATGTACTCAGAAGTGTATTATGTTCCTCTTGCTTAGGTTTTAACTTTAGTTCTTACTGCCATTGTTTCCTATGTACTCAGAAGTGCGTTTCTGCTACATCTTTTGTTTAGCTCTTCCATTTTTGGCAAGCCTCCCTATTCAATGTGCTTTGTACTTGTGTTTTTAAGGTCTAAACATAGATAGTCAAGGTTGCATGTTCAGTTTACTCTAGTGATTTGTCAGTGCCACTACTCATTTTCTATAATTTGAATAACTATTTTGTTTCTAACACTGAGGTAACAACAGTTAGAACCGGGAGAGATCTTCCCTTACATGGTAACTTAAGTATCACACTCTTTAATCTTACTGCCTGGTCTTCCAAAACCGAGATACACTGAATCTGTTGTTTACTTGCTTATTTTGAGGTTTCTGGGATGTGAAATCTTGATTTGTTCATCTCTTGGAATATGTTTTTTTTTCCTGGTACTTGTGTCAATCATTCTATGGGTCTACACAAGGTGTTGGTTATATTGATCAATCATTCTTTCACACTCATTTAAAGAAGATACGAGAAAGATGTCATTGAGGTTTTCTTTTTTCTTAACAGTACTTGATAAACACAGACTCCTTGTTTGGAAGAGGTAATTCTTGAAGTTTGGAATCCCCATGTATTTTCAAAATTATTCTGTGTTCATATGCTATTATTGAAACTAACATACCTTACTTTCACAATTTAGAAACGATAGACGAGTCAAGAAGTTTTATTTGATTTCTTAACTTTGTACTTCTGCATTTTGAGGGAGGCTGCAAGATTCCGCTTTCTGCGAGAATGCAGTTGTTATATACTCCACCATGTGACTATCTCCCTCGATGTTGTTTAATCACGTACACCTATTTGTCCATTAACTACTTTTGAAACTAGCACACCTGTATACAGATTTTCTGATTTTTTTTTAATAACTGCCACATAATATGCATTAAAGAAAAGAAGCTTTATTTGATTTCTTAACTTTGTGCTTTTGTATTTTAAGGGACACTCCAAGTGTCCGCTTTCTGCGAGAATGCATTTGTTATATCATCCACCATGTGAGTATCTCTTTGGATGTTGATTAATCACGTACACCTATTTCTCCATTAACTACTTTTGAAACTAGCACACCTGGATTCAGATTTATAGAAATTATGATTTAATTTTATTAATAACTGCCGCATAATGTGCATTTACCATGGTAAGCTATCTTATCATTACTTAATTCAATCACTACAAGTCGATATGACAAGGAATACTCTTGATTTTTTAAGGTAGTACGTACCATAGGGTTCATGGCCTATTTATTATGCGCAATGGAGTATTAATCCTTCTAATCCAGTTTATGAAATTATAATGTGCCTGACTGATTGAGAATTCCATTACACCTTCTTATACTGGGGTTTCTTTCGTATGCAGATGGTAAAAGAGCTGAGTGGGATATTGGACCATGGAGAGGCACAACCAGCTGTACTGGGGATAATGGTTTTATGTACGTACCTTAGGGTTGATGGCCTCTTTATTATGCACAATGGAGTACTAAGCCTTTTAATCCATTTTATGAAATCATAATGTGCCTGATTAATTGAGAATTTTATCACACCTTTTTAGATGGGAGTTTCTTTGGTATGCAGATGGCAAAATAGTTGAACGGGATATTGGACCATGGAGAGGCACAACCAGCTGTTAGCTGCACTGGGGATTATGGTTTTTTCTATTACCTTGAACAAATTATGTGTCTTCATTAATGATACAAGGTTAGTGTTATCTTATTTCAATTGTTATTGCAAGTACAAATGGGTACAGTAAGTCAATGACAGATTTAATGGATAAATTAATTATTGTATCAATGCACCTTCTTGACATGAGCATGCTTTGTACTCTGTCTATGAGCGGTCATATTTATGCATTTGATGTTAGTTTTTTATGCAGTCACCAGCATTTAACGTGGTGAACTCTCTGGTGGTTCAGTTGGAATTACCTTTATAGTAGGTAAAGTTCTCTATATAAGACACGCTGTAGAGTTAGGGGAGAATGTGACTATAACTATAAGATTGACTTTTAAGGACCGTAAGTGTTTTACCAACATGTTATCTCCGTTTATCACATTTCTTTTATGTTTCTCTATAGTTGCAATGGTTATTTCACAATGGATGACTTCAATGAGTATATCTTGAGTTTGCTACATATGTTGTTGGTTATTTTACTTGAAAATTTGTTTGTTGTGTAGGCCTTCTCAATATATCTGAAGATCAGCGGCTTGCTTTGAGTTAAATTGGCCACTGAAGGACAGTTCATATGTACTGCACCCTTGAGGGCAGAAACAGGGTCAGAGTAACTCATCTTTTTATTATCTTCTTCCATCTTCTTGTCTTGTAATGGTACTTGGTGCTCATTTTTTTCTCGATTTTCCGCTAAAAGCAGTTTCGTGGAGCACCTGACATTTCTTTACCGTTACTGATGTTTTCATCTACCATGGTTTCCTTTTTCTTTTTCATAGATCTTTCTCCACTAAAAGCTGTTTCGTGGAATACCTGACATTTCTTTACCGTTATTGATATTTGCATCCACCATGGTTATCTTTTTTGGTAAGTCAAACTTTTATTTAGAGAAAAGAGAATTACATAATTATCATTTGATCTTAATGTTTAAGGTTTGTTACTTTGATTATAAGTTGGTCCACACACAAAATATTATTTTATTTCCATATGTCTAGTTGTAGTAGTCGATGTATTCTTGTTTCCTTAACTGCAACATATGACAGATCTAGGTTTTCACGATGGAAGAATTAGCCTCGAAGCTTTTAATAAAGTACTCGGTAATGGATCAACAATAATCTTGTAACACTTCGTATTATTCTCTTTCCCTTGGTCCACTAATGGATGAGTCCTTGTTTTCTTAAATGCAAAGTCTAACGCTTATGGTTTTCAACGTTGGAAGAATAACCTCGAAACTTTTAAGAAGGTATTGAATATTGGACCAACATTTGTTTCATGTGCTTCTTAAAGAGTAAGTGTTCATTTTTGCAACTTGTATTTTTCATGACTAACTAGCAGTTTACGCGAACCTTTAATAGTTTCGTCTGATAATCGTCTTTATTCCACCAAAAAAAGGATGAATTTCCTATACCTATTATAACGCAAAAATTCTGAATTGGTTACTTTTGGGGCTTACACAATAGTAAAAGGCATGGCAGTCTTAAGGCGTTTTTTATTCGTTTCTCGTGTTTTGCTATAAAATTAACTTATTCTCGAGTCTCTGATTGACTCCGCCTTTTATTATTACCTTTTGAAAGCAGTGTTGCGTAGTGAGAGGCATGGAAGTCTCAAGGTGTTTCTACTCGTCTCCCTTGGTTTGGCATCAACTCAGCAGCTATAACATAGACTTATTCTCGAGTCATTTATTGACTTTGCCTTTTATTATTACCTTTTGAAAGCATTGTTACTGGACTGTAAGTTCTTTAACTAATTTATGCCTTCATAGTTCATTTGTGCACTTAAGATCATTCTATTGGAGAGGAATGAACGAAGCTCAAATTCATTTATTTTTTTTGGATTTATATTCTTTTAGTGTGTGGTCATGCTGCTTTACGGGTATTTCTTGATTTGATCAGTCTTTTCAATTATTTTAGTGGATTCATGAGTTACTTTTATCGCCAATCGACCTTTTAAATTTTATTTTATTTGAAAGATATTATTAAATTCTATGTAGGATCTAACAAGAAAGAGGAGAGAATAAACACGAAGTTATTAAAAGACTATATTGATAATAATCTGGTGTCTTACAAAGATGATAACTGGTGGCTTTTATAGGCATCACAAACCTTAAGCCAATTTCCTAAAACTCTATAAATTCTATATAAGGATACTACTTCTAAACTTAAACCTAAGCCTAAACTAGGAAACTTATTCAAACTAGGAAACTAATCATATACTGTCAAACTTCTAACAATGTAGGACCAATCTCCACACGCCCCCTCACGTGTAACGCCAGTCATTCGGCCTAACACGTGGAACTATATACGAGTGACCAGTCATTCGGTCAACACGTCCCCTCACGTGTAAGGCCAATCATTCGGCCTAACACGTGGACCTATATATGAGTGACCAGTCATTCGGTCAACACGCCTCCTCACGTGTAAGGCCAGTCATTCGGCCTAACACGTGGATTTTCTCCTGTAATGTTAACTTCACGAACTCCTGAAGCTAACGATAGCTGCGATGCAACTCCTTCTGCACCACTTACTTCATCTGTATGATTTTTTTTCTCACCTGCGATGCAACTCCTTGTACACCACCTACTTCATTTGTAGGATTTTTCTTCTCACCTACCTCATTTGTAGGACTTTTCTTCTCACCTACCTCATCTGTAGGATTTTTCTTTTCACCTACTTCACCGTAGGATTTTTCTTATCACCTACCTTATTTGTAGGATTTTTCTTCACCTACTTCACTGTAGGATTTTTCTTCTCACCTACTTCACTGTAGGATTTTTCTTCTCATCTCATCTCAACCTCAGTTATACTTCTCTTTCCCTCCCTCAAGTTGGAGCACTTAACAGAGTGAAGTATCCAACTTGAAAGAAATAGAGATATTGACTTGTAGGAAAAACATCAGGAACAAAAAAAATTGTATTTTTTTTTTATGATTCTCTTTAACTAAAGATACTTAACATACCAAAAACACTAAAAAAAAAACATGAATTCTCTAAATTTGTCTCTCTCCTCTCTCTAACCTGAGTCTGATACCATATTAAATTCTCCTCTCTCTCTAACACGTAGACCACTGTATGTACGGGTAGCCGTTGGGCTTACTCTCGTACGGTCTTGCTCTAATACCATATTAAATTCTATGTAGGATCTAACAAGAAAGAGGAGAGAATAAACACGAAGTTAATAAAAGACTACATTGATAATAATCTGGTTCTTACAAAGATGATAACTGGTGCCTTTTATAGGCATCACAAACCTTAAACCAATTTCCTAAAACTCTACAAATTCTATATAAGGATACTACTTCTAAACTTAAACCTAAGCCTAAACTAGGAAACTTATTCAAACTAGGAAACTAATCATATACTGTCAAACTTCTAACAATGTAGGACCAATCTCCACAGATATTGACCTATTAGAAGTATTGGCCCAGATCTGCTTGTTCTTTCCCTTCTTATCTATTATTGAGATTGTTGTTTGAGAAGGTGAGTGATATTTGAGGTAACCACTACTAACCCAGAAAGAGGCATATAGAATATTTTCTTGTCCATAGTTCATTGGCTCACTGTTGGTTATTCTGTCTTTAGTTCATTGGGTTATTGATTCTAAAATGCTATCAAAGACTGCATATTTGGAAACGCATCATCGTATATGATACCTCATATATTTCATATGTAGAATGTATTTTTTCTATACTCATCTCACTACAAGTTTTCCAGGCTTATTCATCACCATCCCAAAACTAAGGTTTGCATGAACATGAAAGTTCTACAAAGGATGATGCAGCGATATTTACGCAAGTAGGTACGTACCATTAACTCATTTTTTCTTCTTTCCAGTCAGTATTGATTTTGTTGTTAATCTTGGTTTCTAATATTTAAATGTGGATAAAGATACCATCATCCTATGCGTCGGAAAACCGACTTTGTTTTACCGCAAGCGCACAGTGTCGAAAGATGTAGACAAAAGCAAATACGGTTCGTTCCCACGAGGAGTTTGGATTGAAATATTTTTTTAGGTTTTTTTTATAAAGAATTAAATTAATTAGTGAATTAAAACTATTTAATAAAGTTAGAAAACAGTAATAGGAAAACGTTAAGGTTCCGGGAATCCGTTGTAGATTAGGGTTTAATTGCGTTCGTCACATAGGGTCTCAATTTTACTCATGTAAAATAGCAAATCTAGCTAATAATACACGGAAGATTTTTCGTTTAAGAATCGAAGAAAGAATTTTCAAAAAGAATTTTTTGTTCTCAACCTAAAGTAGAATTTCGAAGTACTAAATATACGGGGCATAAAGAGTCAAAGAATATTCATAGAACAATTTCATACAAGGTTTCAACGAGTCCTTCTACTAATCAAACAATGAACTATACGTGGAATAGAACATGAAAAATCATCGAGAAGGTAAAACGTTGAGAGAGAGACAAATTAATGATATTTAGTTCATATAATTGAAAATCCTAGTTTTGAAACACAAATAAAACCATCTCTACAAGTTCATCCTTTCGCCCTAACAAGGGAATTAGGCCAACATGGCTTTCTCAAAAGCCATGAAAATTAATTGAGAAAATAGCACAAACTAACCGATAATCGTCGAAGATATGGATTGTACGTCGGAAGCTTAAATCCCAGCGTCAAAAGTACTCTGCTCCCTCGTTAAGTGAAGTTTTCTGTGTCCGGAGCTCTCTGGCTGTGTCCATCAAAGTATGTCTCTGTATACGTATGTGAGGGATGTATTTATAGATATCACTAGCCGCCTCTATTAGAGAGTTTGAATCTAATTAGGAATCTTGTTACCACCGACTAAGTAACTCTCCGTGTACAACTCAAATCCGTGTACAACACGGCTGAGTTCTCTTCTTTCCCTGTCTTGTATTTCGCAGCAAGACTCTCTCTAACTCTTTCCACCTTCTAAACTTGAGCCGCACGCTTCTCCCTGATTTCCCAGCAACAACATCTCACTGAATATCTCGCTTCCATTGCTGTTACCATCTCGAGCTATCGTCGACGATCATTTCAGCAGCACTACCATGGACCTAACCATCCTCTTACGAACTCCTCATCAGAATCCATCTCTGCCATCACCGAGCTCGAGCAACATCACCCACTTCTTTCCATCGATTACCAGCACCAACAACGGCTCGAGCTCACTCCTGAACTCTCTTCTATGTTAATGTTAACCCATCATCACAGGCTATTCAAGAGCATCACAATTTCACCGTCACAGCCTCTACTTCCGAGTTCCCTAACCATCACTGTCTCTAACTGCCAGAACCCATCTCCAACATTCAACCCCATCACAGCTACCATCATGTTTACAGAAACATGATGTTGATGCCCGGGAACTTGTTGTGGTCTTGGAACATCAACAACAGTCATCACCACCTTCACTGCCATGAAACATCACCACCTTTACTGCCATGCTCATCATGGTGATCATCATAATTCTCTTTAACCTTCATAAGCAACGACTCCCAAAGCAAGAACAATTCGAGTTTACAGAAACATGATGTTGATGCTTAAGTTTTGGGAGGGAAAGAAGGTGGCCCCGAGAAAATGAGCAGGTGCTCTATCAATATTTAAAACTCGGCAGCCCCGAGAAATTGAGCAGGTGCTCTATCAATATTTGAATTCAAGTTGTCCCTTAACGTGTGCCAGGTTGTCAATAGCAGTCTCTCTTGAAATGACCTTTTTGCCCTTAGTATTCGTTTCGCTCATAACTTCCTCATACGAAGTCGGAATGACTTCATTCTTTCGCCGTTGGATTCGTAATAAAATTTCTACAAGATAGAGGGTAGAAATCCTGGAATGGACTGATCTCTACTGGGTCTTTGGCAATTCTTCTCTTGTAAATCTCCATTTCGCTTGTTTCAGAGACGTAACCTAATAAAACACATAAACTAGAAAAGTAATAATAAAACACGGTAATTCACATAAAATATAGCAAATAAGAATAAGGAAATGATATTTAAAATGTATAAATTATGCACTTATCAAATTCCCCCACACTTTCCTTTTGCTAGTCCTCGAGCAAACTACAAATCTAAACTAATCTAAAATACAACTCCCTTTCGTTGAGGAAACGGTTACACTTAGCATGTGTAACAAACCTTTAAACCCCTAGGTGTACCTAGTGGACGAGTTATAGTCTCGTGAGGGTTTACAAGAGATTTACCCACAAAACCTACTCCAACTTCTAAGTATTCCAAAGTACCTGCATCCAAAGAGCTACGAAGACATAAAGTTTCTGAACAATAAGAAGTTAGAAGTATAAAGAACATTATTCTCATGCTTAACTCTTGAGTTAGGAGAAAACCACCATGTAAAAGGATCTAGGTTCGAGAGTGACCGAATATTTCTTTCTCACCAATAGGGTTTTATGAATTTGACACTCAAAGGACGCACTTTATGGTTCACACATGTGTGCAGGCAGGAATGAAGATAGAAATCCTACACATGTTGAATGGTATGAAGGAAAGGTAACCTACCGAATCATATGGAGATGTTATCCCATAGAAAGTGGGACGAAAAAGAACCCCTTTTTATTTTTCTAGTGACCTCTAATAAAGGAAATCAACCACTATGCAAGGATGGGAATGCTTACTTACCTTCTCATCCGATCGGCAATCAACACCACTCTCACAGCATCCAATAGAAACGTCTTCGGTCTTCAACTGTAGATGATGAACTCTTGAACTTCGTAGAACCTTGAATTTATAACTTATTTCCTCCATTTCTTGTTATTAGAAACTTCTCTATAGATTTCTTCTTCCCCACGGCCTTATTGAAAGAATACAAAAGAAAATCTACACTAAAGCAATGATAATCGTTTTTATTTTTTATTTTATTTTTGTTATTTTTGTGTTTTTTTACAATATAAACTGAAAAATAAATGATGAAATTACTAAGACCGTGGGATAAAGACTTTACCACTTGATTCTGAACTTCACTAACTCACATCTTTTGATTTCTTTCGCTTTTGTACATAAGTCTTTAACATGTTAATTGTATTTTTACTTTACTTGAATATGAAATTTGATCTTTATTAAACGGTTGTTTTTAAACCTTGACTGTCCTCAAATTTTCTTCAAATTTTTGATGTTCTGCTTGTTGATAATATGTTTCTACCCTGTTATTGTCGAGAGAATGGTGCCAACTGCAAACAAGACTACAAGATAGAGTTAGCAATTCTGATGGCACCCTCATGATTGATAGAAATAGCACTCAAGAGATCAAAAAGTAGTGCTGAAATTGGTGCGAGGTTAGGTAGATCATCATTCTACCCGGAATTTGCGCAGATGAAACACTATAAACGGACAATTTAAGGTTTGGTGCCTCACTCATGGGTATTGAATGATCAACAACTCTAATACTGTATTCTCTACCGGCAGTTTAAGTCCATATTTGTCAGCTCTAGCCTCTCAACAACTAAGCACTCCGAATATAATTCTCTAATACTTCTAAGTTCAGTTGTTTCGGTTTAGAACTCCGTATGTACACGTAGATAAAAGTATACTAAGTGACTCTAAAATATCTAAAAGTTGAAGGTTTTCATGCAAATAACTTCGAAAAAGTTGAAAATTTTCTACCTAAAAAGTGTATACTTAAGAACTCTATATGCTTACACTCCCCCACACTTAAACTTTACATTGTCCTCAATGTAAACTAACTCATCCAATGTAAAATCAAGATGGGAAATCCTAAAATAGCATAAAACAAGCAATCAAAAACTAAAAAGATAAGGTGAAGGAAACAAATCTGATGGGTTGACTCCCATAAAGCAAATGATAGTATCATATAGCAATAGCCGGAACAACTGTGGGTCATCTGGATCAAATAGTGCTATCACCAGTAAAAGGAAACTGCAACAAGCCAAGAAAAAGAACAAACCGAGCTCACCCTTATCTAGTTTTCTGTTTAAGACAACTACTTCTAGTCGTGGTTCAGGTTCAGGCTCTATAAAAGGATCTAGATAAAATATTTTCATGGGCTGGATTTCCTCAAAAGTGAGATCAACAGGGTCAGGTTGTAGAGTATGGAGAAACTCAACTAAGAACTTAGAAGCACATAATAATAACCTGAATAATTGTGGATCCTCAAAGTCAATATGATTTGACTCACACAGTTGACTACTATGAAAATGGTCACTCTTAAGCAAATGTGTCGATTCTACTCTCCTAAAGTAATCAGGCTTAGTCTCAAAACTTAATAACTGACGCATTTGAAATTCATACGTTCCCACATATGGAAGAAAACATATTGGTGGAAAAACAAAGTCAATCTTGGTATTATCGCCTAGGTAAACCACATCGACCAGAGGATGGGTTTCTAACAACTGAACTTCTTTCTGGACATTAGGTTCAGGAAGTATAGTCTGAAGATGATCTTGCAAAATAGGAGAGGTGCATATGTCAAGTCCCAAGTTAGGGACCTTTCTAAGAGTCAAAGGTAAGGTACAGGGAGATTGATAATCACCCCCACACTTAGAATCTTGGGTGTATCTAGATAGACTAGTCATAATTTCCCTAATTTCTAGATCGTCATACTCTTGAAAATAATCAATTGCTTCTTCTAAGTTATGATCAGTTGGTGCATAATCTAACAAAGTTTTCACCTCATTAATAACACTATCATTGTCAAAATCAAATCGAAAGTGCGCTAAACAAGCCTCTAGTGGATCATCTATATGGTTTTGCAAATAAGTTTCATGGACTATTTTATCAATTATGCAAACAGTTTCATGATTAATTGGATCGTTATTATCCTCTTCTAGGTGACCAGTAGGAATCTCAGAATTTATATGATTAGATGGTATATCAGTTTGCACAACTACTGCCTCTGAGTTATTAAACTCGACAATAGTATCCCTTGTATAAACAGGTTCTTCTAAATCATCATCATCATCTGAATAAATAGGGTTTCTAATCCAAACCTCATCCTTTTGAATAGGCATATCATCATTAATATGATCGTGATTTGGACAAGATACACTAGATTGAAATGTCATAACAGTGTCATCATTCCTATAATCACAAGTGTCAAGTTCATCATCACTCTCAAAACAAACATATTCATCATCACTATCATCAGCAAGTGTTTTCTGGAATGCCAATTTTCTTAATCTTTGTTCCAAACTAAGCGGTGTGTGTTTATAATACTTCTCATATATCATTAGAGGATCATCTTCTTCCTCAGGTGGAGAAAAAACTCCCTTATGCCCTTGTTCCATATATTCCCGAATTGTAATCTTAGATGACGTCTCCTGAGAAGGAGTCATCACCCGTGAAGGTTCTTTCTCTTCCCTTTTGAAAATATTGTGACTACACTTTTGAATTGATTTTTCCATGTCGTGACTCCACTGTACCAACTTAGATGAGAGTGATGCAGATGTTTCACAATATGATTGATCATCTCTCTCATACTGTGAATTATACGAGTGGGAATAATAATTGGAATTAGTATAATGTAACTCATAACCTGGGTAAGGTTGGTAATAATCATAACCTTCACAAGGTCCGGAATGATCATACTCATGAGAATAATTCCAATTATTATTTACACAATCTTTTCTCCTAGGTTCCTGATAATAAAAAGGTGTGTATACATATTCCCCAAGTGAACTATTATATGACTCCTCTTTCCCGTCTCTTTTGGAACGATTCCAAAATGCAGTAAAGGAATCCAAATCATCGGGATCCATAATACCAAGCAAAATTTACCCAATAACTCACCTTGCAAAAGATTTGCGAGAATATCAAATATTTACTTACCTCCCGTGTGAATCTAGCAAACAATCACAAGCAAGGCTGACTCAACCAAATCACCTATTGAATCTAGCAAACAAAAAGCATGATGGATCCACTTAGATTGTTTCTAGACCAGCTTCTATTCTTTCGAAAGGAAACTAGTTACAGTTCTAGCAAACCTCTTAGAACGATCTGAATTAGATTAAGTCGAAGAGAAACAGGATAAGCTCTAAGGAGCTTTGATAACCCTGTCTCTTTGGCAACTTTTCCCTAGGTTACAAGGCGGCTCTAATCAACTTAAAATAATCTTCCTGAACTTCGAGTTAGGCTAACAAAGTAACCAATACAGTCCTTTTGAACGAGTTTCCTTTAAGCTCGTTACCCTATCAGTCTTTTTCTAGTCAAAATTTGAAGGTTTAGGTTGGCGTTTGGTAACGTGTTCCTAAAGCGGGCAAGAAGGAAACGGTGATGAAATCCGAGTCCTTATCTTATATGGCCAGTTCTTTCCCTTTACTAGAAAAGTAAATCCGTATTCAGGTCCTCAACATATATGCACACGAAGGAATACAGTAAACCCACTTGCAAGGGATTCGTGGGTTGATCGAATCTTACCTCCCGTAACAGACGGGGGATGAATCGTTGAAGTCGACTCAGGCCACTGACTCCTGTGTCAGTGTACGAACCCAAGGGGCCGAGACAATATCGTAATTTTCGTCCTTCCCTGTGCAGTTTATATTTAATACCACCCTTCCGTATGGTTTAAAAATAATAATAATGTCTGTAATGTCCAAAACTAAAAGAAAATTACAAAAATAATCAAAAATTTCCTAATACAGTTTTCTAAATTAAATTAACTAATAAAAATCCTAAAAAGTAAAAATTAACTATTTGTCTTCTTCTACGTTCGTTCAGCTTTAACTTTACTCCAAGTCTTTTAATTACCAAAATCTTTGGCTCAATTTCTTTTCGGTTCCGTTCCCAAAACCTGCAGCAGAAGATAAATACCAAAAAGCGTAAAATCGAACAAAATAATAAAAATCTAAAAAAAAAATCTAATTGAAAAACAACTCCCCGGCAGCGGCGCCAAAAACTTGATGCGTCGGAAAACCGACTTTGTTTTACCGCAAGCGCACAGTGTCGAAAGATGTAGACAAGAGCAAATACGGTTCGTTCCCACAAGGAGTTTGGATTGAAATATTTTTTTAGGTTTTTTTTATAAAGAATTAAATTAATTAGTGTATTAAAACTATTTAATAAAGTTGGAAAACAGTAATAGGAAAACGTTAAGGTTCCGGGAATCCGTTGTAGATTAGGGTTTAATTGCGTTCGTCACATAGGGTCTCAATTTTACTCATGTAAAATAGCAAATCTAGCTACTAATACACGGAAGATTTTTCGTTTAAGAATCGAAGAAAGAATTTTCAAAAAGAATTGTTTGTTCTCAACCTAAAGTAGAATTTCGAAGTACTAAATATACGGATCATAAAGAGTCAAAGAATATTCATAGAACAATTTCATACAAGGTTTCAACGAGTCCTTCTACTAATCAAACAATGAACTATACGTGGAATAGAACATGAAAAATCATCGAGAAGGTAAAACGTTGAGAGAGAGACAAATTAATGATATTTAGTTCATATAATTGAAAATCCTAGTTTTGAAACACAAATAAAACCATCTCTACAAGTTCATCCTTTCTCCCTAACAAGGGAATTAGGCCAACATGGCTTTCTCAAAAGCCATGAAAATTAATTGAGAAAATATCACAAACTAACCGATAATCGTCGAAGATATGGACTGTACGTCGGAAGCTTAAATCCCAGCGTCAAAAGTACTCTGCTCCCTCGTTAAGTGAAGTTTTCTGTGTCCGGAGCTCTCTGGCTGTGTCCATCAAAGTATGTCTCTGTATACGTATGTGAGGGATGTATTTATAGATATCACTAGCCGCCTCTATTAGAGAGTTTGAATCTAATTAGGAATCTTGTTACCACTGACTAAGTAACTCTCTGTGTACCAGGTTGTCCCCGAGCAAGAACAATTCGAGTTTACAGAAACATGATGTTGATGCTTAAGTTTTGGGAGGGAAAGAAGGTGGCCCGAGAAAATGAGCAGGTGCTCTATCAATATTTAAAACTCGGCAGCCCCGAGAAAATGAGCAGGTGCTCTATCAATATTTGAATTCAAGTTGTCCCTTAACGTGTGCCAGGTTGTCAATAGCAGTCTCTCTTGAAATGACCTGTTTGCCCTTAGTATTCGTTTCGCTCATAACTTCCTCATACGAAGTCGGAATGACTTCGTTCTTTCGCCGTTGGATTCGTAATAAAATTCTCTACAAGATAGAGGGTAGAAATCCTGGAATGTACTGATCTCTACTGGGTCTTTGGCAATTCTCCTCTTGTAAATCTCAATTTCGCTTGTTTCAGAGACGTAACCTAATAAAACACATAAACTAGAAAAGTAATAATAAAACACGGTAATTCACATAAAATATAGCAAATAAGAATAAGGAAATGATATTTAAAATGTGTAAATTATGCACTTATCATCATCTTTCAGTGTTTGTTCTAGAGCAGGCTCTAGAGTTTAGCGGTATGAGGGCCTCCCGGTCGATCTTTGAATTTTTTAACATTATTCCTGAGAAAATTAGCAGACTAAAATTAATACCCTTCTGTTTCGTCCTAAACTAGACCTCCTTCGGTCTTTTATCTCTCGATTCCTCAACTCAAGTATGATGTGGACTTTTTTATTGAAATACGACCCTAGAAAAGAAGAGGAGGATGTAACAAGAGGAAGTATAAAGTTAATGGAGGAGCCATGATACTGGGATAGGTGTTTATGTGAAATTTTGATTGACTGAGAGTTCCTACTTTGAGATTCTTGGGTGCAATACTATATTATTAGAGCATCTCAGAATTTGGAAATCTAAAAAAAAAAATGACGCATAGGATTGTTAAAATTCTCTAGTAATAGTTGTATAGTTAAAATTACCACCAACTGGGTTAGTGTTCAATGGAGTGTCTAAAGTCGGTTAATGGATCCTTTTTTTATTTTTTTTGAATTTTTAGGTTTTCATGTTGGTTGCAGGATGTCTGCTGGTCAAACTGCTCATTTTTTTCTCGATTTTCCGCTGAAAGCAGTTTCATGGAGCACCTGACATTTCTTTACTGTTATTAATGTTTTCATACACCATGGTTATCTTTTTGGTTCATAGATCTTTCTCCACTAAAAGCAGTTTTGTGGAGCACCTGACATTTCTTTACCGTTATTGATGTTTTCATCTACCATGATTATCTAGAATTACATAATTATCGTTTGGTATTAATGTTTAAGGTTTTTTTACTTCCGATTATTAGTTGGTCCAACTCTCAATATTATTTTCTTTTCATTTTTCTAATTGTAGAAGTCGATGCATTCTTGTCCCCTTAACTGTAGCATATGACAATTCTAGGTTTTCACGATGGAAGAATTAGCCTTGAAGATTTTAATAAAGTACTCAGTATTGGATCAACAGTAATCCTGTAACACTTCATATTATTTTCTTTCCCTTGGTCCACTAGTGGATGTGTACTTGTTTTCTTAACTGAAAAGTCTAACGCTTATGGCTTTCAACGTCGGAAGAAATAACCTCAAATTTTTTAAGAAGGTACTGAATATTGGACCAACATTTGCTGTCATGCGCTTCTTAGAGAGTAAGATGTTCATTTTTGCAACTTGTATTTTTCATGACTAACTAGCAGTTTGGGCGAACCTTTAATAGTTTCGGCTGATTATCGTCTTTATTATACCAAAAAAGGATGAATTTCCTATACGGGTTACCTATTATAAAGCAAAAAATTCTGAATTGGTTACTTTTGGGGCTTACACAATATTGAGAGGCATGGCAGAGTGAAGGCGTATTTTATTAGTTTCTTGTGGTTTGGCAGCAGCTATAACATTGACTTATTCTCGAGTCTCTCCATGACTTCACCTTTTAATTTAACTTTTGAAAGCAGTGTTTCGTAGTGAGACGCATGGCAGTCTCAAGGCGTTTTTATTTGTTTCTCTTGGTTTGGCATCAACATAGCAGCTATAACATAGACTTATTCTGGAGTCTCTTATTGACTTCACCTCTTATTGTCACCTTTTGAAAGCAGTGTTGCTAGACTGTAAATTCTGTAACTAATTTATGCCTTCATAGTTCATTTGTGCACTTAGGATCATTTTATGGGAGAGGAATGAGTGGAGCTTAAATTCATTCTTTTTTTGGATTTATATTCTTTTATTGGGTGGTCATGATGCTTTACAGGTATTTCTTGATTTGATCGGTCTTTTCTATTGTTTTAGTGGCTTCATGATGTACTTTTATCCCTAATCGACTTTTCAAATTTTATTTTATTTGAAAGAAATTGACCTTTTTGAAGTCTTGGCCTGGATCTGCTTGTCCTTGCCCTTCTTAACTATGGAGATTGTTGTTTAAGAAGGTGAGTTATATTTGAGGTAACCACTACTAACCCAGAAAGGGGCATATACTAAAGAATATTCTCTTGTCCATGGTTCATTGGCTCACTGTTGGTTCATCTGTCTTTAGTTCATTGGGTTATTGATTCTAAAATGCTATCAAAGACTGTGTATTTGAGAATGTATTGTCGTATATGATACTCATATAGTTCATATGTAGAATGTATTTTTTTTATAATCATCTCACTACAAGTTTTCCAGGCTTATTCATGACCATCCCAAAACTAAGGTTTGCATGAACATGAAAATTCTACAAAGGATGATGCAGCGATATTTATGCAAGGTAGGTACGTATCATTAACTCATTTTTTCTTCTTTCCAGTCTGTATTGTTAATCTTGGTTTCTAAGATTTAAATGTGGATAAAGATACCATGATCTTTCAATGTCTGTTCGTAAGCATGCTCTAGAGTTTAGCGGTATGAGGGCCTCCATGTCAATCTTGGAATTTTCTAACATTATTCCTGAGAAAATTAGCAGACTAAAATTAATACCCTTCCGTTTCGTCCTAAACTAGATCTCATTCGGTCTTTTATCTCTCGATTCCTCAACTCAAGTATGATGTGGACTTTTTAATTGAAATAAGACACTAGAAAAGAAGAGGAGAATGTAACAAGAGGAAGTATAAAGTTAATGGAGGATCCATGATACTGGGATATGTGTTTATGTTTATGTGAAATTTTGATTGACTGAGAGTTCCTACCTTGAGATTCTTGGGTGCAATACTATATTATTAGAGCATCTCAGAATTCGGAAATCTAAAAAAAATGACACCTAGGATTGTTAAAATTCTCTAGTAATAGTTGTATAGTTAAAATTACTACCAACTAGGTTAGTGTTCCATGGAGTATCTAAAGTCGGTTAATGGATCCTTTTTTTTATTTTCTTTGAGTTTTTAGGTTGTTCTGTTGGTTGCAGGATGTCTACTGGTCAAACTTTGTAATGGTATTAGCTTATGTAGTTTGGCTTTGTTCGGGAAAGTATCACCAGCTCACTTACTTGGTGGTTTTAGATTTTTGTGGTGCTTTATGTTTTGTTTTTTTCTCAAGTTTCTCGTATTGGCTCGTGAGGTCTATTTATCATGTAGAATATTGTCAATTTGTTAACCCGACTGCCATGCTTGTTTTTCTTGCAAGGATATAATATACGACATTCTGTTCTGGTAGCGTAGAGGGTGGTGCTTCTACTTCGATTTGTTTTTGGTGCTATGCGTCAAGGAATGAGATAACAAAATGGTTTTATGGCATGGTGTATTGTTGGAGGGGAGGTGCTTTATATGGGTAAAAAAAAAGGGCATTTAATTAATTATTTTAATATTTTTTTATTTAAAAACTTTTAAAATGATATTATTTGTTCAAAATAATTTCTCCAAAATATTCTCCTCGTCATAAGGTTTCCAACGAGCCATCATTTACCGGAATCGGACTTGCCACGAAGAATTAGTAGTCGTTTAGTCAATACATTGAAGACATTTTAAGTAATATATTGGTAAAATATTTTCAGAAATCGATCATACTAGCAATAATACGCCATAACCAATTAAAACTTTGCAGTTAAGCGTGCTTGGACGAGAGTAGTACTAATATGGGTGACCTCTTAGGAAGTTCTCGTGTTAATTGTCTTTTTTCATGTTTTTTTGAGCGGTTTTTCTTATGACAAATAATGACTACTTAATAAAGGGATTATATTAGAGAAAAAAGGGCTTTTATGTCATGGTGTATCATGGTGGGGCATTTTCCCTATGTAGTTAATTTTTTAAAAAACAAGCATCTATTATTTTAACGATTTTTATTAAAAAATTATTAAAACTATATTATTTGTTCAAAATAATGCGCTAACACATTATCCTCGTCATAAGGTCTCCAACGAGCCATCATTTTCCGGAATCGGACTTGCCACGAAGACTTAATAGTAAGTAGATCGAGTCAATACATTAGAGATATATTAAGTAGCAAAATTGGTAAAATAATTTAAGCAATCGATCATACCAGCTCGAATGCACCAGAACTCATCAACATTTTGTAGTTAAGCATGCTTAGACGAGAGTAGTACTAAGATGGATGATTTCTTAGGAAGTCCTTGTGTTGATTGCCTTTTTTGATTTTTTTGACGTCCTTTTGAGTGGTATTTCTTATGGTAACCAATGACTACTTAATAAAGGGATTACATGAGAAAAAAGGTTTTATGGCATGGTGTACTATATGGGTAAAAAAAAGAGCATTTAATTGATTTTTTTAATGATTTTTCATTAAAAAAATTTAAAACAGTATTATTTATTCAAAATAATTGATCGAAAATATTCTTTTCATCATAAGGTTTCCAATGAGCCATCATTTGCCGGAATCAGCCTTGCAACCAAGAATTAATAGTCGTTAAGTAGATCGAGTCAATACATTGAAGGCATTAAGTAGTAATATTGATAAAATAGCTTTAGAAAATGATCATACCAACAATAATGCACCAAAACTATGCAGTTAAAAGTATTTGGGCGAAAGTAGTACTAAGATGGGTGACCTCTTGTGAAGTCCTCGTATTGATTGCCTTTTTTGATTTTTTTGACGTTTTTTTGACCGATTTTTCTTATGACAAATTATGATTGTTTAATAAAGGGATTACATAAGAGAAAAACGGGTTTTATGGAATGGTGTATTATGGGGGCATCTTGCCTAGATGGTTATTTTTTTTAAAAACGGGCATTTAATTAATTATTTTAATGATTTTTTATTAAAAAATTATTAAAACGAGATTATTTATTCAAAATAATTGCACCAAAACATCCTCCTCGTCATAAGGTTTCCAACGAGATATCATTTGCCAGAATCGGACTTACCATAAAGATTTAATAGTCGTTAAGTAGATCGATCTAATACATTGAGGACATGTTAAGTAGTAAAACAGGTAAAATAGATTCAGCAATCGATCATACCAGCACAAAAGCACCAGAACCCATCAGAACTCATTAGTTAAGCGTGCTTAGGTGAGAGCAGTACTAAGATGGGTGATCTATTGGAAATCCTCATGTTAATTGTCGTTTTTGATTCTTTTGACGTTTTTTGGAGCAGTTTTACTTATGACAACCAATGTCTACTTAATAAAGGGATTATATGAGATAAAAAAGAGTTTTTATGGCATGGATCCCATTCGCTCCCTTAGCTTCGTCTTTCAGTGTTAGTGTCGGCCCATCAGGGGGGTATAACTTCTCTAGATGGGTAAAAAAAGGAAAAAAAACGGGCATATAATCGATTTTTTTAGTGATTTTTTTGTTAAAAAACTATTAAAATGATAGTATTTGTTCAAAATAATTGATCCAAAATATTCTCCCTGTCATAGGGTTTCCAATAGTCCATCATTTTCCGGAATCGGACTTGCCACGAAGATTTAATAATCGTTAAGTAGATAAAGCTAATACATTTGAGACATGTTAAGTAGTAATATTGGTAAAATAGTTTCAGCGATCGATTATTCCAGCACTAATGCACAAGAACCCATCATAACTCTGCAGTTAAGCGTGTTTGGGCAAGAGTTGTACAAAGATGGGTAACCTCTTGGGAAGTCCTCTTATTTTTGCTTTTTTTGACGTTTTTATGGCATGGTGTATTATGGTGGGGCATCTGCCCTAGATGGTAAAAAATTTAAAAACCGGCATTTAATTATTTATTTTAACTATTTTTCATTACAAAATTATTAAAACGAGATTATTTGTTCAAAATAATTGCGCCAAAATATTTTCCTCATCATAAGGTTTCCAACGAGCCATCATTTGCCGGAATCGGACTATCCAGGAAGATTTAATAGTTTTTAAGTTGATCGAGCCAATACATTGGAGACATGTTAAGTAGTAAAACAGGTAAAAATAGTTTCAGGAATCGATCATACCAGCACAAAAGCACCACAACCCATCAGAACTCTTTAGTTAAGCGTGCTTAGGCGAGAATAGTGCTACAATGGGTGATCTCTTGGGAAATCCTCATGTTGATTGTCGTTTTTGATTTTTTTGACGTTTTTTTAGCGGTTTTCTTATGACAACCAATGTATACTTAATAAAAGGATTATATGAGATAAAAAGGGGTTTTTATGGCATGGTGTATTATTGGGGAGCATCTGCCCTAGTTGGGTAATTTTTTTTTTTGAAAAAACGAGCATTCAATTGGTTATTTTAATGATTTCTCATTAAAAAACTTTTAAAACGAGATTATTTGTTTAAAATAATTGCTCCAAAACATTCTCCTCATCATAAGGTTTCCAAAGCGCCATCATTGCCGGAATCGGACTTGCCACGAAGATTTTATAGCCGTTAAGTAGATCGAGCCAATACATTGGAGACATGTTAAGTAGTAATATTGGTAAAATAGGTCAAAAATCGATCATACTAGCACTAATGCATAAGAACCCATCAGAACTCTACAATTAGGCGTGCTTGGACGAGAATAATACTAAGATGGGTAATATCTTGGGAATTCCTCGTGTTGATTACATTTATTTATTTTTTTGATGTTTTTTTGATCGGTATTTCTTATGACAACCTGTGACTACTTAATAAAGGGATTACATGAGATGAAAAAGGGTTTTTATGGCATGATGTATTATGGGGGAGGCAGGTGCCCTTGATCGGTAAAAAATAAATAAAAAACGTGCATTTAACTAATTATTTTAATAATTTTCATTATTTTTTTTTTTTTAAATGAGATTATTTTGTTCAAAATAGTTGCTCCAAAACATTCTCCTCGTCATATGGTTTCCAACGAGCCATCATTTGCTGGAATCAAATTTTCCACGAAGATTTAATAGTTGTAAATAGATCAAGCCACTACACTGTAGACATTTTAAGTAATATTATTGGTAAAATAGTAACAAAAATCGATCATACCAGCAATAATGCACCAGAACCAATCAGAACTTTTAAGTTAAACCTATTTGGACGAGAGTAGTACTAAGATGCGTGACCTTATGGGAAGTCTTCGGATTGATTTCCTTTTTTGACTTTTTTGACATTTTTAAGAGGTTTTTCTTATGACAAGTAGTGACTACTTAATAAAGGAATTATATAAGATAAAAAAGGGTTTTTATGGCAAGGAGTATCACTGCGCGCGCGCGGGGTGAGAGAGGGGGGGGTCCCCTAGATGGGTAAAAAAATGCCGTTTAGTTAATTTTAATAACTTTTTATTAAAAAAAATTTAAAACGAGATTATTTGTTCAAAATAATTGCTCCAAAACCTTTTCCTCGTCATAAGGTTTCCAACGAGCCACCACTTTCCAGAACCGGGCTTGCCACGAAGATTTAATAGCCGTTAAGTAGATCGATCCAATACATTGGAGACATGTTAAGTATTAACATTGGTAAAATAGTTTCAACAATCGATTATACCAACATTAATGCACAAGAATCCATCAGAGCTCTACAATTAGGCGTGCTTTGGCGAGAGTAGTACTAAGATTCGTGATCTATAGGGAAGTCCTCGTGTCGATTACCTTTTTTTGATTTTTTTACCTTTTTTAAGCGGTTTTTCTTATGACACCCAGTGACTAATTAATAAAGGGATTACGTGAGAGATAAAAGGGTTTTTATGGCATTGTGTATTATGGTGTGGCATCTGCCCTATATGGTAAATTATGTTTTTAAAAAGGAATTTAATTGACTATTTTAACAATTTTTAATTAAAAAACTATTCAAACGAGATTATTTGTTCAAAATAATTGCTCCAAAAAATTCTCTTCATCATAAGGTTTCCAACGAGCCATCATTTGCCGGAAACGGATTTGCCACAAATATTTAATATTCATTAAGTAGATCGAGCCAATACATTGAAGACATGTTAGGTAATAAAATTGGTAAAATAGTTTCAGCAATCGACCATACCAGCACGAATGCGCCAGAACCCATCATAGCTCTGCAATTAAGTGTGCTTGGACGAAAGTAGTACTAAGATGGGTTCCCTCTTGGGAAGTTATAGTGTTAATTGACTTTTTTTGATTTTTTTGACGTTTTTTTGAGTGGTTTTTTCTTATGAAAACTAGTGACTACTTAATAAAGGGATTATATGAGATAAAAATGGTTTTTATGGCATGTGTATTATGGAGGGCAGCTGCCCTAGATGGGTAAAAAAGGGATTTAATTGGTTATTTTAACGGTTTTTTATTTAAAAATTATTAAAATGAGATTATTTGTTTAAAATAATTGCGCCAAAACATTTTCCTTGTCATAAGGTTTCCAAAAAGCCATCATTTGCCGGAACTTGCCACTAAGAATTAATAGTCATTAAGTAGATTGAGCCAATACATTGGAGACATGTTAAGTTATAATATTGGTAAAATAGTTTCAACAATCGATCGTACCAGTACTAATACACTAGAACCCATCATAACTTTACAGCTAAACGTGCTTGGAAGAGAGTAATAATAAGATGGGTGATTTCTTGGGAAGTCCTCGTGTTGATTGCCTTTTTTGATTTTTTTGACGTTTTTTTGGGTGGTATTTTCTTATGAAAACCCGGACTACTGAATAAAGGGATTACATGAGACAAAGAAGGGTTTTTATAGCATGGTGTATTATGGGGGGAGGCAGTTTCCCTAATGGGTTAAAAAAAGTATTTAATTAATTATTTTAATAATTTATTACTGAACAACTTTTAAAACGAGATTTTTTTTGTTCAAAATAATTGCTTCAAAACATTCTCCTCGTCATAAGGTTTCCAACGAGCCATTACTTTCCAGAATTGTACTTGGCACGATGAAATAATAGCCGTTAAGTAAATCGAGTCAATACATTGGAGACATGTTAAGTAGTAATATTGGCAAAATAATTTTAGCAATCGATCATACCAGCTCGAATACCCCAGAACCCATCAAAACTATGTAATTAAGCATGTTTAGGTGAGGTAGTACTGAGATGGGTGATGTCTTGGGAAGTCCTCCTGTTGATTGCCTTTTTTGACTATTTTGACGTTTTTTTGAACGATTTTTCTTATGACAACTAGGGACTACTTAATAAAGGGACTACATGAGATAAAAAATGGGTTTTATGGCGTGGTGTGTTAGGGTGGGGTAGGGTGTGGGTGGGGGAGCTGTACTGGATGGTCAAAATTAAAAAAAATGGATATTTATTTTTATGATTTTTCATTAAAGAACTATTAAAAAAAGATTATTTGTTCAAAATCATAACGCCAAAATATATTCTTCGTCATAAGGTTTTCGACGAGCCATCATTTTCCGGAATCGGACTTGTCTCGAAGAACTAATAGCCGTTACGTAAATTGAGCCAATATATTAGAGACATGTTAAATAGTAAAATTGGTAATATAGTTTTATCAATCGATCTTGCCCCACAAAGAGAATGTTTTGACACCATAATATGGATCCAACATGCTCATGGATTTCCAGATTTTGGTGTTCAACTGGCTTGTTGACACCATAATATGGAGTCCATGTTCTTTTTGTATTTCCGGATCTTGGCGTCAACTTTGTTTGTTGACCATACCACTCTAGTGTTAACTTGGTTTGTTGACACCATAATCTGGAGCCAATATGTTTTTGAATTTCCAAATTTTGGTATCGACCTGGCTTGTTGGCTCTAGTTTTAAGAGAGGTAGTGGCTGTGGCGGTGGCGATTGTGGTAGCCGAGATGGTGATGGTGATGGTGGTGGAGTTATAGAGAGATGGTGTGTTGTTATTTGAAGTGAAGAAATTCTATATGTAATATATAGAGAAAGAATATAAATGATGATACTTCAATATAAGGTTTCTAGAAGGTATATTTAAGGGTTGCATTTCTGGGGTATTTAAAAAATACACAAATTTTTTTCCCTTTAAAATTGACATTTTTTGTTTTTATTTTTATTTTTATTTTTATTTTTGGCAATTAAATTCTAAAAATTCACATCATCATCAAATAATTTTAGACTAACCGTTATGGTTCTCCAAATTCAACATTTAAGTTGACGCCACATCAGCTTGAATCAACCCCCAACCCTTATGGTAATTTAGCTTTCAAACCAGAGCGACATTGTTTGGCGCAATAAAAAAAAGCCATTAGACTTTAAGCTGATGATTTTGTTTGCCATAGGGCGTAAAAAGTAAAATTTTCCTAATCTTTGGGATCAACAAATTTGATTCAATCTCACGTTCAAGCAATCCCTTGAACGCTAGTTTGTATCAAGGAATTTAACAACGCTTTTGTCAAGTTGAATCTTAAACTTGTTCACCCTAGGGGTAAGTCTTAGCATTCTTTGATTGTTGTCATGAGACAAAAGCCTTATTATAATTTTATTCTGAATTAGAGATTTTATTATTATAAATTAAATAATAACGTGCTTAGCGTGCTGCATGTCGTGATGTTTAACGTCGCGTTGTGTTGTGACAGAAAAATAACCATGGCGTACCGGGTTATGCTATGCCGACCCACTTATTGTATGTTTCTAAAGAAAATATTGTTTTCATAATTATATATGTTACTATAAAAATAAGTTAACATAACGAAAATAAAATATTAAAAATGGGCTAAAATAATGACTATTTTGTGAAATATACATAAAATGTGATGTATTATAGCGTGTTGTGTTATGCATGTTATGACGTGCTCTATTAGCGTGCTGTGCTTTTCCGCTTGATGTGCTTATCCGTGTCACGTGTTGTGTTGTACAGACGTGCCTATTAGTCTGGCATAACATAACACATTAAGCTAACGTGTTATGTTGTGCTCAAATTTTAATGTGTTGTGTTGTGTTGTAAACGTGTTGGCACGACATATTTTACACCTGTATATAAAGGTATACTGGAAATACTGATATTAATCTAGTTATTTTGGATGTCAGATTCCTACTTAAACCAATCACGATAAAAAGAGTCTCACATAAATGGAATTAGCATTTCAGGAATCATAATCCTGAGATTGTCATTCGTTTCCCGTCAACCAATGTTAGCGTTAGTGTTAGGGTCACGAAAACAATGGTTTTCTATTGTTAAAAGTCCTATAGCAACACCCATTTTTTATGAAACCTATTATTGGGGTTGCATTCCCTTGGTTTTGAGGGTTGCGTAAGTTTCAAATGTCCTAAATGTGGATACGGGGAACCTAATCCATAAAAAAAAAGTCAAAAATACCCTTCTTCCATAAATAAACCTAAATTTAATAACTATTCATAAAAAAAACATAAATCTATTGTTTTCGTTCTCTTCTCCTTCATGATTCATGAAAAAGATGATGAATTCAAAAAAAAATATGATGGATTAATAAGTCAATTTCAGTTTCAGGAACTACTTACGGCTAGAAACAAATGAACTTTTAGCCTTAAACACTCATTATGACTATGAATTCACTTTTCCTGACCGTAAGTAGTCCATCTACGGCTAGAAAAATAATGAATTCCTAGACGTCGGGTGTTTTATGTCTAGGAAACTAGCCATAAGTTGATTTAAAATTAGTAATTTACCTACGACTAAGAATTAACCACTTTCCAGCCGTAGGATAATAATTTTTTGTTGTTTATGGATGAAAAATGATAAATTTCTAGCCAACGAGAGTTTTATGGTTGATTCCTAGCCGTAAATGAATTTCAAATTTAAGAATAAAAATATACTTATTTTTAAAATGAGTATAAATATGTATACTCGTTTTAAGAATGACTATTAGTTTATACTCATTTTAGGAATAAGTATCAGTTTACACTCAATCTTAAAATGAGTACAAATATATATATTCATTTTCATGCAGAGTACATGCCTATTACGACTAAGAATCGATGAATTCCTAGCCGTAAAAAAGCTACTTATGAGAAAGAATTAATCATTTCCCAGCCGTAGGATAGTAATTTTTTGTTGTTTATGGCTGAAAAATAATAAATTTCTAGCCGACGGAAGTTTTATGGTTAAGTTCTTAGCCGTAAATGAATTTCAAATTTGAGAATAAAAATATACTCATTTTAATAATGAGTATAAATATATATACTCGTTTTAAGATTGAGTATCAGTTTATACTCATTTTAGGAATAAGTATCAGTTTATATTCAATCTTAAAATGAGTATAAATATATATTCATTTTCATGCAGAGTATATGTCTATTACGACTAGGAATCGATGAATTCCTAGCCGTAAAGAAACTACTTACGACCAAGAATTAATCATTTTCCAACCGTAAATAAACTACTTAGGTTAGAAATTAATCATTTCTTAGCCGTAATTTGTTATTTACGGCTAGGAAATGATTAATTCTTAGCCGTAAGTGACTCTCAAAATGAAAAAGTTAAGGGGCGTACACCCCCTCATTGATTTAAAAGTTAAACATTTAAAAAAAAAAAAAAATCATTAATCTAATTCAATCACTAATCTTAAATAGTTTAGTTAATTTTATTAGCACTAATTAATAAAGAGTACTGTAGTCACTATCAAAATTAGTAGGATAAGGGATTTTTGGATTTTCTACTTGATGACTTTATTTTTTCATCTTGTAAGCCCTTAAAATCAAAGGACTGCATCCCCAATAATATAGGTTTTATTATATATGTGTGGATGCCCCCATCCATATATGATCCTAATTCTATCCACTAGAAGTGGAATGATAGGTAACCAAGTAGTTACTTAGTCGCATAATGTGGTGTCTCTCCACATGATAACTAAGTGACATGAAGCAACTTAATAGGTGGATACTAATTTAGTAGCTTTTGTTAGTAAGCTACTTGATGTCTTTGTGCATGGTAAAGTAGTTGGATGTTATATACATAAGTTGACACTGATAAAATTATGTATCATCATTACAAACATCTATTCCATGTTTGGTTTCCTATAAATACCCATGGAGTTATAACAATTTAGTTATCCCATTTTTTATAAATTAATAAGAAATCTGTCTCCTATTATCTACTCTTCTACTATTACTTTGAGATAATTGTTTAGTAGTTAGTGATAAATACTATAATTAGTATCTTAATTATTATACGTTATTAACACGAGTTAGTTCTATTTACATCGAGCTTTGGGTTGTTATTGGTTCCGATAAAGTAGACGCTGCCAAATTTTTTAAAGCAGATGGATATGGGTTCCATAAGTAATCTATCAAAAATCAATCTTGACGATGAAGATATTTGTTTGATAGATAACGGAACGACTAATACAATATTTCGCAGTAATAAGTATTCTACTGATATAAAGGGATATAAGGAAGGAGTAAACACTATCTCTGGTTCAACAAATTTAATAGATGGTTCCTGAAGAGTCAACATTATCTTACCAGGAGGTACAAAACTGAAAAATCAGTGATGCATTGTATTCCCCGAGATCTTTGAGAAATCTGTTAAGTTTCAAAGATATTCGCATAAATGGATATCATCTAGAAACAATAAATGAAGATAATACCGAATACTTATGTATCACTTCATCTGACACATGCCAGAGAAGCTTGTAGCTATCTCTTCTGGGTTGTATCATACAACAATCAAAGCTATTGAATCTTATAGTGTCATAAACTAGAAGTTTAATGATCCAAAAATATTCAATTTTTCTCATGACCGACTAGGACACCCAGGATCTACCATGATGGGTAGAATTGTATAGAACTCTCAAGGAAATCCTTTACAATACTAGAAGATTTTGTTAACTACGAATATAACTTGTATTGCTTGCTCTATGGGAAAATTGATCCTCAGACCGTCATTGAAAAATGTTGTTCTTGAATCATCAAATTTTCTTAAGAGGATCCATGAAGACATATGCGAACCTATTCACCCTTTGTGTGGACCTTTTCAGTATTATATGGTCCTAATTGACGCATATGCTAGATGGTCACATATTTGTCTCTTATCCACGCGAAATGTTCCATTTGCTCGGATTCTCGCACAGATAATTAGATTGCGTGCACATTTCCTAGATTTTCCCATAAAGTCTATTCGGCTAGATGGAGCTGGTGAATTTATATCATAAAAATTTGATGCATATTGTTTCTCTTTTGGTATTGATGTTGAACATCCTGCAGCTCATGTTCATACTCAAAATGGTCTTGCTGAATCATTTATTAAACATTTGGAGTTAATAGCTCGACCCATGTTAATAAAAACGAAATTTCCCGTTTCTGCATGGGGACATGCTATTTTACATGCTGAGGCCTTAGTTCCACTTCGGCCTACTGCAAATCATCAATACTCACCCTTACAACTTGTTTTGGGCCATCAACCAGATGTTTTTCATCTACGTGTTTTTGGTTGTTGTGTATATGTGCCCGTTGCACCTCCACAACGCAATAAATTTGGCCCACCACGTAGGAAAGGCATATATGTTGGTTTTGACTCACCATATATTATTAGATATATTGAGCCTTTAACTGGTGATATATTCACAACTCATTTTTTTGATTGTCATTTTGATTATAAAGTTTTCCCACTATTAGATGGAGAACTTAAGCCGCCAGAAGAACGGAGTAAACTTTCATGGTATGTACCTAGTTTGTCTCATCTCGACCCACACATAAGTCAATCGGAAATTGAAGTGCAGAAGATTATCCATCTTCAGAACATTGTTGATCAAATTCCAGATGCATTTGTTGATACAACAAGAATAACTAAATCATACATACCTACTAAAAATGTCCCGACACGTACTAATGTCCTAGTTGGACATGTCGTGACCGTTCCAACAAATGAGTCGTCTAAGGTATGCCTGAAGCGTGGACGCCTCATTGATTCAAAGGATTCTGCTCCTAGAAAAAAGAAAAGCCAACCAGAATCAACAAAAGATAGTGCTCATAAGGAGGCTATAGATGAACGATCCTCATTTCCAAACTTACTACCTCTAGTCGAGGAAAATGCCCCTAAAAGGGAACTGGTACCAGGAAATGAAGAAATTTCCATAAATTTTGCATGCAAGAAAGAAATGTGGGACCGTAACAAAGTTCTTGTTGATGATAAATTTTCGTTTACAGTAGTGATAAACACATTTATGTGTCTTATTTAGTCTCGTACTTGTATTAATAGTCCTCATATTTTGTACCAATATTATGATTTTATGTGCTTTTAGGGTTTTTGGAAGAATAAACTTTTGTGGAGAAAATTGGCTTCAAAAGTGTTCAAAAACACCCCAAGCAAAAGTGTTAAAGGCACCCCAGGCTTGGATAGAGGACCCCCCAGAATGGTTAAAGGCACCCATGCCTTGGATGAAGGCACCTCTTTGAAATTCAAATAAATTGTTTTGGCGAGAAATTTTCCCATTTAAGCTGTGAAGATTCTTGTTACGTGATTTGTGGATTTCTTCAAAGGGTTAAGACAAAATTATGTTGTTCCCTTATTGATAAGAAGATCACGCGTTTTGGAATTAAGAAAATCATATCATATCTTTAGAATCGGGAAAAAAAATACTTACAGCAGTTCAAAAGGAATTACAAGTTGTTATACAGAGAAGATATCTTTGGATGATATTCTCTAGGATTTGATTCTGCGAATAAAGAGAGAGTATTATTTAAAGGTAACAGCGTGAGAAGAATAAAGAAGAAAAATATTTTTACTTCCCGTGAAAATTTCAAGAAGTTATGGTGAAGATTTTTTGGAAGATACTAGAATGATTAGTTGTTCTAGTATAAATATATGTGATTTAGAAGAGTCAGGGGGGGTCTGGAGAGTCCAGAAACGAAGAATCAGAAATCCAGAAAAAAATCTGCTCGTGATCATGATGAAGAAGATGAAGATTCTGTTGCGAAAAGTTTGAAGCTTCCGTGGCCAAAAGTTTGAAGATTACGTTGATAAAGCTTTTAACTTTGCAACGTTTATCTTCATTTTCAACATTTAGTTTCGGTGAAACAGTTATACCTCTGTAACAGTGAGTCTGTAACTTTTATAAACGTTGCAAACTCACTGTTTTCATTATTTTCACTCTTTTTCATTATTTTCAAACACTTTGAGCTATGTACCAAAATTTTGAGGTGTTTTGAGAAAGATAAGCTAAACCCCATATGCTGAGGTGACAGAGGAAGCCATGATTTCAATAAAAGTGGTATATTTCTATTTTAATTAATTTTTGCAATTTCTTTTATGATTATTTTCCTCGGTTGAAATTTGATTTAATGATTTTTGTTAAGCAGTGGTGATTTTCTTTAGATGGTACTTGCTTTAGCCTAGGTTTTAGATGTTCCATTCTTTTGTTATACAATTGTTATTTTGAAAATCTACTTATTGCAATATTTTAGAATCAAATTAAATGTAAGAATTGCATGAATATTAATTAGTTTGAATCACTTTAATTGGTTAATAGTGAAATCCATAACCTCAGTATTTGTTAATATTATTTTCATATTTTGTGTATATTTTTAGTTTAAAATAAATTTATCTAAATTCAATCTTCACAAGTTCGAGCGAACGATACTTTTCTTACCACTATTTACAAAAACATCAAGTAGCTACTGAGATTACGATGGATAAACATGGTTGTGAACTACAATCTATAGAAGAATGTCGTGAAAGACATGATTGGAAAAAATGGAAGGACGCCATTAAAACATAATTAGTCTCTCTCACTAACCAAAATGTTTTTGGACCTGCAGTTCAAACACCTAAAAATGTGAACCCAGTTGGTTGCAAATGGGTGTTCATAAGAAAAAATAATGAGATAAATGAAGTTGTTCGCTATAAAGCGAGACTTGTAGCTCAAGGTTTCTTGCAGAGACCTGGGATTGACTACGAAAAAACATATTCCCATGTTATGGATGCTATTACATTCCGATACTTGATAAGTATGGTAGTCTCTGAAGGAATCGATATGCATTTAATGGATGTGGTTATATCATATATATGTATGGAGAATTAGATACAAATATACATATAAAAATCCCAGAAGGATTTAGATTGTATGAGAACAAACCACGCCATATGTATGCACTAAGGGATTAAGCAATCTGGACGAATGTGGTATAATCATCTAAGTGAACATTTGATAACTAAGGGATATGTAAATGATCTTATTTGTCCATGTGTCTTTATAAAGAAGACCACAATAGGATTTGCTATCATAGTTATATACGTTGATGATATCAACTTAGTTGGAACTTCTGAGGAACTCTTAAAGGCAATTGAATACTTAATGGGCGAATTTGGGATTAAGGATCTTGGTAAAACAAAGTTTTTTCTCGGCTTGCAGATCGAACACTACCCGAGTGGTATACTTGTTCACCAAAAAATATACACTAATACTTTTAAAACGTTTCAATATGAATAAATCTTATCCTTTTAGCACTCCTATGGGAGTAAGATAATTCTTGACATTAAAAATGACCTTTTTCGTCCAAAGGAAGAGAAAAAAACTCTTCTTGGTCCAGGAGTACCATATTTAAGTGCAATTGGTGCACTATTGTATCTTTCGCAATATACTAGACCTGACACTTCTTTTGCAGTTAATTTGTTAGCAAGATTTAGCTCTGCTCCAACAAAAAAACATTGGGCAGGTGTAAAACATATCTTATGATATCTTTAGGGTACTGCAGACATGGGATTATTTTACTCATAGGATTTATCCCATACTTCGCAATTAAAGGATATACAGATGCAGCTTATCTCTCTAATCCACTCAAAGCCATTTCAAAAATTGGATATGTTTTTACGAGTAACGGTACTGTAATTTCTTGGAGATCGTGTAAACAAAGCTTTCCACCTACCTCCTCCAACCACTCCAAGATTATTTCCCTCCATGAAGCTAGCAGAGAATGTGTATGTCTAAGATCACTAATCACTCATCTCCGAAGTTCATATGATCTGACTTCTATCACAGAAGTACCAACCATCATCTATGAAGATAATGCAGCATGTATCTCACAGATCAAGGAAGGTTACATCAAGAGTGATCGAACAAAGCATATTTCACCAAAGCTATTTTATTCTCACCATCTAGAAAATAATAAAGAGATATGTATCCAGAAGATACAGTCGTGTGAAAACTATGCAGATTTATTCACCAAGTCTTTACCAACAACAGTCTTCAGAAAGCTAGTTTATGTGATCGGAATGTGGCATATGTACAAGCAGTAAATTCAGTAAAGTTTTGATCATGGGGATTTAATCTTGGATTTAGATGTGTTGTACTCTTTTATCACATTTCTTAAATACCCATGGGTGTTTTGCTTCGGAGAAAGCTTCGGCAAAGACTAAGAAAGGAAGAAAAGGAGATTAGATAGCCTGAACTTGTTAAGTTGAGTGCCTGAAGGCAGGCTCGGGGTTTACCGGATCGGGTGACCCAGGATCTCTAAATCTAGGATCACCAACTAATGTTCCAGGACCGGCTAACTCATCATTAGAGGGATCTCCGCTTTCACTGCAAGCTGACCCACCTGATGTAACTGACGGAAACGATAAGATCTTTGGCGCAAGAACACAAGAAGAAGGGGTTGATCCCTATTCCCTATCATCTTGGCTTGGTTCTGCTTCCTCCCTCCTTGGACGAGCACGGGCTTAGTCAAGTAGAACCGGGTTACGCTGCTTGATCGGAGCCTTTATCCTCCTTGCGCTATGAATTGGCTTTCTTGTTGTTAATGGGCAGACAAACTTATGACCTTAATCTACTTTCTCGGGGCTTCTGGCGTCCCAAGAAGGACATAAGTCTAGAAAGTTAGAAAAAAAAAGAAGCACATGAAGCCATAGAAAGATCAAAAGAAGCATGGAAGCTTCCCGAGCAAAAAAGACAGTAAAGGGCGGCTAGCGAAGTGCATCTCGCTTTTGACTCTTCTTTTCGACGCTCAAGTGAGGCATGGTTTGATAGGAAACCATAAGGTAGTTTTCTTGCTTACTTGTTAAGGAACTACACACTACACTATTCTTTGTATCTCTTTAGTTCGAAGTATTTTCTGCTCTTAATGGAGAGCGCAGTTCCAGAGCATATGAAATTGTCTCACCCATGGAACTAGCCAAGTTTGTGATGACAGTAGCTCCCCAGAAGCTCATCTGTCCCCAAGGCAGTACGTAGCCTATGAAGGCAGTCAATATCATGAGCAAGAAGACTGCAGCAAATAAAATCTTTTGATCCTTCATTTTCCCTCTCCATCCGCCACTAGTTCAACGCTTTACGATGAGGGGTTCTTTTCATTACTCGCTTTGGGCTAGAAACTGAAGATCTGGTAAAGCTTGAGTCCGCCGGATTCTTTTTCGGGAATTTTCTCATTTGTATACTTGATTGACTTGGTAGCTTGAGCAGTCCTTGTCCATGTTGGAACTTTGACGCTAGTGAATCCCTTTTAGCTCTGGGCTGACTGTAATCCTTCTCATTTCCTTTGATAATAATCAAAAAAGAAAAGTGTTCAATTGGAACACGATCGATGGAACCGAAAATGTATCGGGGCTCAAGTTACTTTGCCCTGACCTAAAGAATGAAACTAAGCTCGGATCTAATGAATGAAGTCAAAAACGAAGAAGCCACTGCGCATATAGTTGACCCATTGGATCTATGCAAAATTCATGAGAAGAGCACAGGATTAATGCTGGAAGTAATGATGAGAAGGGTCATTAATTCATTGAAGATCGATGCAGGAGTCAGTTCATCTTCTCTTGGAGGTGCGCAAAGAAGGAAAGATGAGATGCAATGACTCATGTCGTATTGTCGTGAATACCACCTGAAGCAACAGGCAGAACACCCGGTAGAGAAACCCAATCTTGGGTGAAATAAATACCACGACTTCGGTCTTTTTCAATATAATCATCACGTAGTAAATCAACAAAGCCCAAGGTTATTTCCCGGCTATGAATTGAATGGGCCTCTCCTTTCACCTTTCTTTGATCCAGATATGACTCCAGTGCTAGTGAAAGACGCGGTCTCTCTTTATTCTTCGTGATATTGACCACATTTCTGATCCCTATTTGCATTTCAGTGGGTTGGTCTAGTATGAGAAGTTATGGGAAAGAGTATATTACAGCATCCCTTATTCTAGAATTTCTAATGATCGCCGTCTTCTGCATGCTGGATCCTCTACTATTCTATGTTCTTTCCGAAAGCGTGCCTTGTACTCTGGGAACGTGAGCTTCCGCATTATGAATCGTTTGGATAGAAGGTTCCGGGAATGTTGGGCTAAAACTTGAGATTTCCCAGGCTTTTGATACTGTTAGTTGGCAATTCGTTCTTGAAGTTTTTCGAAGATATGGCTTTTCTGATGCTTGGTGGACCGTTATAGTTACGGCCGCCGTTCACCGGGGCTTCGGTCGCCGGCTTCCCTGTCATCAGGTCACCAACTTCCTTGACCTTCCGGCACTGGGCAGGCGTCAGCCCCCATACATAGTCTTACGACTTTGCGGAGACCTGTGTTTTTAGTAAACAGTCGCCCGGGCCTGGAGCTTACTGGCTTTGGCTACGATAATAAGGGGGTAAGCATTCCATACCTTCTCATCACTCTCGGCAGGAACTGGATCAACCAACAATTGATCAGATTTCCAAGAAACTAAATCTTCCTATGCCCACGCCAACAACAAGTTCTTGGCCCAAGATCGATTCCTTGAAAGAATGAAGAGGAAGAATCTTGCCATTCCCTCTTGCTTGGCCTATGCCACTTATGAAGTGATGGATAATTTTTTCCAACGATATCGTTCTTTAAAACCATCTTTCTAGCTCTGATGGGTGGTTTTGCTAGAGTAGGCAATAATGAGATTACCATTTTAGTAAATGATGCGGAGAAGGGTAGTGACATTGATCCACAAGAAGCTCAGCAAGCTCTTGAAATAGCTGAGGCTAACTTAAGTCGGGGGCGAAGCAGCTCGATTGTTCAGCAGAACCGGGGTAACCTATATAAGGTCATCGCTCTCTGACTCGAATCCCACGAGTGTTGATGCTGAGGTCTTCAATTTATCTCCCTCATTTACAAGGGGGAAGTCTCGAAAGGCATACGAGTGCGCCTCTCGTAGACGAATACCGACTCAGTTCGCTCCTACTGCGCGGGAGTATCAGCCATGTCAACGATATCATGTCCATCTCTTGGTTACGAGAAGCTCGCTAGACCATTTCAACTTGAGCTTGGAAAAAGGGATTAGAACTGAGCCAGGAAATTGCTTTCAGAAGAGCCTCAACTTCTGCTTGCATGCTAGATTTCACTCCCAAAAAGGAGGAGAAGCCATAAAGCACCAGAGTCATCTCTCTCCCCCCCCCCCCCCCCAGCCCCACTGGGGCAGGGGTTGCCAATACTGCTACCATCTGTGTTCAAATCGTCTTTCTTAGGGAGTTTACTGACTCATATGTTCTATCTTTATCACAGAACAATCTAATCATGTCAAATTGATTTACAGAGCAGCCCTGGCATTGAGAAGGAAGATCCGAGTCGCTAGATCGAAAAGATCGCTCATGAAGGTAGCATTTCCGTAGGTATAGATCTCTTTAGCCGGTCTCGATACGTTCCTCAAAAAATCCGACTCGTGCAGATTCTTCCCCCAACTAACGAAGATATCTTGGCGGAATTGCCACATATGAAATTGAGCACAATTTTGCAAAGAAATACCCCACTTGTTTTTCGAGAAGAGATGGGAAACATGTTCAATCTCATTTAATTGAATAGTTGACTCAGCTCATTTAAATTGTACGAACCGTAACGGAGGTAGCTATCTGATGCAGCGTAAAAAGTAGAATGAAGCTTATCCGTGAATTGTATTCATTCGAAAGAAGTAGTCCGCTTAGTCTAACTGTGAATAGCGTAAATAAGTAGCGCTATTCTGTGGCTTCACCTTTTTGGAAAAATTTAATACATTCTGATCTTAGTCAGGGGGAATAGTGTAGGAGAAGCGAGCGCCCGTTGGTCCCTGTTCTTATCTCATCCATTTTTCTTCCCATGGAGCCTCGTTCTCTTCCTTCTGTTTGTTTCTTTATTAGTGAGGGACCAAGAAAACGGATGCGCGTGCTAACGCGCAACGGTAGGAGCCGTTGCTTGTTGGGCTTGTCGTCTTCTCCAGTAATGTATGCAATGATCGGAGATCGAGATGGGAACTCAATGCCACGAGCAGAGACTAACGGCTCTGAAAGAGAGAAAGACCCATCCTGGGAAAAAGAGCTGCCATGGGCATTTTTCTTTCCTTGGATGCTATAAGAATGGGCTGGCTCTTGCCCCATGAAAAAGGATTCAAATTAACAAATCCATTAAGATAGGTAAGAAAATAAAATAGGAAATAACATAGCTCAGTCAATTATGGTTCGAAACGGAATGGAATCACAGATTTACGTGAGGTCCCCGGTATTTTCGACCGCTACAAGATCAACAATTCCATGAGCTTGGGCTTCTGTTGCTGACATAAAAATGTTAGATCCTTGGAACTTCGATATATTCGCCTCTTGGATGGTCTGGCTCAGACCTTCACTCGGCAGGAACTGAAGCTACGAACTTGGTAAATGGAAATTGAAGAAAGATCTTTCCATTTTATCAAAATGAGAAGCTTTTTCTACATCCACATGATCTACTAAAGTTGAGCGGTATTGCCCACATAATGAAAGCAGATCTTGGTCCATGGAGTCAGAAGAAGGTAGGAACTCTAACCTGTCCGAAGCTTCTTCAGCCAAAAATAATACACAAGTGGGGTCTGCACTATGACCAAGTAAAGGCATACTTATACTTGTCAAAATCACCAAGCTTGCAACAACAGGAAGGGTCGAACCCTATTCATTGGAGATCTTCCTAGTAGCCTATGGATTTGAGGTCCCTGAAGTTGAGAACTAAAATCTAAATAACATCAAAGTGTTGCAACTCGCAGAAAGAGACCCCCTAAAAAAGAAAGGAAGGCGACTTCATGCTCCTCGGGATGGATGTCTGAGTGGTTGAAGGAATTGGTCTTGAAAACCGAAGTGCTAGAAGTGGTACCGGGGGTTCAAATCCCCCCTTCTTTATTAACCTCAAGTCAGCGCCTTACCTCCCAGTTGTTGACCAGATTGGACTATAATCTACCTGCTCTCGATTCGACTCCTGACTTATGGTTATACCTGTAATTTGACCCGAGGAACCGCTCACTCTGTACTAGACTCTCCTGCTGGTGGACGGAGTCAGTTCAAGTCAAGATTCAAACCCAGTCGCATTAGTAGGTGATCCAAGACCGGAGACAAGAGAAGCAGAGGCGTTGCACGAGCAGTTCGAGATGCTAGGCTAGGTTAGCCGAAAGATGGTTATCGGTTCAAGGACGCAAGGTGACCTTAGGGTAAGAAGGGGTAGAGAAAATGCCTCGAGCCAATATCCGAGTACCAGGCGCTACGGTCCAGGAATAGTACACAATAAAGCAACTTCTCCACGAGGACCTGCCCATTCTGTCCTTTAAGGACCACCAACGTATGTCGAGGAACCCGGTTTCCTAGAAGAAGGAGATTAAATTCTATTTTTTTAGTCGGGTCTTAACAAGGAGTTAATCAGGTCTGTAACCGTTCCAAAGCTAGCAAGCTATGTTTCAAGGTATACTCTTCTCGAAGTTCCAACAGATGTTACTGGGCCTAGATCCGCAGTAGGAGAAATTGGCTCAGTTGATAGTTGGGAATCCGTTTCATCAAGCAGAACTGGGTCAGTAGATTCGAGACTCGTTATCGCAAGTGCAAGTAGTCTAAGTCCAAAGAGAAAAGGTTCTAAAGTTCCTCCCTCACATGTAGGACATATGAGTTCTTTCAGACCTTCCTTGTGGGACAAGAAAGAAAGAAAGTTCCTCCCTCACATGTCTGTTGAGATCTGCCGTGGCTTTCCTTGTTGCTGATCGTGGCTCCCATCGTGAGACCCACAAGCTTCTTTCTTATCAGATCTAACGTGATGCCACAATCAAATGGGCCAAGTTGCTAGTCTCCGACCGGAAGATCGAGAGCTAACTATCGAGACTTTGGGTTATCCGGGCACATACTTCGTGAAATGGTTCATGCGTGTTTGTTGCCGGGGGCAACAAGATCGAGTTGGTAAGGAATTGTAACAATTTAGTCATCCCGTTTCTTATAAGTTAATAAGAAATCTTTCTCTTATTCTCCTATATTCTTCTACTATTACTTTGAGATAATTGTTTAGTAGTTAACAGTGGTGGAACCAGGTTTGAGAATTAAAGGGGGCTAATTTATTTATTTTGTAAATTTGGGTGGACTAAATTTTGGAAATTTTAAAAATGGGGAGACTAAATATTAAAATTTGAGGATTAAGCATGACATGCACTGAAAATAAAGGGTTATATAGTGATTTTAGAAAGAAAATAAAATTGGAGGGGGGAGGGAGTTTAGAGCCAAATCTAGCCCACCCTTGGTTCCGCCACTGATTGCTAAATATTATAATTAGTAGGTTAATTATAATAAGTTTCTTTTTTATTTATGGTTATAAGAATAATACCCTCGTAAGTGTTTGATAGAGGTTAATTCCACGGAATTACCCCATTTTCCACGGAACCATCCCATATTCCGTCGTTTGGTGCTATAACTAATTCTCTGATTCACTCCCTCACGTGACGATCTCCGATTTTATTCCCCCACCTATGTTGGAAAATACTTTAGAAAAAGAAAAGAAATCCTAAAATGGAAAGATTAGAAAGAAAAAAAAAAAAAATTTAAAATTTGATACGATACCAAAATATCACAAAAATTCTCCAGCCTTGTTTTCCCTCCATATTCTCCCTTGGGTTGGTTATAAAAGTATGATCCATTTGCCTCAAACCCATTATTCTGTTGAGTGTTAAGAGAAAACATCAAAATGAAGAGGGAGCAAATTAACAGGTATGTTCTTTTGTATGTTTTCTTTTTCTTTTAAATCCCCATGACTCCATGTATGATTAGATTGTGCTAATTTGATTTGTACTCAAAGGGATTCAACTGCATCTGGGTTTAATACGGCTCAGTCGAGTGTTGGACCAGCGCAAAGGCGTAAAAGACTACGTGCTCTTGAAGAAGGTATGAATTATGGCATTACTGGAATGGTAGAAGCTGCGAATAAAATCGCTACAACTTTTGAAGGTCCGAACTGGCAGAAGATTAATGTGCCTTGGAAGCTATGCCAGAGCTAAAAGAAGATGATATTTATCAAACTAATTATTAACACAGCCTAACCGTATGTAACAGAAACAACTTTTCTGTTACAATTACACTTGCCAGACTGGCGTCATTCATTAGTCCAACTGTACTATCACTCATGTGTGGTACACATGTGCACCAACTTACGGTTATTAACAACCACTATATAACCCACTGTAATCTTGCTTATCAGTTAATAAGATTCTTTCATTTCTTTCAATAATTCAAGAGAGATTCAATAACTCTTTCTCTCATTTCTATCATGGTATCAGAGCAAGTTTTGAGTTCTTGATCAAATTTTGTGATCCTGGATTATTTTTTTTATAATCTGCTCTTTTTCTATCAATTCATCAAATCTTCTTTATTTTTCATAATTGAAACATTTCCTGCTACTGTATCTATGGAGAATCCAACCTCAAATCTTCTTTAAAATTTTCCTTTAAATCAACTCACTAATTTCGTACATTTATAACTGAAAGAGGATAACTACATCACCTGGAAAAACTTGATGAATTCAGTGATTCAGAAGTTCAAGTTGAAGAAATTTCTGGATGGATCTTTTGCATGTCCACCACAGTTCACCAATCCAAGAAATCAACAAAATGGGATAGAAAATCCACTCTATCTTGACTGGGTAGATGAGGATGCTACTATTACAATGTGGATTAATTCCACAATTTCTGATTCTGTCATACCTTATTTTTCCAGATCTAATTCTTTTGCTGACCTATGGAAAAATATTGAGGAAAGGTTTGGGAGAGCATCATCAACACATTCTATTCAATTAAGAACACAATTAATCTCCATCACACAAGGTACTAAATCAATTTCTTCTTTAATAAATAAAATTAAACATTTATCTGATCAATTAGATGCTTCTGGGGAAATTGTCTCTGACAAGGAGTTAGTAGTGATTACTCTAAAAGCATTAAATGATGAGTATATTCCCTTTGCAACCTCTATGCGTCACATGAATCCTCCAGTGTCTTGCATTGAATTACACAACAACCTTCAGAGTGAAGAATCAGTCATACATGAGAGAAACAAACAACAAAAGGATGATCATACTGCAAAGGCATTTCTAGCAAATTCTGGTAGAGGCTATGCAAGAAACTCATACTCTAATTCTAGAGGATCTTTCAGAAATTACAATAGAGGACCATACACTGGTCAGAGATTTCCTAACCCATCCATCTTTTCTAGACCAAACTCTGGCAGGGGTACCTACTCTGGAGACAAATCTATCTGTCAGATTTGCAATACACCTGGTCACATTGCCACCACATATGCACAGAGGTTAAATTTTACATACCAGGGAAGGGAACCTCCTTCCAACTTAAGTGCAATGCTAGCTGCTGCAGATATCTTTGATGAAGAGGAATGGATTGCATATAGTGGAGCTACTCATCACATTGCTTCAGACACCAAGGTCCTGCAAGAATCCACTCCCTATGATGGGTCATAAACCATTCAAGCATCAAATGGTGCAGGTATGATTATCTCAAAAGGGTAGTTCAAATAAGCTTGATAATACTCATTCATTTGATCTTAATGACATACTGATTGTGCCTGAAGCATCTCACAATCTGCTATCCATTCACAAATTTACCACTGATAATAACTGATCATTGACACTTGATTCTGCTAGTTTCACTGTGAAGGATCAGACATCTGGGAAACTACTTTTCCAAGGTCCACATAGGAATGACCTCTATCCAATATCCTTTAGTCATGCTCATCCTGCACCTATTACTCTGGCATCAACAATAAGTGGCAATCTTTTTATTCATAGAAGATCTGGACATCCTTCATTCCAAACCATGCAAAGACTATGCTCCATGCTTCACTTGTCTAGTCCACTTATTAAGCCATTCCATTGTAATGATTGCAAACTTTGTAGATCTCAGAAGCTTCCATTCAAATTGTCTAGTTCAGTAGCTACAAAAACACTGGAATTATTACACATTGATCTTTGGGGCCCTTGTCATGTTGCCTTTGTATCTGGTTGTCTTTATTATGCAAATGTAGTGGATGAATATACCAAGTACTGTTGGCTACTTCCTTTGTCTACAAAATATGAATCAAGCATGTTTTTGTGTCTTTTGTTACTAGAATTGAGAATTTGTTGTCTACTAATGTGGTTACCATAAGAACTGACAATGGTGGGGAATTCATTAACAACTTTCTCAAAGACTTCTGTGACTCTAAGGGGATTTCTCATGAACTATCCTGCCCTCATACTCCAGAACAAAATGGAGTGGCTGAGGTCAAGCACAAGCATCTCTTAGAAATTACTAGGACTCTTTTATCTCAATCTAGCTTACCAACTAACTTTTGGGTTGATGCTATCCAGACAGCCATTTTTCTTATTAATAGATTACCCCCCAAATCTATAAACTATTTGTCCCCATATCAACTCTTGTTTGGCAAGTCTCATGATTATGCCTTTTTTAAAGTGTTTGGCTGTGCTTGTTTTCCATGGTTGAGGCCCTATACCACCAACAAGTTGGAAAAGAGAAGTAGGCATTGTGTTTTCATTGGATATAACCTACAACATAAGGGGTACAGATGTATGGACCCAATCTCTGGTACTGTATTCATCTCAAGACATGTTTCTTTTGATGAAACCTCATTTCCTTATACACTGCTGGTGTCCTCCACTGATACAATGTTAGCCACATCTATGCCTCATGCTACTGCAGTGTCCTCTCTGCCTAATATCAGTCCTGCAGATACTATTTCTTATGCTCCAGATCATACTCCCACTGTTGTCAATGCACATAAAATGTTAAACAGAAGCAAATCTGGGATTAGCAAACCCAAAGCATACGTGTCCTCTAAATATCCTATTGCTTTGGCTCTTCTTAGCCAAACAACATCAATCCCAACATGCATTACCTCTGCTAATAAGCAAGAGGTCTGTAGGAGGGATTCTACTACTGAGTACCAAGCACTAGTGGATGCTGGCACATGGACATTGGTGGACTCCACAGGTATCAATAATGTTGTGCGATGCTAGTGGGTTTTTAGGATTAAATATAATCTTGATGGTTCAGTGGCTAGGCACAAAGCCAGGCTAGTAGCCAAGGGCTTCCATCACCAACAGGGGTTAGACTATGAAGATACCTTCAGTCCTGTGGCCAAGCCTGCCACTATTAGAGTTGTTTTGTCTCTGGCTGTTCAGTATGACTGGAAGATACATCAACTTGATGTAAATAACGCATTTCTTCATGGGAATTTAAAGGAGGTTGTCTACATGGATCAACCACCTGGCTTCATAGATGCTGCTCTACCCAATCATGTATGTCTTCTACATAAAGCCATTTATGTCCTTAAGCAGGCTCCAAGGGCATGGTATGAGAAACTCAGTTAAAGTCTTTTTAAGCTTGATTTTGTGCAATCTAAATCTGATGCCTTTTTATTTGTTCATCACAAGGGAACCCAAATTACTGTTGTATTGGTGTATGTTGATGACATACTCTTAACTGGTAGTTCAACTGCTCATCTCAATAGTGTTCTAACTCAGTTACAGGTCATTTTTCCAATTAAGTAATTGGGGAATTTACACTACTTTCTGGGACTGGAAATTACAAGATCTGCTTCTACACTTTTTTTATGTCAGGCCAAGTATACAGTGGACTTCTTAGTCAAACATCAGATGGAAGGCTCCAAGCCTTGTCAGACACCTATGGCTGCTTCTATGTCTCTAAGCAAGGACTCGGGTGCCTTGCTTGAGAACCCAACTGCATACAGGTCCTTAGTTGGTGCACTGCAATATCTGACATGGACCAGACCAGATATTTCTTATGTTGTTAATCTGGTGTGTTAGTTTATGAACCAACCAAGAACCACTCACCTGGAAGCAGCAAAGAGAATACTCAGGTATATTAAGGGCACCCTAACTCATGGTTTAATATTCACAAAGGGCACTACTTCTCTACTGGGCTATCCAGATGCTGATTGGGCTGAATGTGTGGATGATAGACGGTCTAAAGGTGGGTATTGCATATTCTTGGGGTCCAACATTATCTCCTGGTCATCCAGGAAGCAAACCACAGTGGCAAGGTCCAGTACTGAAGCCGAATACAGGACCTTAGCACACACAGCAGCTGAGATGGTCTGGTTATGTTTTCTTCTACATGATCTTCATTTTCATCTCACTGGGATTCCACGTATTGGCTGCAACAACAGCAGCTCCATCAATCTAGCATCCAATCATGTACAACACTCACGCATGAAACATGTGCAACTTGATTACCACTTTGTACGGGAATTGGTCCATGCACGCAATCTAGACGTCTTCTATATTCACACTCTTGATCAGTTGACTGATGTTTTTACAAAGGGACTACATGGACCGAGGTTCAGTTTGCTGCGTAGCAAGCTCAAGGTGGTTTCACCTCCCTTCAGCTTGAGGGGGATATTAACACAGCCTAACCGTATGTAACAGAAATAGCTTTTCTGTTACAATTACACTTGCCAGACTGGCGTCAGTCATTAGTCCAACTGTACTATCACTCATGTGTGGTACACATGTGCACCAACTTACGGTTGTTAACAACCACTATATATCCCATTGTAATCTTGCTATCAGTAAGATTCTTTCATTTCTTTAATAATTCAAGAGAGATTTAATAACTCTCTCTCTCATTTCTATCACTAAGGAATTATTTAATAAGGATCCATGGATGACATAATATTTTTTGTCTTTGTCCGAGGAAAGAAACTAGCGTGGATAAAAATGAAGCTCCATAAAACATAATTTTTGATTTGCCTTTGTTTCTTAGATGCATTTGTTAGAGCCATTTTTAAAATTTTGATATTTTATAACTTACAACATAAATCAATAAAATAAAACTTATTTTCTTTCTATGAAAAATGATGAACAATTAAATGCTAGAAATTCTATTTTCCACAGAATAACTATCAGGCACCAAACGGAGGAATTTATAATTCCGCGGAATGAGTTTCCATAGAATCTGATTCCATAAAAATTAGGCTTATTCCATAAAATGAATTCCCTACTATCAAACATAATCTAAATAAAATATAAGTGCAAACAAAAGTAAAGCATTGTAATCGAGAGTGATGTAAACTCAGTGTGAGTTTAAAATGTTCTAACAAATATTACGATGAAACAGTGGAAAGTTAGTAACCACTCGCCAAGGGAAACATTAAAGCTTCATTACTTTCGTACTTTGTTTAAACATTCATGATAATTCAAACATACTTGTTCTCTCTCTATATATATATATAATCAACGTAGAGAGACACTAACTTACTCTATGGCATGTCTATACCAAGTCTGCCTAAGAAGATGAGTCCTTCGTTTTGGTTCGGATAGTAGTATTTTGGTATTGGATAGGAGTTTCTTGAATCCAAATGGAGAAACAAAATCTAAATTGCGAAGTTGAGTGAATTGAAATTGAAAAAAGGCTTCCTTCCTTTGCCATCAATGGTGGAACCTTGTGAATATTTCCGGCAAGATAATGCAACAAATTCTCTCATCGTCTCAGGTCCGCAGAAGAAAACACCTATATTGGAGTCACCAGTTTGGTTTGGGAATTGAGAGAATATATCTGCAAAAATATCAAGCAATATGTTTGCGTCAGTAAATTTTCATACTGGATGCTTGAAAGTAAAAATTGTAATTACAGTACCGTCGAAGTTGGGTCTTTCTCCGTAATGGATTTCATGATTGTCAAGAATGTCTTTTGATTCTGTTGTACCGAGTTCAATATCATCACATTTTGTCATGGCAACTGGTGGAAGATCTTTCTTTGGTGCTCTTCGTTTCACTATGGCTGTAGCTAAGGCACCACAGATTATAGCAATAAGGTATGAACAAATGAGAAGCACATCAGTAATCCAAGATGGGTTCTTCTTCTCTGATCCTTTCATATCAGAGTGAATAAACGCATGGTTTAGGAACACAAGTGTTACGAGGAAAACGATGGATGAAAATCCTGCCAATGCAGCAAACCATGGTAAATTTTCGGATCCAGAGATTGTATTATCAAAAGCCTTCCAATCAAAGTTTACTGTTTGCACTTTAGATTGCTCATTTAGTAATTCTCTCACTGTTTTAATTGGTCTGTGATCTTGGGTAATGAAAATCTTCACTTCTAGACTTGTTTGGCCCAAGGGCTGGTTTAGAAGTATATGTGAAACTGGGATTAATAGACTGATGTCTTCTGATTTCTTCATGGCATATATGAGTTGTATTCTTGAGGGCAGAGTACTCTTTGTTTTAATTTCAGTAGATGCTAGTTCTTGCAATATGCTTAGAAGTGGAGTTATTCCGATTCCTCCGGCGACCAGAAGTAGGCTTTCATATCTGCAACCAGAAATTGCTTCCAAGTTTAATAAATATGGTACCATATCTAACACTATCTTTCTGTACTAAATTGTTCTCTAGCCTGAATACTTGTTGTTACAAACTTCATTCTATCTTGTTACAAGTTGGTGACCTCAACCTCATAGAGGTCTAAAAATTCCTTCTTTTTGTAAGTTAAGCTATTAATTTGACAGATCTATAGAATTTCTGGTATGATTTTTTATTTTTATTTTGGTTCAAATTTCTGCTTTCAACATCTAGAATGAAAAAGTAGGCATACCTTAGGAAATCGGTACAGACTGGCCCATAAGGGCCTTCAATATGAACAGGAAGACATTTAACTTGATAAGGATCAGAGTCTACTGCTGCAACCATTGTGTTATATAGTGAACTTGTCCACCATCCGTCACTTTTAACAATAACGGTTATTATCTCATCATCTACACTTGAGCTGGAAGTAATACTAAAAGGATGCCATTGAAACTTTGAGATGCTAGGCACTTTTAGGTATATTGAACTTGTGGGATTGTACTTCAATCCTGCAAACATGGGATTCATTGTTCATTTAAGTTTTACTAGTTCTGATAGATGAAAATCACTTCCATACTTACTTGGGTCTTTGGATAGACTAAGTTCTATAGCTTTGCACGGGAATATGCGGGCTGAAACTACACCCGTTGAAGGTCTTGATTGTATAATTCGAAGGAGCTTATCTAGGCCAAATAGGAGAACCCCTGAGAAAACCATGTAAAAGTGCCGATCTCCAGTATGAAACAAGAACAGTACTAGGAAGGCAGCATATAGATGGTGCGTGTAGTAGAAAATCTCAAACCATTTGCGTCTTATTTGAGGAAGTGATGTGATCCAGATGACTAATCCTGTTATAAGGCCGAGCTCACCTGCAAGGTACACACGCCCTGTTTTTTGCCACTTCCTCATCTGTCACTCAAGAGTTACTTGTTAGGAAAATGCCAAGTGTCTAAATGAAGTAGATATAAATAACTCAAACTAGATAGTGTAACTGTGTACCTCATCTTGAATTTGGTGTTTAACACCCCAAATGAAAAAGGTGCTTGCACCATGCAATATGGCGAAAAGTATCATAGCAGTCCCAAGACAGATGTGGTATCTGACTGATGCTTCAAATTGGATTCTGAATAACCGAAATAATGACATCCCTCTTAAGACAGGCAGAAGAAGAAGTGCTAGGCATACTTCTGCTAGCAAACCCAACCTGGTCCCTATCTTCATGAGCCTAAATTGCCATCTGAAAAATAGATGACAAAATGGTATTGATACTTGACCATTAATCAGGATTTAAAGTAATTAAGATTGATTTGGAATACCCACATGTTCAGCTTTAATAGTTTTTTTGGCGTCATTTGCTTGAAATCCTTGGAGAGGTGGGCATATATAGTCCATAGAAGAAAGATGCTAAAGATCATTGCTGCTAGAAGCTCATTGAGAGATATTACCCCAAGAAGTCTAGAAACTATAAACGGATTGGAGAGTTTTGTGATTGACATTTTTTTCTGTCTGTGATCCAATAGAAGAAACAAATATAATTTAGATTTCAATTCAACATGCTGAGCTTAGGAAATAAAGTAAATATTTCGTACCTGCTTCTTCGCAAACCTCGTGGTTTTTTAGCATAAAGATACAAGTATAAGTATCCAGTTATAGCCATGGAAATAAGGGGTAATGAATAAACAACAAAATTGAGACCTGCATGAGGTAGAATAATCAGTATCACAAAATCTCAGCTGAACAAGAATCAAAAGTGAGAGATGAGATAGAGAAACTACCATAGTATCCAAAAACAGTTTCACGGGCATTATCTTCAGCTTTGTGCCATGATTTTGTCCATAATTCAGTTGGTTTGAGAAGCCAAAGAGAAATCCAAACGGCATATATTAAGATCAGCAGCATTTTGAGGACAATCTGAAGATTAGTCCTAGACAACATTTTCAATCTTTCTTTGAACAGGGCACTTTTCTTCTTCACTGAACTTGTTGAATGAAAAAGAGTGGGTTCTTAGTTAAGCGCATCAATGATATTTAAAGCCTACTCTGGTGAGGTTTGGTCCCCTCCACTTCTAAGTTACTGTCTATCCTCATCCATCAATGGCTGCTTTCTTTTGATTGTACGTATCCACTTCCAAGTTATCAGACTAAATCTCTCAACTGTTTTAAAAGGTAGATTGGGACTGTAAAAGATATTAGTAATCCTGTTATTCTTCTTTTCAGTTTTGTTTTCTGATGAATATTGATGATATAATGACGATATAGATTTCAATTTATACATCATAGACTAGGTTCATTTATACAAATGTTAAGAGAATTATGCTCATTCTTTTTCTGTTAAAAGTTTGACGTAAACTTAGAAAGATTCTTCACTTTAGTGTGGTTGGTGTTGAGAAGTCTGGTACTTAACCCCACCTTTTTGTTTTTTTCTTCTTTGATTTTCGTTTTGTTATATTGGTTATCATTCAATAAATATTCCACTTTTGGTTTAGCTTTACTAGCTAGTGTTCTTTGTTGCAGCTTTTCACTTTATACTTGGCAAAGAATCAAGTATAGCGGCAATGGGAACTATAACCATAAGATGACGATGGTGATTGCTCCATTACAGTGCCGACCTTGACACTGCCAAGCTGACTCAATTTCTACCATATCTTATCCACCCAAGTATGGCTGACTACTGATATTGATACTGCACTTAAAGTTTTATCACAAGGGGTATGAAATCCATCATTAACGATTTCAGTTTTCTTCCTTTTTGTTAGGTCCAGGCCTCCAGGGCACTACATATGGTTGTTGTGTGCTCAGTCATTTGCAAATGACATTGTTTGTATCATAATATTCTGGCATCAAATATTGACTAAGTGTAGCATTATAATATGCCACGTTAGCATCTCTGCCATGCCATGTTATCTGTCTCGTCAGCACTACAGAATAACCGCAGCAGGATGGAGAGGTCTTCCGGCCGTAGCCAGGCCATGACCGGCGGTCACGACCGGTGGTTAGAGAAATTGTCCTATGATGGTAGCCAGACTGGTGACAAACGGCCACGATCGATGGCCGGAGAAATTGTCTTCAGACGCCAGACGGGTGATTGGTGGCCATGACCGGCGGCGTATCAACTGAGTGTAATCAAATTCTACTAAGCCAGCATGACCATGAGTATACCACAACAAAATTTAAAAGCAATTATGACAAAATAAAATAAAAAAGAAAATCAATTATTACACTTTTAAAAATATGTGCAGCATAATATCTCAAAAGAGAGGAAGTTTATCTATATTACCTGAGAGAAAATTGTCTCTGCCATAAGATACTCATAAGGCACATGTAGACCACCACACATCAATCATTCAAGCCAAAATATACTTTTGTAATGCAAGTATCTATTATAACTCATTTAATAACTAAAGTAACTACCAAGTTCTGCTGCATCTCAGAGTAATTAGCTCCACTAGCACCCAATATCCAGGTCCGTCTCCAAGATTACTAAATGGTGTCTTATACTACCAACGAACATATGTATATAAAAATCAGTTAAATGTTGCCACTAAAGCAGCTCTAATATATGCTTGTTTCAAGGAAGAGACAAATTCTGGTACAACAAGCGCAAGAGAGTGACGAGTAAAGGCCTAACAACTACATAACAATAACTGCAAATAGAGAATAAAACTTAGAAGAGTATGCAAAACAGTTGCATGGTTGTGAAAAATCATGGATTGAACTACAAGGTTATGAAAGATCATGGACTGAACTAAGAAGATACAAGCTCCTTCTCATATCACAGAAACAACTAGCAAATACAAGCTCCTTCTCACATCATAGAAACAACTAGCAAATCAACCTAAACATTATGACACAAAGAAAGCTCTTCTGCAGCAACAATAACAACAGGAGAGAAAAGGGTGCAATAAAGCTGCATACATCACGTCTAAATTTGGAGACACACCTAGCAGGCACAATCGAATATCACTTGATCCTCTTCCGATCCAAATTCCCCAATCAGTCGTGGTTCAAGTAAGCTTACTTGCAGAAGTTCTTTCTTGTCATAAAATTGAGAGTACCGGAAGTTACAACCATAATATTGGATAACAAAGTACAGGTACCCTTTCCATATAGATAGGTTTAGCTCAAGCTATAGCATAAAGAAAGAAGATCCAGCCTACTGATTGTTCGTGTAGATGTATCGCCGTAGCAAGCGGAGCTAGCAAGAATGACTCAATCTTCTTCCTTTTTGTTTACAAGACAAACTTTTTTTTAATTTGGTTTAACAATGGCAATAAAGTAATCCGTGCATTTTAAGGTACTTAGTCATGCTTTATGTGTCATGACCAGGATTCTCTTTAAGCTCGAACACTGAACTTGTCCAACATTTCGGCACACTATATATAACTAAAATAGTAAACTCTAATTACAGGTACTTACAACATATAAAAGTGCAACTAACTCGGATCGCATCAAAGTTCACACAGTATTTCCATTAATTGCAGATATAGAGAGGCGAAATTAGATATTAATAACTAAATTGATTTTTTTTATAAAAGATGAAGATATAATTATAATTGATAAAGATATTTATGAAAGTCCATAGAAAATATGGGTATTTATTTAATTCCTACTTGGTAGAATAATCAACCTGCACCTACGGCAAGGTTCTCCTTAAGAATTTGCTTCCTGTTAGCATTAAACTTTTTCATTAGATATATCATTAGTTTGAATAACCGTTTACTTTCATTATTTTCTTTTCGGCTAAATGTTTAAATAATTGACTACTTTAGAAAAAATTAATGTGTATTTTTGTTGATTAAGATGAGAAGAAATCTTCTTAGTGAACATCTAGATGATATCTTCCAAGCTGCCTACCATGTAAGCCTCGTAATATGAAATTAACAAGTTAAGATAGGAAGAAGATTCTAAGTAGATATAGATGTGTTTGCTTATGATGCTGTATCAAAATTTTAGGCTCAATACTTGCTATTTCGAGAAGCTCTAAGTGGGATTACTGCTGCTATTTATGAGTATTCAAATCAGAGTGCTCACGAATTGCGAACTCAGGTAGTAAATATCAACACCGTGTTTACCACTCTACTAACAGCCATCTGCTTACAGCGGAATTATTAAGATGACACAAATTATTACAAAGTGAAGAAAAGCTCACTAATTGCAAATGTGGGATTAGTCAGTAATCTAATAATTGATTTAAGGAGAAGAAGGAAATAAAGTTTAACAAATAGTGAAGTAGAAATAATGATTTGTGAACTCAAGTAAAGGAAATTGAGGCCCATCAAGAAATTATTCCATAGATGTGCTTTTCCCTACTAGATTATGAACTGGGCTTGGAGTTTTTGTCAACGTGAAATCTACTGTCAGGTCTATTTTTATTTTATTTTTACCGTCAAATCTACGGGCGGAAAACTTTACGTTCGTATATCTTTTTTCGTTAAATATTTCTCACAGACCCGAAATTTTAGAAGTTCTATTTTCGTTTTATTCCCTGGTCTATTTCCTTCTCCGCCTCTCTGTCTTCTCCTCACCTTTTTCTCCTTCAACTGATTACCAAAATTAAAACCTAAACTTACGAAAAATCAATAACTTAATCTCATACTTGTAAACCCATTTATAGAAATGAAATCTGATTTTGAATAACCTATTTTCACAAACCCAAGAGAGTATATTTTGAAATCTAAGAAGATTCAAGTATAAACCCTAGAAAATTGTTTTTGCTTTTGATTTTGAGGTCAATCTGTGAATGATATATTTTGTTAGATTCTGATTTTTTTAGTTGGATTTGTATCTTTAAAGAAACAAATAGATCATAGGGTATTTCTTATGTATTGGTTTCTTACTTTCCTTTCTATTTTTAACGTGTGTTTTTTTTTTGTCAGTGAAAGATGTCTATGAAGAATTGGGTATACATAGCTATAAATTGTTATATTGGAATATGAAAAACCTGGTCCAAAAGTGAATCTGATTTATCTTTAGCCGGAAGGGTAAATCCAACTAGAAATCAGATGTATAACCAGTTATGCGGTCGAGAAAATGGCTGCATAATCTGTTATGCGGCTACAAAAAAGGATGCATAATCTGTTATGCAGTCGAGAAAATGACAGCATATTGCATTATGCATCATTTTTGCTTTTATCAATGTTATCAACCAAAAAATGGTTGCATAATTTGTTATGCAGCTACAAAAATGGTTGCATAACCTGTTAAGCTGTCGAGAAAATGGCTGCATAATCTGTTATGCAGCTACAAAAAAGGATGCATAATCTGTTATGAAGACGATAAAATGGCAGCATGTTGCATTATGCATCACTTTTGCTTTTAGCACTATTATCAACCAAAAAATGGTTGCATAATTTGTTATGCAGCTACAAAAATGACTGCATAACTTGTTTTGCAGTCGAGAAAATAGATGCATAATCTGTTATGCAGCTACAAAAATAACTGCATAACATTGTATTATGCATCATTTTTTCTGTTAGAATATTATTTTTGAGGCATATACACCGTTTTAACCAGTGGTTTCCTAACTAAATTAGTGGATGGATGAATCAAAATATGGCTGCACAACGTGTTATGAACATTTGTGGTGTTTGCATAATTAATTATACATCATTTTTTTTTGTCAGAATGATTTTTTAGGCATATACATCGTTTTAGTCGTTACAAAGGCAAATTAGTGGATACATAAACCAAAAATATGGGTGCATAATGTGTTATGTATCCTTTGTGGTGGTTGCATAATGTGTTATGCATCTTTTGTGGTGGATGCATAATGGTTATGTATCTAATTTTCGAAATTTGTGCCTAAAAGGGCAAACACATCCGATTTGTCGTAAAAAATTCAAATTTTGATATTGTTGTTTGTACTCTTGTGTAGATCTCTTTAAAAGCTTTCTAACGAGATAAAATTTATAAAATTCTAAGGCACGAATTTTTAAATATGTTATATTCTAGTTTGGTTACTAATTATACTTCTGAAATATATGATTCATAACTAGTTATTTAGATATTTTTCATAATTTTAAGTACTATGGGGGTGTTTGGTAAAAGTTATGATTATCATTTATGATTATAGATAATCATAAATTGAAAAATGATTATGCTATTAATCATTTTTTTAATAAATTTTAACAAACTTATTGTTGGAATAATTGATTATCTTAGAAAAATGCTCTCGAAGAGGAGTGGAAAGAATGATGATCTAAGAACTTTTTTTTAGTCCACTATTGTTTTTTCGTCTCTCTCTTGAAGTTTAGAGAAAATAAGGAAAAAAATATAATTCATTTTTGTTAAAGAAAATAATTGATTATGATAATTTTTATAAACAACTTTTTCTACTTATGAAAATAATGAGTTTTTTCAATTATGATTAAAATAATCAATTATTATAAATTTTAACAAACACCTATATAATTGATTATGGGCTGGACAATTGATTATGAGCTCATAATCCATTATAATAATGGTTACCAAACACCCCCTATAAATGTCACAAAAACTGAAAAAAATATTTTAGACTTGACAGTAAAAATAATATTTTTTTTAGACCTGACCCTAAAATCCCCTTTATCAAATTCTATTCTTGAGACATATGTCAGGGTGTATTTATAGTAATGTTACGCAAACTGGGGAGTTGAATTCAAGATAATGTTTTCATGTTATAATTTCTCTCATTTTTGAACTTTTGTGTCAACTTGTGTGGATACGTAAGATACGAAAAAACATAACCACCACTCATTTTGATCAATCTAGCAAAGCAGCCAAATCCATTAACTCATCTTTCTCTATCTAATTTTTTTCTTCTCTTTTTTGCTCTAAAGGTTCTAAATAGTATGCACATCTATACATCTTTTCTTCTACTGCAACTCTCTCTACTCCTTCACATTCCATGGCGAACCATCCACCATTACCATAAGCATAATAATTCTACATTTTCTACTTCATTTCCTACTTTTTATCTCTAGCTCTTTACTACCCTCTCTTGCATCCATAAAGACATGAGTACTTCTTCCTATTGTTTTTCTTCTACGACAAATGTTGGAGGAAAAAGAAGATGTTCTCAACTTCAAAGTTCTCATCCTTTCCAACGAAAAAACAATATATGTTCCTATTTTCATGATACCCATTTCTGTAAAAGAGATGTTCAGGATTCTGATTCATTTTTACTGCTCAAGTCTCCAAAACAACCCAATAAGTTATCCTCTCTTAGACTGAATTCTAAGTTCATTATACCTTGTGCAAGTCTATCATCTTTTGCTGACGGAGAAAGTGGAGATCAACAAGAACAAGATAAAGATGTAGTACCGAATGAGGGTAAACTTGATCAGGAGGTGAAATCTGATGAATCACCTGGAATGGCTCAGGCTTTTAATATCTCATCAAGAACGGCTTCTGCAATATCTATTTGTATTGCTATTGCTGCTCTTAGTCTTCCATTTTTTATGAAGTCATTGGGACAAGGCTTGAGTTTGAAGACTAAGGTGCTTTCTTATATAACTTTGTTGTTTGGGTTATACATGGCTTGGAATATTGGTGCCAATGATGTTGCAAATGCAATGGGTACTTCGGTAGGTTCAGGTGCTTTGAGTTTGCGACAGGCTGTGCTGACTGCAGCGGTGTTGGAATTCTCAGGGGCTTTGTTGATGGGGAAACATGTGACAAACACAATGCAGAAAGGAATTATTGTTGCTAATGTGTTCCAAGGGAAGCAATCTTTGCTCTTTGCTGGTTTGCTCTCTTCTCTTGGTGCCGCTGGTACTTGGTTGCAGGTGCATTTCCTTGATGACTATTTTATATATTATGAATATGCAGGTTCACTTTCCAAAGAGCTACATTATGTTGAATATTAGCTTTAGTGTAGACATTTACGAATCATCAACTTCAAAGGTCTTACTTAGAAATTGCCTTTGGACGTGGACATACTAAAAACTTATAACAGACATATGCACACTTAATTGTTAAGATGCTCTGTTCATATCCCACAAAATCGCCACTGATCTACTTTCCATGATAAGAATGACACTGGAAGATGATACTGACCGTCTAACTTGACTCAGTGTCTGCTAAATTACACAAATAAGCAAATTCCTTATAACTTTTGAAATCATTAAGATCAATTCATAGAGTTGATTCTTTGTGCATGTTGGGTATCATCAACAATTGGACAAGCAATCTCTCTTGTTGTGTTTGATTTGTATTTCTTTTCATTGTTGCATGAATGTGATTTTCAGATAGCATCTTACTTTGGTTGGCCAGTTTCCACCACGCACTGCATAGTTGGTTCGATGGTGGGATTTGGTCTGGTTTATGGCGGAGTGGGAGCTGTCTTCTGGAGTTCACTGGCTAGAGTGACTTCATCATGGGTCATTTCCCCTGTTGTGGGAGCAGCTGCCTCATTTCTCGTTTACAAATGTATACGTCGGGTATGTTCAAATTCCTCAAGGGAATTAAAAACTAAAATCATGAACCCTGCAAAAGCATCTTAAACTAACCCAGCTCTCATATTGATTAAACTGATAGAAATATAAATCACCCTTTAATTCATCCCAAATTGCTTTTTCTTTTCTTTCTTTTCTAGTTTGTGTACTCTGCTCCAAATCCGGGGGAAGCTGCTGCTACCGCTGCACCAGTTGCTGTCTTTGCTGGTGTGACGGCTATCTCCTTTGTTGCTTTCCCTCTAAGCAAGAACCCTATTGTGGTTCTAGCCCAGGCCTTGACATGTGGAGTAGCCGGTGCAATTCTTGTAAGCCGAGCTATTAACAAGCAGCTTGGTCATCTCCTCTCCAAGACGAAATCTGCAGAACGAGAGACAAAAGATGATATGTCACAGCAAAAAAATATAGGATTTCTCTCTGACATTGCTGGCCCAACTGGGACTCAACTGGAAATTGTATATGGAGTCTTTGGATACATGCAAGTTTTATCAGCTTGCTTCATGTCATTTGCTCATGGAGGTAACGATGTATCAAATGCCATAGGCCCATTAGCTGGTGCGCTGTCGATCCTTCAGGGAGGTGCAGGTGGAGCTGAGATTGTTATTCCAGTGGACGTTCTTGCATGGGGAGGATTCGGAATAGTAGCTGGGTTGACAATGTGGGGTTATAGGGTTATAGCAACAATTGGGAAGAAAATAACAGAACTGACCCCAACTCGGGGATTTGCGGCCGAGTTTGCAGCAGCTACAGTAGTTCTTTTTGCGTCAAAGTTGGGACTACCTATCTCTGCAACCCATACACTTGTGGGAGCTGTCATGGGAGTGGGATTTGCAAGAGGTCTTAACAGCGTGAGCACAGAGACTGTTAAGGGTATTGTGACTTCATGGATCATCACAATCCCAGTTGGCTCATTTCTTTCAGTCGTCTATACATGGATTCTAATTAAGCTCTTGCCAAATCTATTTTGACTTTTGAGGCTTATAATTTCAAACACTTTTTTTTGAGAAGCATAATTTGAAACACTGAAGAACGCAGTTCGATATTTCAAGAAAACACCACTCTTTGTGATTTAGATATCGAATCATATGTTGTAGTTGCACAAACTCAATCTAGAAGGAGAGAGAGAATTGTCGGTGGTTAGGTTTCTGCACCGAAAATTTAAAACTACGAGGCTTGCTTGTTTTGCTATAAAATTGAGCCATCTTTTGTTCTCTTAATTTGATGCACAAGTGTCTAACCAATGCCAAACTTTCTTAGTAACACTTCTATTGAATGGAGAAAATCCACAAGCGTTTAATGTAATAATGCTGAGCTCCTTCAACATGTATTAAAAAGCAAAATAACCGATGAGTTGAAGCACTTATAGTTGGTAAGATTTGCCGATCAGGTATATGAAGACTGGGAACTTTGATTTTAATTCTGAGAAAGCATATCTCGTGTCAAAAGAGTGTAACTGTTTTCAAAGTAAGGACGTAGCTCAAATGGTAGAGTGCTTGCTTTATCCTAAGAGGTATAGGGTTCGATACCCCTGCATTGTCTTATAATTACTAAAACTGTTATAAGGTCCACATCTGTGGTGCCCACATTTAATGGATTTCACTCTTAATACACGATTGTGTGGATGTGTCCTATTGTGTTAATATAAAGCGATGACTCATCACTTCATTTCATCCGCATAAATACCCTTTGAGGGTTAAGCTGCATGGACTAGAAAGAGTTAATTAAGTAACTTTCTCAACTACTCCGAGTATTTAAATAATTAAATTTTAACACGTTATCGATACGAATTGGCGTTTGTAGTTGATCAGGACATGTTAAAAGAGAAGTTAGACAATTATCACCTTTTATGTATACTAAGGTTAGAATAAACAATTATTGCAATATACGAAGAGACGTCAAATAGGATGTATTAGAAATGATTAATATTTGTGATATTATTCAATTTCCAAATTTAGCCAAATATTTGAGTTATGTAGTACTATTTTTTCATTAAGCCGAGCAATAAAAGGTTTTTCGTATCCCTAGTGGATAGCACAAAATATAAAATATCATTCGTTGTTTCACCATGGATTTTTTGGTATATATTTTGGTTTGAATTTAGAGAAGAAATATATATGCCATATAAATGCTACGACGGGCAATAAGGAAAGAGGCGAAATTTTGCGCCTTATGTGTTTCCGCTAGCTTTATGGTAGCATAATATATCCGCCTCTATCGACGAGTTTTAAAAGGGTAGCGCATATTCTGCACATTGTATATGTTGTGATAGCAACAACGAGAGCAGCGTATTTTAACCGTGACTCGTAGATATACAAACGTCGAGCGATAATGAGTGTTGCATTTTTTAAATTATATTAAGAGTTAATATCTAGTCTTCTCGTCGCCTAAGCTATTACCGAATAATTTGGTGTAATAAATCTGCATCAGTGCTTATGCAAATAAGTCTATTTTTGACAAATTGATACACATGGAAAATGAGGAAAATATAAAATATGGTAGGCATATTTAAATATGGGAACCACAATGAATTTTCCGGGTTTAGGGACCTGATAAGCACTGTGCCACTAGAAGTGGAGAAATACGAAACTGTAGCATAATAATTGGTTGAATAAGCCATCTTCGAGCTTGGTACAACTCTATTATTGTTGTGACATAAAAGACATGGTACGTGCACCTGGTGTGTCGTTCATAATAATTTTAATCTCTATCGATCGTCTTGGCAGGACTGGGACTGATATTGAGATAATGTCTATGTTCACAAAAGTTATTATACAGTTTACTACGGATTTTACATGAAAATGTAAATTCCTAAATTTATTCTAGCGAGACAGTAAACGAGAAAGGAAACCTGATCAGTTATCTCTCCTGGGTCACGTGTTATCGTGTTAGTACCCAGTTGCTACCTTGATAGGTAGAATAATACGAAACTAGAAGTTATGTTGATGAGACATTCCCGCCTAAAGATCATGGGGAGAATCATAGACGATATTGGTTAACTCCAATTGTGTCTCATCTAAATTCTCGCACCAATAAGTGCCTAAGGTGTTGGAGATTACTTTGTTGCTAGATTTAGCAAGAGTACACTAGCGTGATTCGGCATAAATTAAAGTTCTTGCAAGGCATGCCATGGAGTCGCATCGATTGCTTCGTCTGGGAACATGTTTAGAAGCATAGACAAGAAACCTCTAATACGAGGTAAATGTCAATCTAATCAGATAACATCCATATTCTCTTTGAATGATGAGTTGATATCTCCTGACGAGGAGCATATCCATAAATTTTGCGTTGATACCCATGGAGGAGAATATCTGCATACTGAAATTTGGTACCAATGGATTAAAATATTCTTGTATTCTAGAGAATGATGTAAGATCGTTACAAACTGATTATCAAACTGGTTGTAGATAATGTTCAGAGTAGATACTGAATAATTGTGGATAAGTATCTCCCTTTTCAAAGGAATTATCGACAAAGTTTATATGATTGGCAAATATGGATCTCGATCCATATTGAGTTATTTTCTGTGTACACTTTTGGGACCTTAGTCCTAGCATCCACAAATTTGGGTTACAAATTTGATGCTTATCAGAAAGCGCGATGAGAAAATTAGGGTTGCTTGTTATATAGCGTCATCCTTGACAACGAGTTTCCACAAACACTCAATTAGGTTGATAGAAGTATAGTATGGTAGTCATACATGACTCGATATATCACCTGGGTGGTAACTGTGTATTTATACTCGTATAGATTTTAAATTAAATTGTTGCTTGTTAATTAGTCGTTGATGTTTTGTTATCCTAGTAATGCTATGGGAATTGATGGTTTAACCATTGTCATGTTTCTGTTTTGAGGACGTGATGTATTCCACTACGGTTGCTACTGCAAGCAGATTTACAAATTTGATGAGAAATTTTTCCCATCGTTTAGGGGAGGAAAGGCTACCGCCTAAAAAATAGCGTGAAGTATCCTGGTTTGCACAAAGATAAACCAGGATGGACTTGATATTTTTAGCAGTGAAAGATAAGCAGAAGATATGATAGCTTTTGAAATTGCAAATCAAGTTGCTCCCTTGAGAATCTATAAATGTAGTAGCGATTGCGTTATTTGGAACACACTCAAGCGTGATGATTATTCAAAATATTTTGCTTCTCCTTCTAAGAAAGAACCAATCGCAATCATTGAACAATTAAATCTGATTTATCTTGGTGTAGTTCTCCTGATAAGAGAATGTCTCTGCAAAGTTTATGGAACCTCAACATGAGGGAATTTCCTTAACGTATACGTGCAACATAGAAACCTATGATCCTAATACAATGATTATTGGTGACATATTCAAAGTATGCACTGATACTTCCGTATATGATGTTGGTGTTAAACCACTCTCTATAAAGAGAATGTCATCAACAGAATTATTGGTTAAACTGGAAAGGAGAGATCCCGGGTGTTTGCAGTCCTGACATCCGAAAATGTAGGTCCTATGGTTACATTGGGTGTTTGCGCATAGTGAGAAAAGTAAAGTCAACTAATAGCACAAAGTCTTTGACAGAACCTTGAGATGGATTCCAAAGAAGTATATTCCCTGTATTAGATGTAAATACTTTTTCGGTATTTCATTAAGTATGGTAGTCTTTATGGAACCGATGTGCATCTATTGATGTGGTTGTTACACATCTGTATGAAGATCTAGATACATATGTTTGCATGAAACTCTCTGATAGTGTTTCAATTATCAGCTGAAACACCATGTCATGTGTATTCACTAAAACTTAATCGAACCTTGTGTGGTTTGAAATGATTTGGAAGAATATGGTAAATCATCTAAGTGAATACTTATTAAACCAGGGAAATACGAACCATCTTATATGCCCATAAACTCTGCATTTGCTAGATTTGATGAATAAAATATCAATTTGATTGGAACTCTTGAAAAGCTCCAAAGCACAAAAATGCATAAACACAGGAGTTCGGGATGTAAAATCTCAGTAAAACAAGGACTCAATCTGTCGGTTGAGCATTGTAGCTGGGATTCCATTAATTTCTTCAACCTTAAGGGTTTAGACGTGTTTAAATGGACAAACTGCCATATTGCAGTTGTGCGGTCTCTTACCTTTAAGATTGATCAGTTTACATCTCAACAAAGGAGATGTATCACTTTATGGTATGTGTTACACCAAAGATGTGTAAATGGTACAGTAGCTGAAATATGCTATAATACATGATATTTGGTTTGTCGTAAACATGTAAGCCTGGTTCTACCCAGCACCAATAACGAGACATTGGTTCGAATAAAACTCTCTCATCTTCGTAGTACCGCTATGCTTGATCTTTTACATAAAAGATTGCAAACTGCCTCCCATTGAGAAAGTTAATCAGACTGTTTGAATTTTGATTTTTCATCAGGATTGTTAAAACAATTAAGTATTCTCCTAGCTAATAGTTTGGTATTAGAGGATACTTGTTCTTCCTCCGATCGATTATGGTTGTTCAGACAAAGCTAGTGGAGGATAAAAAGTTGGTGTAATCAGAAGATCATTAAGAAATTATACAGAAGAAGATCAAACCAAGTTTTCTCGAGTAAACGAAGCTACTGATGAAGACATTACAAGATGGTCCGTGATCTCTATGCAGTATTATCGATAACAATGGTCAACTGAGACGGCTACTCATCATGGGGAGTAAAGTCGTAGAAGACTATGGATATTGGACATTGGACTTTTACGCGTTGTACTATTTTTCCTTAGTCAAGGTTTGTCCCATTGGGTTTTCCTTGTTAATGTTTTAATAAGGGAAATGCGAGTCCAGTGAAATCGATCCGTAGTTCCAAATGTTGTACTATTTTTCCTTCATCCTGGTTTTTGTCCCACTGGGTTTTACCGGGAAAGGTTTTAACAAGGCAACATCTGCGGGTCTATCATTGTTCTGAGTACTCCTGTTTTTTCACGTTCAGGTTTTGTCCCTCTGGGTTTTTCCTGACGAGGTTTTTAATGAGATACCAACTTAATTAGAACGGTGATTATCATCTAACAGATGCATATCCATGGAGTTTCTTGGGATCCGGTTATCAAATAATCGTCCGTATAAATTTGTTCAGGTTTTTACCACACGTCGTTTTTCCTGACAAGAATTTAATGAAAAGCGTCGTCAACGAGCTTCAAACGCCCAGGCTTTCCTAAATGGTTTTTCCTCACAAAGTTTGACCAAAGAAATATGTTCACGGAGGTCAACAAAGCTCGAATGTTATACGTATTTTTGTTGGTCCAAATTTTTATCTTCTTAAAAAATTTCTGATAAGATTTTGATGAGACAACATCTTTAAAATGATGATCACTTCACTTCATGGAGGTTGATTATTTCTGCTTCTGATGACAAATTTCAGGATTTTTTTTCTGGTTGGTGGCCGTCCCTGCAGGGCATTGATTTCTGACGCTGAACAGGACAGATTCAAAAAAGCTTCGCTTCATGCATTCACAAGGAAAAACGAGACTCGTGACTAGTTAAACTCTCTCAATAAGGACTAGAGTAAACCCTAGCGCCTAGGGGTAATCATAGCTTCATGTGAAGCCTTGGGTCTTGGTATTTGGGTATTGGTTCTCGCCATGAGCAAATGCTGCATTTTCGATCTAAGCTGTTATTGGGGATAAGATAATATGCTCCTAAAAACATAACAACAAGATATTGCCAAAATCGTCAATTGGCGTTTGTAAATAACTTATACTCTGATAGTATATTACTATACAGACTTAATACTAGTAACTAATGTTACTGTCAGAGTATCTGTATGGGTATTTCTATGTATATGTTAGCAGATACGATCGAGTTTGACACTTGTTGTAATTAATCACCTACCAATTTTGTTGACAAAGAGATTATTAGATAAAGAGAAAGTGTATTTCACGGTCACCTAATACAACGGAAAAGGTAAAGTTTATTAGAGTGTCCATGTCGTTTGATTGCACTTGAGACTTCTTTACCTGACTAGTTTTGCATTAATGATGCAAGTCTTTTCTCTCTTATACTGGCATAAATATAAATATAATGTTAGGCTTTCTTCGTATGGGTTAAAATAAAGGGAAAAAGAAAATGATCCATTTGCTGGAAAGTTACAACTGATCAAGGTAATTCCATTATTCTCTCCTAATTTTAAAAAACCATTCATTATATCTATCACGTAAACTACTCTATGATGGCTAGAGTTTAGTTAACAGAAGTGATAGCAAAATTGGACAGAAGGTCACCAAATTCATTCTCATCCTGTATACACCATCTAAAATTGAGAAGGAGGGTTTGGAACCAAAGTTCATATCAATTCAGAAATTAGGGCAAGCTTAAAGGATTAAGCTTTCAAATAGCAATGACTGGAGGTATTTATATTTGATCTCTTTTGCTTCCGCTTTTAATCACTGTATATTCATATTTTGTGATTAGAATATACATATAGGTTTTACATTTGGTATCAGAGCCTTAATCACCTCTGCCTTGCTTGAAAACGACATTATTTTGTCTCTTTCTGGTTCTGTCTAAACTATCTGTATACCAGTCTCAATGATTTTGTTAATGGATGATTTTTATCATTTTTAATGGGGTATTGAACTAAGGGTATGTGCCGCTCCATTACTTTTCTTATTGTTTTCCTTATCCCTGCTGCCTGATTAAAACGATGTTTAACTTTTGTTGATTATTGTCTAATGTGAATGTCACAAATATGGTTGTGTAGAAAATTTTACAAGTGCTGATGCAATAGGAAAGTTAACAACAGTAGAAGTGTTTTCCATTTCCGAGAATTCATTTTCGTTCAGTTCCAAGAATTCTTTCCGATAGAAAGTAACTACATTCCTTTTATCCGAAGTCTAGATAATTAACTAGATCAAGTTTTTATAGGTTTGCCATCAACAGTTGACAGTAAGTACAAAAAAATTCCATTTAATAATAGTGGATAGATTTGTACATTGTTGTCACTTAAGATTAGAGTGTGTACCTTCATGTTGTCCTCTAATGCCATTTGCTTTGCCTGTTTACTTGAACTTCGAAGTTTCAAACAGTTCTAAAGTGAGGAAATGAGTAAATATACTGAATTCAAATATCCTTTCTCCTTTTCCATCAAGACAAATTGCATATTTCTTGAGATCTCATCAGCTGTGTTTAGTCCAAATTGGTATTTCATTTTTGCTCACTATTGCATTATTTGTTACGGATTGACGGGCTTCAAGCTACTGTCAATCGTCTCCACAGTTATTGCTTGTATGTTTCTGTTTTTGTCATTAATTTCCCATTCAACTGTATGTAGTTATAAGCAATCCTTATATGATACAGATGTTCTGAAACCTAAAAGACATGAAATGTAGCTGTATGATTCAATTAAACTTCTTAACATGAATTAGAGATTGGCAGGGTCCAGGGATAAAATTTTAAAGGCATGTCTTATTTGAATGAGCAATTATGAAGTAACCAACATGAATTCTTGTTAGAGTCTATCCATGAAAACGAATGCTCGTTTATAAGGCCCCGTCATCAGAAACGGTAGTAGTAGTTTCAGTACTATTACTAGTATCATTGGTAATTACTGTTGGGAAATCATCGTTTTTGAGCTTTATTTCTGCCTGGAATTCTAAACCCATGAGTATATATGAGTTTCAGTAGTAACTGAAAGTATTTTCATCACTTTTTTTTTATATCTGGATGTATAGATTGAAGGAAGTACTGAGGTGAACTTTTCTTTGATAAAATCTAGTACCATGATGAACTTGAATAATAATTTTGATACGTGAATTAGCATTTCTAATAACATAGAATTAACTATCTGAATTATGTCCATTCCTTCTGCGAAGGTGCAAAGTTTTGCCTTAAGTAATTTTCTCAAGGAGTTCATGTTAGGGTGACTTGTGACAAAACAGTAACATGTTGTAATGTTTTTTAAGCATATATTGACTAATTCTCTGTTCACTATGGGTACGAATACTTAAAAATGATGAACATATCGCGAATATGTTTTAATATAGTGCTAAACAAATATAGTGCTAAAGAATATGTTTTAACATATTAGTCTTCCAATATATTTGTTGTATTATTATTTGTTGACATGTGCAATGGTTATAAATAATTATTTATATGTATATATTATGACCATTAGGTTTGTATATGAACAAAGATTAAAGAAATATATCAAGTGATTTAATAATTTTAGTAATTAGAGAGTATCCACAGCATCTCTAGTTATTTAAAATTTTCTTAAGAAATCACATGTGGAAACTGGACATAAATTTGTAATTAATCATAAGTAATATGATGAAATATGCTCACAGTAAATTTTATTATATTTGTATGATTAATTGGGGTGAAATATTGAATTATGTTCCTTAATCAACCCACATGAATTAAGGAATGAATATGGTTTAATAGTTTCATCATGTAGTTATGAATCTAATTTTAGTAGGACTTTAGCCCACAGGCAAGTTTTATGTCACTAGATCCATATTTTTATGCATGACTTGCATTGGTAAATCATGATTAAGTTTAAGTCTCAACTATTTATTTTGTTTATAAGCATGTATATATTTTTCTTTGCAGCAATTTTAACTGGAAACATTTCTGATGTCAATTGTGACATTCCTAAATTAAAGGGTGATCACTATAAGGTGTGGAAAGAAAAAGTGCTTTTACAATTGGGGTGGATGGATATCGACTATGATATTCGGAAAGACGAACCACCTAGCATAACTGAGACTAGTACTCTAGATGTAGTTGATCTTTATGAAAAATGGGATCGATCTAATCGTCTCTCAGTTATGTTCATAAAGACCAAAATTTATGCTAGTATTCGGGGTTCTGTCGATAAGCATACTAAGGTTAAAGATCTCCTTAAAGCCATCGATGAACAGTTTGTAAGTTCTGACAAAAGCTCTTGCTAGCACCTTAATTATGAAGTTTTCATGCGTGAGACACAATGGGTTTAAGTGTGTGCGTGATTATATCATGATCATGAGGGATATTGCGGCCCAACTTAAGGATTTGGAAGTTACCATGTCTGATTCTTTCCTAGTTCATTTCATTTTGTGCACTCTTCCTCCACAATATGGCCCATTTAAGATATCTTATAACACACATAAGGATAAATGGTCAATTAATGAACTTATGACCATGTGTGTTCAAGAGGAGGGGAGATTGAGGATGGAAGAGGGTGAAAAGGTGAACCTTACTACTGCTTCTCCTTCAAAGATGAAAAGGGATCACATTAAGGAAAAGGGAAAGCATTCAGCTAACCAAGGCATAAAGAAGGAGTCTCCGTGTTTCTTTTGTAAAAAGAAGGGACACATGAAGAAGGACTGCATTAAGTTTAAGACTTGGCTTGATAACAAAGGTAATTTTCTAGCGTTTGTTTATGAATCTAATATAGTTAATATTAATCATAATGCATGGTGGATTGACTCTGGTACTACAATCCATGTTTCGAATACCTTGCAGGGTATGACAAACCTAAGGAAACCAATGGGAAGTGAACATTACATCTATTCAGGCAGTCAGATAAGTTCACATGTGGAAGCTGTTGGGACATGCAGTTTAATTTTAATAAGTGGTTTAATTTTGCATTTAGAAAAGACATTTTATACACTAGGTTTCACTAGAAACTTGATTTCAGTTTCAAGACTTGTACCTTTAGGAATTTCCTTTAATTTTTCAGATTCTGGTTTTAATATTCTCAGAAATTCTGAAGTTATTGGTTATGGTATTTTGTCTATCGTCTTTATTTGCAAAATGATATCACTTATAGTTCTATGCATGTTAATATTGGGTTAAAAGATGTATTATGAATGAGGACTCCTTAATTTTGTGGCGCCGGAGATTGGGACATATCTCTATTGAGAGAGTTAAGAGATTGGTAAAGGATGGGGTACTGGTACTTTAGACTTTACTGATTTTAATACTTGTGTTGGTTGCATTAAGGGAAAGCAAACTAACAAACACAAAATTGATGCCAAGAGAAGTTCAAACCTACTAGAGATCATACACACGGACATTTGTTGTCCAGACATGAACGTTAATGATCCGAAATACTTTATCACCTTCATAGATTATTATTCACAATATATGTATCTTTACTTGTTTCGTTCCAAAGACGAAGTTTTGGATTCCTTTAAATTGTTTAAGGTTAAAGTAGAGAAACAATGTGGTAAGCACATTAAGATTGTGAGATCATATAGAGGTGGAGAGTACTATAGTAGATTTCTTCATAGCACTAGAATTGTGGAATCAAGAAATGCTAAATTTCTTGAGAATGACTTGATTAGTGGGAGTGATTAATTTCAGGATATTGTTCCTGAAAAAGATAATAATCAACTTCCACCTACTGTTTCAAGTGACAAGTTGATTGTCAACTATTTCTAGTGACTATTTAGTGTATCTGCGAGATTCGGATTGTATATTTGAGCCGATAATGATCTTATGTTATTTTCACAAGCCATAAATTCTACAGATTTAGACTTATGGATCAATGTATATACCTTAAGGTCAATGGGAGACCTTAAGTGATGGATCAATGTATATACCTTAAGTGTAGCACCCATTGTAAAAGGTGATCGGTTCAGTTTGGACCAATGCCCAGGAATGACATTGAAAGGGAACAAATGAAAAACGTTCCATATGCTTCAGCTGTTGGTAGCATTATGTATGCTCAGGTCTATACTAGATCCGACATTTCATATGTCGTTGGAGTATTAGGAAGACATCAGAGTAACCCAGGAATCGATCACTGGAAGGCTGCGAAGAAAGTATTGAGATACCTTAAGGGTACTAAGGATTACATGCTTATATATAAACGAACAAATAGTCTTGAAGTAGTAGTCTAAGTTCGTTTCTTGTTTTGAGACTACCTCACATGGTGTATGGCTGAAAGGCTTCATATATGGGCTAAGAGTTGTTGACTCTATTAGCCGACCATTAAGAATGTATTGTGACAATTCAGTTGTTGTTTTATGGCTAAGAATAATAAGAGTGGAAGTCGAAGTAAACACATCGACATAAAGTATCTATCCGTAAAAGAATGTGTACAAGAAAAGAGTGATCATTGAACACATTTAACAATGAATTTATAATAGCTGATCCCTTGACTAAAGGCATGCATGTTAAAGGATTCAAGGATCATGTAGTAATGATGGGACTTGGTCCCATTATGTAGTACATTCTTTATGTTTTTTTCTGAAGCTTTCATTTAGTTGAATTATTTCTCATTTGGAATTATGTACGTACGTACTTTAGTTATCTTGTTGAGAAATATCATTATAGTTTGACCTAGAGTAAACATATGGTTTACTCATTAAGTTAAGTATGAGTGGTGAAAGACTAAGTATGTTGTGATACATAGGAGATTAATTCTTGCTCTTAAAGAGGATTAGTCGCCATGATCCGTATATGGAGTCTCTCGTGAAATGGATCAAGTGGGAGAATGTTAGGCTTTTTCCCATATGGGCTAAAATAAAGGGAAAAAGAATATGATCCATTTGCTGGGAAGTTACAACTGATCAAGGTAACCCCACTACTCTCTCCCAATTTTAGAAAACCAACCACTATATCTATCACGTAAACTACTCTATGATGGCTAGGGTTTAGTTAACAAAAGTGATAGCAAAATTGGACAGAAGGTCACCAAATTCATTCTCATCATGTATACACCATCTAAAATTGAGAAGGAGGGTTTAAAACCAAAATTCATATCAGTTCAGAAATTAGGACAAACTTAAAGGATTAAGCTTTCAAATAACAATGGTAGAAAGTATTTATATTTGATCTCTTTTATTTCCACTTTTAATCACCGTATGTTCATATTTTATAATTAAAATATACATATAGATTTTACATATAAAAAACTATACGTAACCCTCCTAACGAATTTTGAAGCTCCAAAATAAGACTCTCTGACAAACAAACCGCCACCACCAGAACAAAAGTAAATCCCACAAGACATGAATCATTTTCGCCCTCCTCTTTAGACGATGACATAAGCGCCAACCAGAAAAAGAGGAAAGAAAGTAGAAACCAACAAACTGACAAGGTGCTATTTTGTGCACCTCCCGCTAAAATGTAGGTGTAGGTTCCTGAATTTGTCATTGGGCGGCTTTAGATTGTATACAAGGTGCTTCGGTCCAATAAGAAGCAATTAAAAAAAATCAGCCTTATCAGTTATCAATCTCTGCCCAAATATCCAACAATCACGATCTTCGATAACCTTATCTGGTGGAGTACAATTATATTTGACCCACTTTAACTTGGGAATTCGAAGCCTTAAACCGCCACTCGGTGGTTCCATATGCCAATTCCTATGCACATAATCAAGTTGGCTAATTTGCTATGCCAGATGGTAGGGTAAACTGGTCGTGCCACCGTATGAAATGTAGTAAGCGATATAGATTCTGTCGAATGAGCGATTAAAATTATGTCCCTTGATAGAATATAGATCTTAACGGTTAATTCTCCTCCATCCATAAATACCTAAAATTTAAAAAGAAAAATTGCACAAAAAATTTACATAATTTTCTACTTAAAAAATTCAAATAGTAGAAATTGTAACCCAACTCGATTTTTCAGGAGTCATATTTGAAACTACTATTAGTGAGATATGTGATGGTTATAAAAAAATAGAGAATGATAAAAAACAAAAAGGTTCTTAAGTTTTGGATGTTAACCAAGTCAAATCTGCCGCTAAAAGACAAAGAAGAGTTCAAGGCAAGAAAATGAAGGCAAAGAAAATTTGAAAGTCAACAATAGTACTGCTCACAAAAACTAATAAAAACCTTCTCAAGAACGCATCGATTGGAAGTTGAACAGGGGGCCAAAGATTGTCCGAGATTTTTATTGAAGTGTTTATTTAAGTTTTTACTTCCCTTGATTATATCTTGTGTATAAGCGTAATATATATAGTAAATTAATTGAATGTAATGTAATGGAGATTAGTTTTTTAATATAATTTTAGTTAATTCAATCAAATTATTAAGCTTGCTTATCCCTTTTAAAATCAAATTACACATACTTAAAATTAAGAATTACATTAGAAGTGATTAGTGTTAAAAATCAAAAATAGTCGTTGGATTAAACCTAGATGAAAAGTAATGATGGCAATTATAATTTATAAATTATATAGGGATCCTTGGATGATAGAAAATTCAACGACTGAGATAATAACTCAGCGACAGAGATTTGGTTGCGCGCTGTCACGATGTGCAAACCGCCATATTTGCCGATTTGTCTACCCAATTTGCCCATTTGGCATGTCAATAATAACTCAAAATGGAAAATTTGGTTGTTTAGTTGTTTGGTATTTGCATAGGACCTGCCCTAAGATAACTGAACGTCATCTTGAGTTTTTTAATTATATTGTCAAGCATTCGAGTCTATAACTTCTGGGATACACCATATAGTTAGATGGTGAAACCAATGTTTATAAAAAAGACAACAACAGTTCTACGACAACTGTTTTGGGCATGATGGAAAAACCAATGGGCGGATACGAATTTTGTATCACTCGTGTCCAGTCCATAAAAATAAAGGATTTGAGATTTTCACCCACGTCAATTCCATTACCCATTGGATTTGACACCCGCGGGAGGACGATGAGCGGACCGGATATTGATGGATTTGCGAATTTTAAGGAAAAAAATAAAATTAGGTAAATGTTTAAGACATAATATGAAATCATAATCACACTAAATGAATTTTTTACTTACCTAAATCTTGATTCTCGTGTGATAATTTCCCAAAAAATTTAGATGATCTTACTTTGGTATTATCTGTAGAGAAGAAGATGTAAATTTATTACTCACAACGAAATAAATGAAGATTTCACGCAGGAAAACCAAAAAAGCCTAGAGTGATCAAAGGAGAGAATCTCTAAAAGGGATAAGTGGGGAACAAAGTTCTCTTCAGAGAAAAGACTAAGCCCTGATCAATAGGAAACTATATATACTACCTACCAATTTTCTATCATAACCTTCATATATATGTATAATACCAACATTATCCTTAGGGTCGGGTGTCCAACAGACGGATGATGTTTCACTCGTGTCCAATCCGCCTACATTCAATCCGCCGAGAAAAGGGTCGAGTGTCCACCCGACAAAATACGGATTGGGTCGGGTGAAATCTGCAGATTTGGGTGTTTCGCTCACCCCTACCAGTAATGAGTTAATTATTTAATCTTACTTGAAAACTAGTAATAAACCTATGCTACGCACCAGATCTGATGGAAATTGTTTTTATAGTTCATCCTTGTATACTAAAGCGGGGCTTCACCTTGCACCCGGTCCAAAAGGGTCCCATCTAAACCAGTGAGAAACAAGAGTTAATGACTCTATCAGTCATAACCAAACATGGTAAAATTCATCCACCAATCAAAAACGGGTTTCGGTCACCGTTGAATATATGAACAACTGTTAATACGGATCATACATCACCTTTAATATTGTTGATAGTTAAAAATAAATATTAATAAAAATATTAATATTGATTTCTTTGAAACACTTTTTTTTACCTAAAAATAGAATTTACAATAGTCTTTCCTATTATTGATTTAGTTGTTAAATCAATATTGACATTTACAATATTTACAATATTAATATTATTTTTCCTGAAACAATATTTCTTATCTTGCTTCATGTTTCAGAATAAAATGGTAAAGGAGAGACCTATCCAAGTCACAGTAAGGATTACACCTTTTCTTATTGGGTAACAGAGAGAAGATCCTTTTTTTACCTGGCGTTTTTGAGAGAAACCCAAAAAAAATTAGTGGCTACATAATAAAAAAAAATAGGGAAATTTTGAAGTAATTTCAAAACCCCATATCCATCTAGTTTAATTAGTGTTAATTAATTGTATTAGTTGTTAAATAATTAAATTTATAAATAATTAATTAATTTTTTATTTATTTATTTTTCAATAACCTTTTATTAAAATCATTGTATAATCGATAGTTTTGAGAAATTCGATTACTACCGACTGTACAATAAGTCCCAAATGGAATTTTTCTTCTTCATAATCGGTAGTTTTGGAAAATTAGTTATCTACCGATTATGAAAGTAGCCCCAAATTTTTTTTTCCAAACTTTTAAATTTTCGCATTTTGATACTTTCATAATCGGTAGATTCGGAAAATTAGTTATCTACCGATTACGAAAGTAGCCCAAAAAATAAATTTTTCCAAACTTTAAATTTATTAAATTTTTCTACTTTCATAATCGGTAGTTTCGGCAAATTAGTTATCTACCGATTCTAAAAGTAGCCCCATAAATAAATTTTCCCAAACTTTAAATTTTTTTAATTTTTCTATTATCATAATCGGTAGTTTCGGCAAATTAGTTATCTACCGATTATGAAAGTAGCCCCAGAAATAAATTTTCCTATACTTTCATTTTTTGAATTTTTCTACTATCATAATCGGTAGATTCGACTAATTAGTTATCCACCGATTATGAAAGTAGCCCCAAAAATAAATTTTACCGAACTTTGAAATTTCGAATTTTTCTACTTTCATAATCGGTAGTTTCGACAAATTAGTTATCTACCGATTATGAAAGTAGCCCCAAAAATAAATTTTACCGAACTTTGAAATTTTCGAATTTTTCTACTTTCATAATCAGTAGTTTCGGCAAATTAGTTATCTACCGATTATGAAAGTAGTCTCATAAATAAACTTAAGAAAATAACTTGATTTATTTATTTATTTTAGTTTACTTTTTTTGTTAACAAAAAATTTAATTTATTTTTTAAATCTTCTAATATATTTTTGGTTTAACACAAAAAAAGAATTAAAAAATAAAAAAAATAATAAAAATAAATTATATATAAAAAATACTAAATAAAAAACAGTTTAATATCTAAAGGTAGAAACGTAAACTAAACTAGTAAGGGTAACTCAGTACTTTTACCATTTTGAGACACCCCTTATTCTTTATCCTTGGATGGGTATAAATAAGTCGTCCTAAAATCTTTTTGGGTCACCCTAAAAATAGTACTATTATTTTTCCTTTTATAGACTTTTCTCCCTTATCTTTTTCTGATATGTGTCTCCCTAAACTCCCCAATATTACATGAGTGTCATTTCTTAGTCCTATCTTAACTTTTCCCTTTATTCCCTCCTTGTCCTCGTATTTCCATGGATATACCTTTAGGGACTTGGGCCTAGTCCCTAAGTGCCCAAGATAATTGGGGGCTTTGACCCATCTGATCAGGATGACTCCCCTTACAATGAGCAGTCATTTTTCAGGTATCAACATTTTAAAAACTAAAAAAAAAATCTTACCTAAAGATAATATTTTTTCCTATTTTCTGTTCTTTTTATTATTTTTATTATTCACCAATATCTAGAAACAAAATCTACATTATGTTATTTAATCAGTGGTGTAAAATCTTACTTTCCAACATCCTACGAACACAAAATTAAGAGGGTCGGAATCATATCTAACGATTCAGAAGTAAGGGTTTGATGACCAAAATAATCATAAACGAAGAGGGTGTCGTTCATCTACCAATCAGAAAATGGATTTCGACCACCGCGTGGTGCGTTTATTTTGCTTCAACTTTTATATGGTTGATGTGGCACAAATATTTTTTTTTGGCTCATAAACAATTTGTCTGGATCTATAAGTTTATGGACAAGTTACTCCTTTCTATTAGGAGCATCTCTTATCCAAAAAAAATGCAAATATATTAAATGCTCCGAATTATTTCCGGATTATACCATTATCTCTCCCTTATATATAGATAAAAATTGGATATTTTTACGGTTTATTGTTCTTTTTCTTTACGATCTATTTGTAATTGATATCTTTACTTGTATTAGAGTTTTGATTATCTCATATTTTGGTACTTTTATTATTTTTATAAACGAATACGTAATTATTATTTTAATTCGAATGTATTGGAATTTGTTGATTGTAAAAAAAAAAAAAAAAAAACTAGTTTTAAAATTTTAAATTTTTCTTCAGCAATCAAATGGGAGGTTCTGTTGAACCAACGTTACATAGGGGGTAAACAAATTATGTTAACATTCGCAGGAACTCAAGTGTTTAACGGTTTGATTCATAACTGACACAGATGATGTCAGAATCTTTCCTAGAAAAGAAAATATTTGATTGTTTAGGATCCGGATTCCTGAATTCATATTATCATATTCCTTAATTAAAAAACTATAAAGAGTGAGTTAAACCATACAAGTAGAAGAAAAGGATAGAATATTGGTGTAGTTTGCTTCAAATTGAAACAAAGTAGAAAGTTGAAAACCCCAAATATTGGATTTCTCATATCAACAAGTTATCCATTCCACCCTTCAAAAAATCACATAACTGGTGGTAGTCTGGTAGTGAATGCTCTTGTTTCTGTTTTTTGAGGTTTCAGTAGTTACAATGGAGGAATTGGTTGAAGCTTTGGTATATGGTGAAAGAGAAGTTCAAATACAAGCTGCAATACAAGTTAGTGAACTGAGAAGTACTCAAAAAAGGACTATGGATGTGGATATCGTCGTTAACGGTCTTGTTTCGATGCTTCAGTCTCAAGATTATGAAGCAATAGAAGCTTCTTTACATGCTCTTATCTCTTTTTCAAGTGGCAGTGATAGAAATAAGATTCGGATTGCAAAATCCGGATCGATACCATTACTGATCGGACTTCTGATGGGTGAAACTGGTTACTTGGTTGAACTTGCCACTGTTGTTATATTAACACTGTCAAGTTGCAAAGCTAACAAGCCTAGAATTGCAGCATCTGGGATTGTTCCTGTCCTACTTGAGTTCTTGAATGTAGAAGACAATGGCCATGAGAGTGGTTGTAACTCAAGCTTGCAAACGAGACTTGATGCCATCGACACACTTCATAATCTCTCAACTTGTCAAGAAGTTATCATTTCTATTGTCTCAGCTGGTGCTGTGTTTTCTCTTCTCCAACTTATTTGTAAATCCATTAAATCATCGAAAGTGGTCGAAAAAGCTATGGGTCTGCTTGAAACAATTGTGTCTTGTTCGGACATCAGTGTGTCTCAAATTGGTGGAGCGGAAGGTGGAATTTTGGCTTTGGTGGAAATAATTGAAGAGTCCTTGGCTTCTCAGCAGAGTCGAGAGCACGCAGCGGAAATTCTTCTTTTTGTATGCAAAAGTTGTCGAGAGAAATACCGCGAGTTGATTTTGAGAGAAGGAGCAATACCAGGACTACTACAACTATGTTCAGATGGGACGAGGAGAGCAAAGGACACAGCTCGAGATCTGTTACTATTGTTGAGAGATTCTTCGAATTTGGGGTCAAGGAGGAGGCAATTGAAGAATAGATTTTTGGAGCAGATTATGAAAGTGATTGATGCCGAGGACGAGAACATTTCTCAGACCACAATGGGTTTGGTAGAGAAGATGGTTATTAGTCCCCACGTTTGATCGTTTTTGCTGTATTCTTCATCTGTTTTTTGTTTTTAATCAGTTGACTGATAAAGCAATTCAAACTTTAAAGGTTCTTGTTAATTAATTCTTTGTATATATAATAAGCTTCTCTATATTGAAAAAGAAAATTTGTTTTGCTTGTTGTCACATTCATACATGGCCGACAGTGGCTACTTGCTACGGTCTGATGGATTTGCTCCTCTCTCGCAGTTGTGTCCCGGCTAATCCCATGGCCATAATTAGTTATCATGGACTCCTTAGTCCTTTCTACTGAGGCTAGTAATATTAAGGCACCACTACTTCTGTTAGCTAGGGCTAAGATTAACAAGTCAGTTGTGGGTTCCACTTACTACGGGCAGCACACTTTTCCAGGTGGAACTTGGAAAAGAAACGTGTAAGTATGTATTTAATGTTCACCGTCACTTTCTAAATTTGTAGTTTGTATTCTTAGACTGTTATATTGTGTGGAGTATGGTAGTATATAATCCGGTTTCACATTTGATCCGATCGGATTGGCGATCCGTTGAGAAACTAAATGAAATTTTTTGAAAGATTCGTTTCTGAAACAGAGGGATGGGCCGATCGGTCCGGACCGTATGCCCAAATTTTTTGAGTAGCCTCTATATATATCGAGTTGCCCTATCTAGGGTTTGTATCAGTATTATTATCATCGTTGTATTCCTCTGGAACTCAGTTTTTGAGATCATAGTGAAAATCGCAGCCGCTCCTTGGACATAGCCTAATTTGGGTGAACCAAGTAAATCTTGTGTGTTTTTCTGTTTTCGTTTTGTTTTCTTTATAGCATGGATCCTAACAACTGGTATCAGAGCAAGGTTCGTGAAGAATTTTTGGAATAATCGATGGCAAGAGGAGAAGACGACAGAACGACAGAGAAAGGGACGTTGACATCATCTGCGATAGGGATCGGATCTGCAAACGTAATCGAAAAGTTTGATGGGTCAGATTTCGTGTACTGGAGAATGCAGATTGAAGATTTTCTCTATGTGAGAAATTTGCAATAACCTCTATTGGATTCAACGAAGCCAGATGGGATGTCCGAGGAAGATTGGAAACTCCTGGATCGACAAGTTCTAGGGGTTGTTCGATTAACCCTAGCCAAGTCAGTTGCACATAGTGTTGTGTAAGAAAAGACCACTGCTGGTCTGATGGCGGCCTTGATGAGTATGTATGAAAATCCGTCAGCGAACAACAAGGTACATCTGATGAAAAAGCTGTTCAGATTGTACATGGCAGAGGGCGCTTCAGTTACAAAGCACTTGAATGAGTTCAGTGAAATCGTGAATGCTCTATCATCTGTCGAGATCGAATTTGATGATGAAATCCGTGCCCTAATCCTTTTGGCTTCTCTACCCAACAGTTGGGAAGTTGTGAGAACTGTCGTAAGTAATTCCGCCGGCAAAGAGAAGCTAAAGTATAATGACATAGCAATCTGATTCTGGGTGAAGAAGTTCGAAGGAAGGATCCTGGTGAGTATTCGAATAATGATGTTGCCTTTAACGTCGAATCAATAGGCAGGTCATCTCAGAAAAATCAGTACATAGGAAGATCTAAATCAAGAAGAGGGCAAAGCAGGAGCCAATCTAGAGGCCCACGGGGTCCGACTGGATGCTGGAACTGCGGCCAGATGGGACACATACAAAAGTGGTGCAAAGAACCTAAGAAGAACGGGAATGAAAGTGCAAATGTTGTTGCAGAAACCGTGCAAGATGCCTTACTGCTTTCTTTTGAAAGCCTCATGGACTCTTGGGTTTATCGACTCAAGAGCTTCTTGGCATACCACTTCAAGCCGAGAATTTTTTGCTAAATATACTGCTACGTGACTGTCTGTTTAGCTGATAATAGACCACTTCAGGTAGTAGGCATTGGAGAGATCAAACTTAAGAAGGAAAATGAATCAGTCCGGAGAATCCACAAGGTTAGACATGTTCCACAGTTAAAGAGGAATCTGATTTCTATTGGGAAGCTTGATGACGAAGGGCATGGTGTTTATTTTGGTGGTGGTAGATGGAAGTTTACTAAGGGAGCTATGGTAGTGTCTCGTGGTTACAAGACGAGTACTCTTTATATGTATTCGAGTCCGAGAGATTTGTCTATTGTTGGCATGGCATCATCAGATACATGTGTAGTAGATACAATTGCAGTTGCTGATTCTAGTGATACTCTATGGCACCAAAGGCTTGGGAATATGAGTGAGAAGGGCATGAAGGTACTTCAGTTGAACGGGAAACTACCATAATTGAAAACCATTGATGTTGGTATGTGTTAGAGCTGCAGCCTTGGGAAGCAGAAGAGAGTCAGCTTTGTCAAATGCGGTAGAGCTCCAAAACTAGAAAAGTTAGGGTTGGTGCATACTTATTTGTGGGGACCAGCTCCAGTTCCATCACTTGGTGGATCATCATAATACATCACATTTATTGATGACTCAACCAGAAAGGTATGTGTTTATTTTCTGAAAAATAAAAGTGATGTATTTGATATATTTAAGAAATGGAAGGCTTTCGTAGAAAATGAGACAAGTTTGAAACTGAAGTGCCTAAGATCAGATAATGGAGGTGAGTATGTTGATGGTGGGTTCAGAGAGTATTGTACTACAAATGGAATCAGAATGCATAGGACCATTCCAGGGACACCACAACAGAATAGCGTAGCTGAGCGCATGAACCAGACCCTAAATGAACGTGCTAGAAGAATGAGGTTGCGTGCTGGGTTGCCAAAAGTTTTTTGGGATGATGCAACAAACACTGCAGCTTATCTGTTCAATAGAGGACCATCAGTTCCATTGAATTTCAAATTTCCACAGGAGGTATGGAGTGGTAAGGAGGTAAATCTTTCTTTTTTGAAAGTTTTTGGATGCTTGTCATACGTACATGTTGATTCCAATGCTAGAAACAAACTTGATCCCAAATCCTAGAAATGTTTCTTTATTGGCTATGGAGATGATGCTTTTGGTTATAGATTTTGGGATGTAGAAAATTGAAAAATTATCAGAAGCAGGAATGTCATCTTCAGTGAGAAGATTATGTACAAGGAAAAATCAAATACCGTTAAAGAACCAGAGGCACCAGAGGTAAAACATTCTGCTTATGTTGATTTGGGTGAGATTTCTAAAATCAGTGTACAGGAGAAGGTTGTCCAGAACCAGGAAAACGAATTTCCTGAGATAGAGAAGGGTAGTCCTGTTTCTCCAAACCCCAGTACTCCGGTTCCCACTCTTAGGAGAAGCAGTAGGGTACCTAAGGCAGTGGATCGTTATTCACCCTTTCTTCAGCATATCTTGTTGTCATATGGAGGTGAGCCTGAAAATTATGCTGAAGCTTTGCAAGTTGAGAATTCGAGCAAGTGGGAGTTAGCTATGAAAGATGAGATGGATTCTTTGCTCAAGAATCAGAATTGGCATCTAACTGAGCTACTAGAAGGGAATAAGGCTTTGCATAACAAATGGGTGTACAGAGTAAAAGAAGAGCATGATGGGAGTACACGTTACAAGGCCATGCTTGTTGTGAAGGGTTTTCAGCAAAATGAAGGTGTAGACTACACTGATATTTTTCTCCAGTTGTGAAGCTAAATACAATCATATTGGTTTTGGGAATTGTGGCTGCACCGAACTTATTATCTTGAGCAGTTACATGTGAAGACTGCATTCCTTCACGGTGATCTGAAGGAAGACATTTATGTGGTGTAACCACAAGGCTTCGCAACACAGGGAAAAGAAAATCTGGTTTGAAAATTGAATAAAAGCTAGTATGTTTTGAAACAAGCTCCAAGGCAGTGGTATATGAAGTTTGACAGTTTTATGGGTACCACCGGCTTCACTAAATGTGAATCAAATCATTGTTGCTACATAAAGAGGTCTGAAAACACTTTTATGATTTTGCTGTTATATGTGGATGATATGCTTATTGGAGGGCCTAGCAGTGAGGAAAAAAATGATCTAAAGAAGAATCTGTCAAAGCAGTTTGCAATGAAAGATTTGGGATCTGCAAAACAAATTCTTGGTATGGGGATCACAAGAGATAGCAATCATGGTACCTTGAAGCTGTCGCAGTCAGAATATGTGAACAAGATTCTGAAGAGGTTTAACATAGATAGTGCCAAACCAGTGGACACGCCCTTGTGTAGCCACTTTAAGCTAACCAAAGACTAGTCACCTAAGACAGCAGAAGATGAGGCTTACATGAAGAAGATTCCTTATGCATCAGCGATTGAGAGTTTAATGTATGCCATGGTTTTCACCAGACCAGATATTGCACATGTAGTGGGAGCTGTGAGCAGGTATATGAGTAATCCAGGAAAACAACATTGGGAGGCAGTCAAGTGGCTACTTTGGCATTTGAAGGGTACTGCAGATACATCAATTTGTTTCACAGGTTCTAGTATGAAGTTGCAGGGTTATGTTGATGCTGACTTCGCTGGAGATGTTGATAGTAGAAAGAGTACTACTGGGTATGTGTATACTTTGGGTGGTATTGCTGTGAGCTAGGGGTCTAATTTGCAGAAGATAATAGCATTGTCTACTACAGAGTCAGAATATGTTGCTGCTATTGAGGCGAGCAAGAAGATGATATGGTTACAACGTGTTTTGGGTGAATTGGGTATGAAGAAAGGAAATGGAGTTTTGCATAGTGATAGTCAGAGTGTTGTTTTCTTAGCGAAGAATCCGGCATACCATTCCAGAACAAAGCACGTGGATTTTAAATATCATTTCATTCGATCTTTGATAGAAGATGGTCAGTTGACACTTGAGAAGATTGATGGAGCAAAGAATCCAGCAGACATGTTGACAAAACCAATGACCTGATAGACACGTTTTTGTGTTTAAATTGTGCTCGATTATCTATTTTGATAGTGTTCGATTTTGTACTTATTATGGGTTTTTATGTCTTTGTAGGTATTTTCGAGAAATAAATATTTGAGGAAAAAAATTGGCTCAAAAAGTGATAAAGGCACCCACCAAATTACTAAAGGCACCCAGACAGTTGTTAAAGGCACCCTCCCTTTTGAATTCAAATCTGGATTTGGCGGGAACACATGCTTCACACGTAAAGAAATTCTGATTTGTTTCGGGTCCTATTTTCATGGGATTTAAAGGTTGTTTGAGTTGGATATGTGAAGAATTAATCAACCTAGGTCTACACACATCATTTACAAGAGATTCACGCCGGAAAAATGGGTGACAAATCAAATTTGGAGCCGGAAAAAGAAACCTTCTTTGTTTGGGATTTTCACGTGATTTAAAGTTTGATTTGGATTTGTTTTGGAGTCCTTATCGGTTCACAAGAGTTATTAGGGTATACTAACCCTATATAAAGCAAAGAGAAACGATAAACAAATAAGGGGGAGCCACCGGAAAAAATCAGGGAAAAAAAAAAACTTACGCTGCTGGGAAGAAGAAGAAGAGTAACAGACTACACCTCTGAACCGTCATTTTCTTTGTCGTTGTTTCAGTCGTATCTTCAGCTGCTAAGGCAGTCTTATTTCTACTGTGGTATCGGTCCGTTCTTCTTTCCTGTTTCCTTTTATTTCTTTTGTAACACTGAGACCACTTCACTGTAACGTTTATATACGTCTCAAAACTTCTGTGTTACTCCTTTTTCACCATTGTAAGCACCTTTTGAGCAATGAAAGTCTATTTTGAGTGTGTTTCTATTACAATGATCTAATCACCATCACTGGGGCGACGGAGGAAGCCGTTCATCCAATAATTGTGGTAACTTCTATTTTAATTATATTTATTCTATAATTCTTTTATTATTAATTGCTTGAATTAAAATTGAAAAAATGGTTTTTCTCAAATAATTGTGTTTTCTTCTATTGGGATACTTGGTTTTTAAACTCTTGATGTCTCATGCTCTTGATTAACAATTATTCTTTCAGAAACCTATCTTTGGCATATTTAGATTAAATTGAATATAAGAATTGTTAGATGTTATCACTGAAGTATTGGTTAATGGTGGTATCTTAAGCCCTAGTTTTTCTTCATCCATTTTAAAAACAAATTGTTTTAATTCTCTTTATTTCTGTTATTAAAAATTAGGTCTAGAAATTAAATCTTCACAAGTCCGAGAATCGAACCTATTTTACCACTATTAAAAACTACACCAATTTTTGGCGCCGCCGACGCGGACTTGTGTTTAGGTTTAGAGTTTTAGATTTATTTTTAGTTTTTTATTTTTATTTTTAGTATTATTTTTTATTTTGTTCAATTTTACGTTTCTTTGAGTATTTCTCTTTTTGCTACAGGTTTGGATCTTGGATTGAAAGGAAATAAAGCCAAAGACTTTGCTGATTAAAGACTTGAAGTTAAAGTTAAGGATTTGGAGTTAAAAGTTAAAGCTTAAAGAACGGAGAAGCAGACAAAGACTTTTATTTTTAGATTTTATTTTTATTAATTAGATTTATTTTCTTTAGAAAATTGTATTAGGAATTTTTAGTATTTCTGTAATTTTTCTTTTATTTTTGGACACTTTTTGGACTTTATTTTGGACTTTGGACATTTTATTATTTGTAAACCCTACGGAAGTGTAATAAATATAAACTGCAACAGGGAAGGACGACAATTACGATATTGTCTCGGCCCCTCGAGTTCGTACACTGACACAGGAGTCGGTGGCCCGAGTCGACTACAACCGATTCATACCCCGTCTGGTACGGGAGGTAAGACTCGATCAACCCACGAATCCCCTACAAGTGGGTTTACTGTATTCCTTCGTATGCATATATGTTGAGGAATTGAATACGGACTTTCTAGTAAAGGGCAAGAACTTGCCTTACAAGATAAGGACTCGGATTTCATCACCGTTTCCTTCTTACCCGCTTTAGGAACACGTTCCTAAACGCGAACCTAAACCTTAAAATTTTGACTAGAAAGAGACCGATAGGGTAACTAGCTTATAGGAAACTCGTTTAAAAGGACTGTATTGGTTACTTTGTTAGCCTAACTCGAAGTTCAAGAAGATTATTTTAAGTTGATTAGAGCCGCCTTGTAACCTAGGGAAAAGTGGCAAAGAGACAGGGTTATCAAAGCTCCTTAGAGTTTATCTTGTTTCTCTTCGACTTAATCTAATTCGGATCGTTCTAAGAGGTTTGCTAAAATCGTAACTAGTTGCCTTTTGAAAGAATATAAGCTGGTCTATAAACGATCTAAGTTGAGCCATCATGCTTTTTATTTGCTAGATTCAATAGGTTTAATTTGGTTGAGTCATCCTTGTTTGTGAATGTTTAGAACCCCCTTCATGTTAGGATTTATTTTCTTAGATTTTTTTTAATATATTAGGAAGTTTTTAGAAAATGTCGAACTGGTATTATGAGGACCAATACAATGAATATCCGACTGAATTTCAAAATAGACATTATCCATACTATCAACATTGTGTTGATAGTAGTCGGAATCACCACCAACCTTTTGGAGGTTATTACTCATACCAGGGTGATCCCAATTACTATTCGTACATACACCCGTCTTATGAACATGAAACTGAGCAAAATTCTAGTTCTTTGTCTTGGAGGGATACCCTAAAACAGATGCAATCTAGTACTTTTTATGACAATTCGAGTCCTTTGTCTTGGAGGATTCCCCAAAGCAAATGCAATCTAGTACTCCCCATGAACCTATTATGCCTCTAGAAGAATCACATAAGCAGTTGCAAACCAGTACCCCTTATGATCCATTTTATTTTCTAAAAGAATCCCTCAGGGAGTTGACTGAGAGTACAAAAAGGTTTGGATTAAGTGTGAATGAAATTTCTGCAAAGAATAATATTGCTCGAAATGATATTAGTTGCCAATATAGTGCTACCCTTGATAATTATTCACCTAGCCAAGAGGACGAGGATAGAATTGGTAACACTACTTATGTAGACGAGGTTCTAACATCTTCATGTTATTATGATGATGATGATAATATTTGTGAAGAACTTGAAATATACAGACAGAGTGATCAGGAAATTGTCACTCCAATTGTGCTTCATGATGATAGCGTTATTTCTGGTTCAAATCCAAATAATTTTAATGATTATTCACCTATTCAAAAGGAAGAGGATTTGACTAGAGATACCACTATTTTAGACGATGTAGTACTTTCTTGTTTTGAAGCCGATAATGGTTTAGAGAAACGGGTTTATCCTGAGAATACTGTTTTCGAGTCCAACGATTTAGAAACAATAGTATTAGATCACAAAGATATACCCCTAGAGATTTTAAATATGAGCGAGGATGCACCACTTGATTATAACTCAGAAGAAGCAATTGACCATTTTTCAGGAATCTGATGATCTAGAAATTAGGGAAACTGTGACTAGTCTATCTAGGGATAACAAAAGTTATAAGTTTTGGGGTGATTATCATTGTCCCCGTGCTTTACCTTTGAATCTTTTAAAAGTCCCTCACTTTGGACTTGATGTTTGTGCCTCTACCATATTAAGAGACTATCTTCAAGAACTGTTTCCCGAACTTAATCATGTCCAGAAAGAAGTTCAGTTGTTAGAAACCCATCCTCTGGTCGATGTGGTTTACCTAGGCGTTAATACCAAGATTGACTTTGTTTTTCCACCAAAATATTTTCTTCCATATGTGGGAACGTATGAATATCAAATGTGTCAGTTATTAAATTTTGAGAACTAAGCCTAATTACTTTAGGGAATTAGAATCGACACATTTGCTTAAGAATGACCACCATTTTCATAGTAGTCAACTGTGTGAGTCCAATCTATTTGACTTTGAGGATCCACAATTATTCAGGTTATTATTATGTGCTTCTAAGTTCTTAGTTGAGTCATACTCTACAACCTGATTCTTTTGATCCTGCCTACGAGGAAATCCATCCCATGAAATTATTTTATCTAGACCCTTTTACAGAGCCTGAACCTGAACCACAACTAGAAGTAGTTGTCTTAAACAGAAAACTAAATAAGGGTGTGCTCGGTTTGTTCATTTTCTTGGCCTGTTGTAGTTTCCTCTTATATGTGATAACACTATTTGATTCAGATGACCTACAGTTGTTCCGACTATTGCTATATGATTTTATGCGGTGACTAATTCTTTCTAAGTCTGGCTGAAGACTTTAAGCTTAGCACTTCTTGGGAGGTAACCCATGCTCATGCGACACAGTAATATCTTTCCTTAACTCCTTGCTTTCGATTGGTAACAGTTTCTCCTTGTTCATATTTTTAATCATTCATCTTTCGAAACATTGAAGACATTTTTTGATTTAAGTTTGGGGGTAAGGGAGAAACTTTTTAGTGAAATAATAAAGCTCTAGAATTTAGAAGCTTGTGAACACTTCAGGGTGGCATTAACCATTCTAGGTAGATGAAAACTTAGCTCTTTTTCTATAGGAATTGGTGTGCCCAGTTAAATGGTCTATTCATAAAAGGACAAAGTTCAGGTGTTCGAAATAGCATGATATTCGTCACCACATCTCGGAGTCTATCTCGACCATATTACTTTTTGTTTTTACTTTTACAATTTTGTGTTTCTCTAAGTGATTTGGTGGGGCCCAGTATCAAGTTGTTATCGCCGTCAGGATGAAATAGAGTGTTTTGAGATCAAGCCCCATTATTGCATTTTAATTTAAAAAAAAAAAACAGAAAAAAAAAAAAAGAAATAGAATATTGACACTTTGATAGCAATATGTGTGTGTTCTCCCTGTCTTTCTCGCCGAAGCAAGCGTGGAACGCAGGATCCATGAGAACTATCATGTAAGATGCTTATAAGAACCATGTGCTTGGATTCAATGTGATCCAATCATGTTGTCAATACATTTATTGTTTTCAATAAGTCGATCGCTGGAACCCGTGTATATACAAGTTGAATCGAAATTAATATTAGATTTAAGACCAGTGGGTGCGGTACGTATATTAATTCATTAGGTTTCATCCTGACACTGACCTTCAGACAAATATGGGAAACACCGTTCACCTTAGTCAACACGTGCAACCTTCATATTTTCCATGTCCATATTTTAAATCTTTTCATGTGATTGAATTGTGATAGATTCTGAGTCTTGTGGTTGAACGATTATCTGAGTAGAGCTGTGTTGTCTTATATATGAATTTTAGTATGCTTGAGTAAACACTCGTGTACATCAATTGGACCATAGATGGTAATGATTCCCATAGACGAAGAATTGAGTAAGCCAACTAAATAGCTTGTTTAGTGTCTATCCTTAAATCGTTCACGAGTCGCTAAAATTTGGAGTACAGGTTTTGTGGGTATACCTCTTGTAAACCCTCACGAGAAAAAACTAGTCCACTAGGGACACCTATGGGTTTAACGGCTTATTACATATGCTAAATGTAGTCGTGATTCCTGCGAAAGTGAGTTAGAATTTTATTTTCTAGATTAGATTTGCTCGAGGACTAGCAAATAGTAAGTTTGAGGGAATTTAATAGACACATTTTTGTGTCTAAATTGTGCTTGATTATCTATTTTTATAGTGTTCGATTTTGTACTTATTATGAGTTTTTATGTCTTTGTAGGTATTTTCGAGAAATAAATATTTATGAAAAAATAGGCTCAAAAAGTGATAAAGGAACCCACCAAATTATTAAAGGCACACTCCCTTTTGAATTCAAATTTGGATTTGGCGGGAACACATGCTTCACAAGTAAAGAAATTCTGATTTGTTTCGGGTCCTATTTTCATGGGATTTAAAGGGTTGTTTGAGTTGGATATGTGAATAATTAATCAACCTAGGTCTACACACACCATTTACAAGAGATTCACGCCGGAAAAATGGGTGAAAAATCAAATTTGGAGACGGAAAAAGAAACCTTCTCTGTTTGGGATTTTCACGTGATTTAAAGTTTGATTTGGATTTGTTTTGGAGTCCTTATCGGTTCACAAGAGTTATTAGGGTATACTAACCCTATATAAAGCGAAGAGAAACGATAAACAAAGAAGGGGGAGCCACCGGAAAAAATCAGGGAAAAAAAAAAACTTACGCTGCTGGGAAGAAGAAGAAGAGTAACAGACTACACCTCTGAACCGTCATTTTCTTTGTCGCTGTTTCAGTCGTATCTTCAGCTGTTAAGGAAGTCTTATTTCTACTGCGGTATCGGTCCATTCTTCTTTCCTGTTTCCTTTTATTTCTTTTGTAACACTGAGATCACTTCACTGTAACGTTTATATACGTCTCAAAACTTCTGTGTTACTCCTTTTTCACCATTGTAAGCACCTTTTGAGCAATGAAAGTCTATTTTGAGTGTGTTTTCATTACAATGAGTTAATCACCATCACTGGGGCGACGGAGGAAACCGTTCATCCAATAATTGTGGTAACTTCTATTTTAATTATATTTATTCTACAATTCTTTTATTATTAATTACTTGAATTAAAATTGAAAAAATGGTTTTTCTCAAATAATTGTGTTTTCTTCTGATGGGTCATACTTGGTTTTTAAAATATTGATGTCTCATGCTCTTGATTAACAATTATTCTCAAAAACCTATCTTTGGCATATTTAGATTAAATTTAATATAAGGATTGTTAGATGTTATCACTGAAGTATTGGTTAATGGTGGAATCTTAAGCCCTAGTTTTTCTTCATCTATTTTAAAAACAAATTGTTTTAATTTTCTTTATTTTCTGTTATTAAAAATTAGGTCTAGAAATTAAATCTTCACAAGTCCGAGAATCGAACCTATTTTACCACTACTAAAAACTACACCATGACCCTTGAGAAATTGAAGTTGTGTGCAGCTTCAGTGGGTCTTCGAGCTTGATGATTGCTTAAGAGAGTTGCTGCGGTGATCGATGTGTTTTGAAGTTTGTCCAGAGTGGAGTTAGGGCGCGTTGTGATGTAAGCAGTCCCCAAGTGGGAGATTGTTGTGTTTGTGTGGAGTCTGGTAGTGCACGACCCGGTTTCGCACTTGACCCGATCCGACTGGCGGCCCGTTGGGAAATTAAATGAAACTTTTTAAGAGGTTCGTTTATGGAACGGAGGGACGGTTCGATCGGCCCAAACCGTAGGCCCAATTTTTTTGAATAGTCTCTATATATATCGAGTTGCCCTATCTAGGGTTTGTATTGGTATTATTATCATCCTTGTATTCCTCTGGAACTCAGTTTTTGAGATCACAATGAAAACCGCAGCCGCTCCTTGGACATATCCTAATTTGGATGAACCAAGTAAATCTTGTGTATTTTTTTATTTTTCGTTTTGTTTTCTTTATAACATCGATCCTAACATAGACGAACTCGGTTTAACTTATTCATTTATGCATACCACCTATAAATACAAACAACTTACTAATATCGTTATTCTTCTATTCCATTCATAACTCTTCTCTTCTTTCTTTTTTTTTTTCTTTTTTTTACAATCAGTAGTTTAATTAGAAAATTTTAATTAAAAGCACTTACAAATTTACTGTAAAGATGATGAAGTCTATATCCAGTTTAATGTCAAGATTACATGCATATGGCAATTCATTAATCCCCATTAATTCCTAGTGATTCGTCGGCAGAGGCGAAAGGTAAATCTAGTTATAGAGAGGGAAGGACGATGATAAACTCTATACCACATGAGGTTTTTACGGAGATATCAGCGAAAATTGCATCTGCATCTTTGGTCGATCACTTCAACGCGAACCAAAGGTATGGAATTTCTTTTCTAAATGGTACTTTTTAATTGCTGATCTGGAAAGTACATCTCTGTTTAGCTAAAAAACTTTTTTTAATATTTGTGTAATGTACTTTTTCTAATGTTAATTTCCTGCATGATTAATATACATCTGACATAAAACATGATTTTGTATTTCTGTATTTTCAGTTGTAAGCTTCTCTACGAAGCCGGATGTGATAATCTCATATTTCGACATGCCTCTGTCGAAGAACTACCAATAATCCAATGGTGCCCAAAGCCCGAGGTTTCTTCATTCTTAAAACAATGTGAAGAAGCCAAGAACCCGGAAGTTCTGTTCAGGCAACGAATGGTATGTATTTCTATAAACATTCCGATTCTTTTGTTTTATTAAACACTAGTATTATGACGACCGTTTTTTAGGTCAATCACAACCAAAAAACTTAAGTTGTTTAAAAATGACAATACTCCAAGTGTAATTGATACAGAAAGATTATAATACAGAGAATCATAATTCAAATATAAATAAAAACAACTCAATATATAACGTGGTTCAGCTAATAAGCCTACATCCACAGAAAAATATAATATATTATTTATCAACATTTATTTTGTACACATCGTAATATAATGAATTAAAGAAATTCAGTTTAATAGAGTTCTTAACCTAGTCTTAGCTTTTTCCACTTCTTGAATTTCCTTCGAAGTTTTATCTCTCTCTCCTTTTGTCGTCTCCTTCTTTCTACTTTGGGGTTGGTATTTATAGCAAAATATGATTGATCCCTCTTCCTCGCTCCTTCTTATCTTTATTTGACAAGTTTGATCTTATCTTGATTTTGGGCGCAGCTCATCTTACTCCATCCCTAATGCTTCTTACTAATTCCGCTTGCTGATGCACAACTCCTCTTGGATTGAGTGTTTGTTGGTCCTTTGTCTTTATTATGTGGAGGTTGGCATGTGTGACATGTGGAATTTGACGTGGAGCATATCTATTCTTGCATGATTGAAATTTATAATGCGCAGGTGATAGGGCGCAGATGATTGTGGAGCGCAAGAGATAGCAGAGCGTAGATGATTGTGGAACGCAAGAGATAGCAGAGCGTGGATGATTATGGAGCGCAAGAGATAGCAAAGCGCGGATGATTGTGGAACAAAAGAGATAGCAGAGCGCAGATGATTGTCTTGGCTATTAATGATGCTTTTTCTTGTAACTTGTGTTCTTTCCACGTGTCTTATATGCATTAATCTAGTCTGACTTTTCTGCTTCCGGTGTCAGTTGATGTGTGACAGATGTTTTACAGCTGTCTTCCTTTATCATTTATTTTGCTCTTGTACTTCTCGGTGCTTCATAATGTGATACTTCCTTCTTATGATGTAAACACGTAGAACTGATGAATTTATGTCCTTAAAATTTGCCCCCTTTTTGTCTTTTGGATTTCTCTCCCACGTGCCTAAAATTCAAAAAGGCAAAAAGTAATGATGACTGTTGGGTTTTGTGCCCCTAATAAATTTGAATTTCAGCGGTTTCATACGTTTTCAAGAAGATACGTCGTTTGGATTTGCGCCTTTTGAATTCTTTTTCGCAGTCGTGTCAGTTCACTGGTTCAGTAATTAAGATAAAGTTTTGTCATTTTTCTCATTATTTTTCGCTTTCCAAATTTGTAGCTGATTTCTGATCTTCTTCTGTCTTCTTCTTCTTAAAGTCCTTATTCCTTAAACTTTTTCGAGATTCCTCGTTTGATCAAGGTTTTTACTTGCCAAGATCACATCTTCGCTGATTAACTTCATCTTTTTTTACTGGTGAGACCGTTAGACTTCTTCTGTAAAAAATTTTGCATGTTTATTTTTCTATTAAGTTTTGCATTATTTTACAGGGGGGTAGCCAAATGAGATTTATATATACTTTCATTGACTTTTATTTTTAGTGACTCCCGGAGACTCTCTGGAAGTATAAAAATTTCCAGTGATTTTAAAATAGAATTGTAGAGAGTCTCTGGGACTTGGAGATACAAATCTAATGAATTTCTAGAGAGTCTCTGTGATTTATAGAGATGGATGGATTGTCCCGTGGTTGGTGATTTTGGGTTTGTCACTAGTGGTTTTTGCTTATACTTACCGGACAGAGTATATAATATTTCTACTGCAAGCTTGGGAAAAATCATTCAGTTTGGCAGCAATGAAAAAAATAGTTTCCATGGTTTTATGAATTCCAAAGCAGAAAAAAAAATCAAGAAATGATGAAGTTTAAAATCTGTTAGCAAGGTTTCAATGTTGCAACATCTTGTCTTTCTTTTTTCCGATAGTCCTAGTAAAATTAGGCTTTCACTGAATGAAGTTAATGAGGGTTTGATGGTATCCAGGGTTGTCACAAAAAGCTAGTTTCAAAATTACGTCTGAAATCTGAATGTCCAAAACAGTTCCGCAGTACTGAGATTTGAGATGCACATGTGACCCATGCTATCCTACCAGCTAACTAGTGTCTCATAACTCAGAAATTAATCCTGAGCACACTGAAAATGCAAGTCTTTTATAATTTAACAAGTGATCATAATACTAAAAAAGCTGTTGAGAATTTAATGGCACACTGTTGAGAGTTGCCTATGAAGTCTACAAGCTAGAGTAACCAGAATTATGCATAACTATTTTAAATAAGGAGTTGTGCTGACGAAAGGAAGGCATATAAACTGTAGATCATATTATACTGAACTTAACTTCTAGTTAAATGATAATCCTCAAGAATTTAACAAAATGATTCTTACAACAATTACCACTGCCCATAACCTGCTTTTAAGAATAACATGGTAGTAGAGAAGATGAAATGCCAGATAACAAAAGAAGGCATCTAAAGACCATACACATTATCATACCCAATGCCTCCAAAATGAATCCCAAACAGGAACAAAGGTATTTTACATACTGTTTGGAACAAGATAGTATAGCCCATACCAAAAGGCTATTTTTCAAACCCCAGTCAGTCACCATCTCAAACGACAATTAAAGAAACAAGTACCCACATGCTATTTATCACCACAAGAATTAAAAATCACCCACAATCAAACATCAATTGTAATGGCTAATCAAGTTGCAGTAATAAAACACTAAATTTTGAAATCCCATGTTTTACTAATAGGAGTACTAATTATAGCCAGTATTGGTCCTCACTCACAAAATTGTACTAATTAAAAGAAGAAACAATCAAAAAATTAAATTAAGGTAGTTGTACAGAGACTTACCACACAACCAACATCAAGAACCGTCCTGACATACCCAGACTTCAAAGGAACAAACTTTCCAATCTGATCAACATAATCTTTAACACCCGATTTAAAAGAAGTACACCCATAATCTTTCACGGTTCCTCTTGATCATAGCTGAAAGACACACACAAAATCATTAACTATGAAAACCTAATATTTTGGATGAGGTGAAAGACGAGGAAAAGAAGCAAAAAATTGTTTGGCAAAATTGATAAATGCAAAGAAAGGCGGAGGAATGAAGAAGAAGAAAGAAGACCTTTGTTACTAACCATCCGATAAGGCTGAGGAATGAGGACCTTTGGATTATATCCATTTATCCAAATTTTCAAGTCTCTCAAAATATCACCTATAAGGGAGAGATTTTGCTCATGCCTATTTTCATCCAAAAAGTCTCCCAAAATCCTAATAAGTAACAAACCCATGTTTTGAAGTCTTAATCCAATAACAAGAGTGTTTGAGTGACTTCTAACAAATCTTAATCCAATAACAAGAGAGTTTGAGAGAATTTAAAAGACTTGGAAAAAATCTCTATCCAATAACAGGAGAGTTTGGGAGACTCTCTGGAAATCTCAATTGAATAACAGTCTATTTAAGAATTCTCTAAAAGTCATTATAAATCCCAATTGACTACCCCCTTGTTATATTGTTCATCATTGTAACCTTGTTTCTTCTTGGTCTGTAGATTAATCATGTCTGGAAAAGATAGTAGCCATGCTCCCAAACATGCTTCCCAAGGAGACCGGCATTCTGCTGGCAAGAAAAGGGATGAAAGTAGGACAGTGCATCCCAGGAAAATTCGTAGTCTTGCTCCTCCTCCTGTTAGATCTACTAACATAAGTGACCGGGTTCATGAGCTTCTTAGCTTTAAAAATATGGATATTGAGGAGTTCAAAAGGAACTATGGCCTTCAGGATTTTAATATTTTCCTTTATAACTCGCCTGAAGGAGATAAGATCTCCTTGAATATGATTTTGGGCTTCGATTACTCTCCCACAAGACTGCTGGTTACTGCTGGTGCAATAGACGCAGGGATAAGGCTTCCCTTATATGACAGTCGCTGCCGCTATCAGTTTGAAGTCCTAGCTAGCTGCGGTCTGGCTAAAAATAGCACCATGCGTTCAGTTGCACAGTATAACGGAAACTGGTGGAGAATACTGGACGAATGCAGCATGTGCAGTTTTGGGCAAACCAACTTCACCTGCTATACACCTAATCCTGCGAACCGCGTCCATTACACAGTGGAGAACTTCCATTTGTCATACACTGATTCCTTTATTGATAAAAATTATATGAACTGGAGTGTTGTTCCTGGACGTACGAGAGGCGATGTAGTCCATTTGCTGGCTGATATTGATGCTACAAAGATAAATCTTATCCAGCGAACAGAGGAATTCTTGACTGAAAAGCTGCGCAGGGACCATGATTACCGATGGTATCTTACTCCATTGGTGATTGAAGGGCCCTGGACTTATGGCCAGGCTTCGGAAAATACAGTACGGAGCCTTCAAGAACACTTCCCTTCCTATTGTCCGTGGATATTGAATTTCGACGGATTTAATTTCTCTTATGGTGATGTGGTAAGCGATGATTTTTTCAATTTTCCTGATCTTTAAGTGTTGCGTAAGTTGTTTTTCTTTAAAAAAAAATTCTTTTACGCATCCTCCAGAAGAGAAAGAAAGTTTAAAAACTGAAGTAGGCACCAAGCGTAAAGCTACTCCTCCATCTGATAAGGTACTGCTCCGTCTTTTATTGACAAGGTACTCAGAACGTTTAAATTGCGTGTTGCTAACTTACTTGAAAATGTTAACCGGGTCAGAAGAAAATGAAGGCTACTCCTCGTGCTTCTTCTAAGAAGGTGGCTAAGGCTAATCCTCCTCCTAGCCAGCCTAATTTGATGATAGAAGGTGGCATGGTGCAAAACGCAACTCCAATAGCTTTTCGTCATGCTGCGTTGGGTGATGTTGCAACTGAAGCTCCCCAAGTAGCAGATACTGAGTCTCCCCTGGATGCAAGCTCCGTCCTTTCTTATTTTCTATCTCATTCTCCTTTGTTTCAAGTTGATGACATCGTGCTTTCTGAGTTTGTGGATGATTTGACTGACAAGGAGCAAGCTGCGCCCCTGACAGAGTTGAACGGAGCTGTAATTGAATATGCTCCTACCAGGATGGAGACCATAGTCAAAAAAGAAGTTGAGCATGCTTCTACTGAAGAAGACGTAGATGCTAACGTAGAAAATCCTTCTCCATCCATGGTTGCCAATGCTGCTGATTCTTCCCTTCAGAAAAATGCAGTAGGTACTATTGGGAACGCAGAGAAGTTAGTCTTCCGTTCTGAGGAAGAGGTATACTCTGTTTTAGTTGATAGTGGAGAGAGGGCTTTCCGTAGGGAAAATGTCAAGAGCGTTTGCGATGTTGTTAATCTCGTCGGAAGAGAAGAAGATGCGCGTTCGATTGGTTCAAGGAAAAGGACCTGCTTCTGATTCCTAGCGACGCTCAACCAAATCCTAATGATTCCGGAAGAGAGCGGACATGCGTTCCGTTCCTTTTGACACGGTGATGAAAGCTTGGTCAAAGGATAACGCAAGTGAAGCTTGCCCTTTCGACGTCGAGGTACCCTCCACCCTTGCCGAGGTCGTTGCAGTGGCAGATGGAGTTGTATATGCCCGTCCGCAGCAGGCTCTTATGCAGGTATGTTCCTCATAATTTGTTTACGTATTGACTCGTATTCCTTTATTTCCTATTTTGATGCTTATCTTTGATTTCACAGCTTGCTTATAATGAGAGTTGCTCTCTGATTGCGTACAAGTTCTTCCAAGATCGTTCACTGATGATGGAGGATAAACTCAGGAGTACTGAGGAAGAACTTGCTGAAGTTAGAGTGAAGGCTAACTCACTTCGCCTTCGACTGTCGGAGGGTGGTGCTGCAGAGTTAAAGCAGGAGAAAAAGAGCTCCGACAGTAGCTTTCTACTATTCAAATCCAAGGTTATAATACTTCATTTTCTATGTTATTTTGTTTTTCTTTAACACATATTTCTGAATTTCTTTATGGGATCAGAGGGGGATTCAAATCTTGTTGTTAAACTACGGGCTAAAGCCACATCTTTACATGGGAACGTAATGAAATTCACCGAGGAGAATGTAAATGTCAAGGAGAATTTCAATAAATTGGTGGATGAGAGGAATAAGATTCTTATTGCGTACAAAAAACTCTCGACGGAGCATGCATCTTCGAAAAAAGACTTTGTTAGCAAAAATGAAGAATTTGATGCTGCTATTTTATGTTATAATGACTGCGTTGCTGAGGCCATGGTGAAAGTAGAAAAATTAGAGGAGGAAAATCGGAAGCTTTGTGTAGAGCGCAAAAGTATCCTTCCTGAATTTTCCCGATATATGTCGCAGCATGATTCCAGACATTCAACTTTTGTGGTGCAGCTCATCAAAGAAAGAGATAACGCATCTGCAGATTCTCATGCTAGAGGAAAAGCTCTTTCGGAAGCTCAAAGTCAATTCCGCAGCCTCTCAGATAAAATCCTTTATCGAGATATCGATATTCAGCGTTTACACAAAGAAATTGATAAACGCATTGAGAAGATTAATTTTCTGCGAGATAGAGGATTAGCATATGAAGTTGAGATTGCGCAATATAAACAAGATCTCGAGCAACCCACGAGAGATTATGCTAAACTTCTGAGTGAATTTGAATTTCTTGATCTTTCTAATGACAAAAATGTCCAGGATTTATAAAAGTTTGAGTCCCTTGATATATGTAGTTTATTTTATATCAAAAAGTTATTCTTACTTAATTTTTACAAGGTCTAACAACCTTTTATTTTCTATGTAGATTTTGAAGGAAAGTTTAAGAGAGCAGCTGCCAAGGCTTAGGAGTCTGATAAGGAGTTGAAGAAAGTTAAGATTTTGTCCGCTGAGGTTGAGAATGAGCTTTCTAAAGCTAATAACAAGTTGAAGGAGGTCAATGAGCATCTTGGGGAAGCCACAACTAAATTGGTTGAGGCGCAAGACCGAGTTACTCAGATCACTTCCAAAGCGGAAGAAACAGATGTTAATTGGCAGACTGCTGTCAAGTGTTATTCTGATGACTTGGCCGCGATGGAGGAAAAGCTTGCATACTGGCAGAATCAAGCTTCTTTGGCTGAGAGCAGGGCTTTATCAGCTGATACCAAGATAAAAACGTACGAGGATACGCTTATTGCTTCACGTGAGAAGATGGATTACATGAAAGTTGAGACGAAACGGGGTATTGCTCTGGCATTTAATAATACCCTTGATAGGGTTACGAAGGATGGTTGGACCAAAACCTATCCCCGCAGGGTGGTTCCCGAGCCAGCCCCCCGTGCCACTCCTCCCCGTGCTAATCCTGCTTCAACTTCTGATCCTGCTTCAAATGTTGACACAGCTCCTACCAATGATCCTGCTCCTTAAAGTCCCTCTTGTATCTGGCTGCTGCTGCGTATCATTTTTGTTCTTGTAAACTGTGATGAAATATAAATAAAAGTAATTATTTTCTGATATTCTTTCCATGCGTTTGACATTTTACTTTCTTTCCTGCAATAAAGTCATAAGACAAATTGATTAATGAGTATATATTTTGAAACCTCAAGGATTTATTGTACCTTGGGCTCCTCTTGAGGGTGCGCTTCACATAGTAATTTCTCTCTGGCCAAGAGGAAATTACCTATATGGACCCTGTTACTTGATATAATAATTAATGTCATATAGAGTATCTCTTGCTAGCGGATGTACCCAATAGTCTATATTTAAGACTTTTACATGGGTGTCCTATGAGATTTTGCCTTTATTTTCTTTACCCCGTATGAGCACAAATTATTATACGATTGCATAGAAAATTATGGATAGTATGGTTTAAGATATTGCGCATTCCAAGGATGTCGCAAAACTTATCGATCCATATTTCGCAAATAATAGGATCCTTATCCCACAATGTCCTGTATGATATAAGGACCTCCCCAATTGGGTGCAAACTTTCCTGCCTTTTTATTCTTTTGATATTTCGGAATTTGTCGCAATACGTACTATCCTTCAACTAAATGGCGCAGCTTTACTTTTTTTCCATATTCGCTTGCTAACTTTCTTTAATAATTCTCCATTTTTCGTAATGCAACTTCTCTTCTTTCTTCCAGATCATCCAACTTTTCAAGCATTAAATCTTCATTTAAATTCCTTTCCCATGCCTCTGTCTTGGTAGTTGGTAATATTATCTTCGTTGGTATGACTGCTTCTGCCCCATGGTAAGTAAGAACGGTGACTCTCCAGTGGCAGACCTCCTTGTGGTGCGATAGACCCATATAGTGTTATGAAGTTGCTCACACCATCGCTTGTGATGCCCTTCCAGAGTCTTCTTGAGATTAAGTGCAATTGTCTTGTTTGTAGCTTCAGCCTGCCCATTGCTCTGGGGGTAAAGTGGAGTTGACTTTTTGTTTTGGATATTAAAGGCTTCAAAAAGCATGTTAATATTTTTCCCTGCAGCTGCTGTCCATTGTCTGAAACTATTGCCAATGGGATTCCAAATCTGCAAATTATGTCTTCAAACAAGAATTTGAACACATGGGAGTCTCTAATGTGCGCAAGTGCCATGGCTTCCACCCACTTGGTGAAATAATCTGTTGCTACAATTAAGTATTTCCTTTTCCGTGTTCCTTCAGGTAGGGGTCCGACAATATCTACTCCCCACTTTGCAAATGGCCATTGATTAAATATTGAATTGAGTTCTGTTGCCGGCGCTCTGATCTTCTTAGCAAAACGTTGACATTCTTCGCATTTTTTGACCATATCTTCAGCATCCTTTTGCATTGTGACCCAATAATATCCCTGCGTTTTTGCCTTGAGGGCCAATGATCGTCTCCCGCTATGATTCCCAGCGTCATCATAATGTATATCTGTTAAAATTCGATGTCCTTATGGCCTTGATACACACCGAAGTAGTGGTCCCATGAAGAACTTTCGGTACAAAATACCATCCCTTAATTGATAGTTAACAGACTTTGATTGTATTTTCCTTGCTTCCTTGGCGTCTGCAGGAAATATTTGTTTTTGCAAGTAATGATGCAGTGCAATCCTCCAATCTTATTCTACGCACCTATCCTTTGGTTTTTGGGGTATATTTGCGTCATTCTTTGTGGCCGGATCCTCAAGATCTTCACTTATTTCATCTTCCAATTCTCAACTGCCCGTATTTTAATTGATGCTTCATAAATACGTCCAATTTTGACGGCAGATGTGTTCGGATCCTTGATCATTGAGGAGATAAACGCTAACGCATTTGCATGACGATTCTTATCTCTGGACAAATGGCGAAAAATGATGTTTGGAACTTGGGACGCTAAGTTTTGCACGAGGCCTTTGTATTGAATCAAGTCTTTATCAATTGCTTGATATTTCAGCTCACCTTGTCGGATTATCAATTGTGAGTCACTTGTCAACCGTACATCGGTAATTCCTAGTTCAATAATTAACCAGAGGGCATGAACCACAGCCTCGTATTCTACTATATTGTTGGTGTTCTATCCAAACTCTAAACGAAAAGCATGTATGAGTCGCTTCCCCGTGGGTGTTGTTATTACAATACCGAATCTTTCCCCCTCTTTATTTCGGTCTCCATCAACAAAAACTTCCCATCTCCGAGAATTGACAGAGTCTAAAATGTCCTGAGAGTCATCCTCTTCCATTCCTGGTAACCCATGGATTTCAAAATCATCGTCCAACGACAAATCTGCAAGAAAATCCGCCAAAACTTGGGACTTTTGAGCAGTTTGCATTTCAAAAAGAATGTGAATTTGTTCCAACTGAGCATTCCACTTTGCAATTCTACTCACTTTTCCTGCATTTTTTAACACTGATTCCAGTGGAGCCTTGCTTGGTACTCGTACGTAGTACATTAGAAAATATGTGCGGAGCTTCTGCGTGGAAAATACCAGTGCTAATATTAATTGTTCAATCTTGGTATAGTTCCTCTCCGCAAGGTTGAAAGTCTTGCTAATGTAGTAGATTGGTTTTTCCACTTTATCATTTGTTCGCACCAGTACTGCGCTCACTGCATCTTCTGTTGCAGCTATATATAGGGCCAAGATCTCTTCAGGCTGCGGTTTCTGTAATGCGGGTAAAGTCGCAAGATAGATTTTGATGTTTTGAAAGGCTTGTTCGCAGTTTTCATTCCATATAAACTTGCTTCCCTTCTTCAGAGTATCAAAAAATGGTTTGCACTTATCTGATGACCTTGCAATGAATCTGTTAAGCGATGCCAACCATCCGTTCAGTTTCTGTACCTCCTTAACATTTCTTGGGGATGACATATTTACGATGGCCTGTATTTTTGCTGGATCGACTTCAATTACTTTTTCCGTAACTAGATAACCCAAAAACTTCCCTGATGTAACTCCAAAAATGCATTTTTCCGGATTGACTTTCATTTTATACTTGCGCAAAGCTTGGAAAATCTACCTCAAGTCTTGTAAATGATCCTTTGCCATCTTGCTTTTTACTAGCATGTCATATACGTAGACTTCCAATGTGCGTCCCATCCAAGGTTTGAAGATTGCATCCACTAATCGTTGGTAGGTTGCTCCTGCATTTCTTAATCCAAACGGCATTCTCGTATAACAATACAATCCTCGCCGGGTAAAAAACGCAGTATGCTCTTGATCTTCCTTGGCAAGGGCAATTTGGTTATCTCCAGATTGTCCATCCATGAAAGAAAAGGCTTCGTGTCCTTCGACATCATATACTAATTGATCAATGCTTGGAAGTGGATAACTGTCTTTTGGACATGCTTTATTCAAATTGGTGAAGTCTATGCAAATTCTCACACCTCCAGTTTTCTTTGGGACTATGACCATATTTGATATCCACGTTGGGTAGCGCACTTCTCGAATGAATCCTGCGTCCATTAGCTTCTTCAATTCTTTTTCTATTGGATCATGATATTCAGGTGCTACTTTTCGCATCCGTTGCCGAAATGGTATGGTGCCCGGATGCATACGCAATTCATGTTGAACAATTCTTGGGTCAATTCCTGGCATGGCTCCTATTTTTCACGCAAATACATCTGCATACTCTTCAAGTAAACGGATTAAATCTTGCTCCCTTTCTGGAGGTTTTCATGCAAATAATTTGAAAATTTTCTGCCTAAAAAGTGAATACTTAAGAATTCTATATGCTCGAACTCCCCCACACTTAAACTTTACATTGTCCTCAATGTAAACTAACTCATCCAATGTAAAATCAAGATGGGAAATCCTAAAATAGCATAAAACAAGCAATCAAAAACTAAAAAGATAAGGTAAATCATTAGAGGATGAAACACGTAAATTACAAGAGTTTAAAGCCGGGAAAATGGGTGGAAATCCGTGTTACAACCGGAAAAAGAATTCTTATTTGTTTTGGATCATCTCGAATTAGAGTTGGTTTTGGATTGAGTTTTGAGTCCTTATCGATTAAGGATGGGTTGTTAGGGTTTTTGGAACTTATAAATAGCAAAAAGGAGGAAAAAAAATCAGGTGGGGAGGCTCGAGAAGAAAACATGAGAAAAAAGAAAGTTCTGCTGCTGAACGTGAAGAACAGGGATACGGAGATGATTTCTTCAACTGAACAACAACGTTTATCTTCATCTTTGCAACGTTTATCTTCAGCTGCAACGGTTCCTTCAACCCATCAGCAACGTTTATCATCGCTTTACAATATTTATCTTCAAGCTCCATTGCAACAGTTAATCTGTAACGCCCATAAAACGTTGCAGATTACCTTTTTATTATTTTTAGCTTCTTTTCTTCTTCTCAAGCACTTTTGAGCCATGTATCAATATTTTGAGAGTATTTTGAGCATGACAAGCTAAACCCAACCACTGGGACAATGGAGGAAGCCATATTTCATGAATGAATGGTAACTATTTTTGATTCTTAATGACTTTTGCATTGATTTTTAATTGATTTATAATTTTTCTTAATTAGTTGTGATTTTGTTTGATGGTGTATTTTGGGACGTAAGAGCTTTTGATGCGCCATGCTTGTGATTTACAGTTAATGTTTTAGAAATCTAGTTTTGGCAAAGAAACAGAGTCAATAAAAGAGCTATAATTGTTAAAGAATCATTGTAGAAATCATTCACAAGTGATTTTGGTGGAATTCTGAGTTCCAGTTCTTCCCAATATTATTAAAATATTTTACTTATTTTCTAGTTTAAATCAAAATTAGGTCTACAAGAAATCTTCACAAGTCTCAGCGAACAAACTATTTTTACCACTTTTCTAAAACGATCAAGATATCCATAAAGAAACACATTTTTAACATCCATTTGATGCAGATTCCAGTTACGAGCAGAAGCAAGGAGAGTACGTACTGTGGTCATACGAGCAACAGGGGCAAATGTCTTTTCATAGTCAATGCCATACTCTTGAGTATATCCTTGAGCAACTAAACATGATTTATAACGTTCTATTTTACCTTCTGAGTTTTTCTTTATCTTGTATACCCATTTACTTCCAACAACAGATTTTCCCGGAGGTAGGTCTACCATTTCCCATGTATTAGCTTCCTTATGTGCAATGAGTTCTTCTCCCATAAAGTTTTTCCATATTGGACCTGAGGATGCTTCCCTGTAAGACTTTGGTTCATGCAAAGATAAAATGGATGATAAAGAACAATGATAATTAGATAACTTAGCTGGTGGTCGGCGAGCACGAGGATGTAATACAATAGATTCAGGTACAAGATCCCCATCTGGAGAGACATTAACAGGATTGTCCATAGAGTGGTCTGGCAGAACTTCAGGAACTTCAACAGAAGGAGTGATTTCTATGGTAAGAGTACTAGTTTTGGAATCAATTGGTGGCTGTGAATTTGATGGAGACAAATCTTCAAAGGGATCCAGATATATGAATTTCTCTAAGGTAGATGATTTACTACTAGGAAGAGACCAAAATGGATTTTTCTTCCAAAAAGTGACATGACGAGAGATACCCAATCTTCGACTCTCTGGATCATAACAACGATATCCCTTTTGTTCTATACCATAACCTAAAAACACACAGATAGCATTCTTTTTTCCTATTTTATTACGTTCTCATTCTTTAAGAAGGACAAAGCATGTTGATCCAAAGACTCGGAGTTCAGAATAATCAGGTGTTTTTTCATAAAGATGTTCATACGGCAATATTTCTCTTATAACAACAGTTGGGATACGGTTTATTATGTAAACTGCAGTAAAAACTGATTCATTCTAAAAATTAGGGGGAACAGATGCAGAAAGAAGCTGAGTTCTTGCTGTTTCAACGATATGACGATGTTTTCGATCTGTGATACCATTTTTTTCTGGAGTTTCTGTACAAGATAACTGAAGAAGTTTACCTTCAGGCTTGAGGAAATCTTTAAAAGGGTTTGATATATATTCACCTGCCTGATCAGCATGAAAGGTTTTGATAGATTTTCCAAATTGAGTTTTAATCATTCTAGAAAAATCAGTGTATAGTTTTAAGAAATCTGACCTTGAACTGAGTAGATATACCCATGTGAAATGAATGTAATTATCAATGAAAATAACATAATATAAAGCCCCTCCTTTAGAGACAAGGGGGGCCTTTCCCCAAACATCTGAATGAATGAGATCAAAAGGTGTAGTAGAAAATATAGTGTTATTATGAAAGGGAAGTGCTGGTTGTTTTCCCAACTTACATGAAATGCAATAAGGTTCTTTGTCAACCTGAGTAGATCCTAATAAACCTATATTAACCATGTATATGAGACGAGAAAAAGAAACATGACCAACTTAGAGTGCCAAGACATAAAATGATATATGGTTGAAGGTAACATGGGTGCAGAAGCAACAACGGATTTATTCTTTGAATGTTGAGGAACAATGAGTATTTCAAGGAAATATATACGACCAACTCTACGACATATCCCAACAAGCTTCCCTGTCCTTGGGATCCTGTATCACACAACCAGAAGAAAAGAAGAAGATGTTAAGCCCCTGATTACATAGTTGCCCAATGGATATAAGAGTCATTTTGATCTTTGGAACAAGAAACACATGAGTTACATAAATTTTGTCCGAGACTTTAGCCTGACCAGTATGACTAGCAGTTTTTCTGAACCATCTGCAGTATGGATTTTAGGTGTAACAATATGATGTTTATTTTCAAACAAAGTTGAATTCAAGTCATATGATTAGAGGCACCTGAGTCGAGAAACCAACCAGTTGAAAAGGTACTTGTAGGAACTGAAAATGCAGAAGCTGCTGAGGGATTGTTACCAATTGAGAGAGCTTGTTTGAGCATCTCTTGAATATCAACAAGATTTTTTGGTTCACATTTGTTCTCTAAAGCAGGTGTTGCAAGAATGGGTGGTGCTTACGTATATGTTGACGCAGTAGCATTTAATCTCCTCTTTTCTCTCATATTCCTAGATGATGGCGACGGAAAATTTCCTACCTATGTCCATTTTCCTTGCAGTAATTGCATTGAAATTGAGAAGTTAAACCTTGAGACATATCTTGTGAGGTTGCACTTGGTGATAGAGTGCAGTTTCTAGCTAAGTGCCCAGGTTTCTTGCAGTTGTACCATTGAACTTGTGATATGTCATGCTTAATTTTCTGAGAATTGAAATGGTTGTTAAAGTTTGTACCTGAGGGTACTGCAAGTACGACAGGGATATCAGGCTTGATTCGTTTTGGAGTCTCTTCAGTAATAAGTTCAGATAGTGCATTTTCTACGATTGGGGTGTAGAATGGATGCACTAACTGATTCAAATTCCTCACTTAATGCCATTAAGAGATGAACTAATCTTCACTCTTCTCTGTATTTATGTCACAACTCTATATCAACTGTCCAATTAGGTTCCATAAGATCTAACTTGTTCCATACAACTGATATCTCAAAGTGAAAGTCAAATATTGATTGATCACGTTGTTGTTTCATAGATCAAATATCTTGTTCAAGCTTATAACGTTGAGCAAAGTTGATTTGAGTATACCTTTTTGAAAGAAAGTCCCACGCTTCTTTGGAAAGTTTGAAACTAGTGAGTTGCATACTTATGGAGGTAATCATTGTATTGCCTATAATTGATTTTCCAGTCATCGATGTTTTCTCCTGCAACATTTTTATCTTTTCCACTAGCAGTAGCTGTATTAGGGCATTTGGCTTTCTCATCGATGTACTTCCACATACCTTTTCCCTTGAGGAAATTCCTCATGAGAAAAGACCAAGGATTATAGTTGGTTCCATCTAGTCTTACAGTAATAGGTTGGTAATCTTTCCGCGACATGTTGAAAGAGAAAGAAAGGATATCTCAGGGCTATGTTGCGGCGGAAAGGGATTGCAGCGGAAGAGGATTTTCAGATCTTACTTGACTCTGATGCCATGACAGAAATAGTCATGACATGTATATTTAGGAATTAGGGTTGTATTCAACATGGAAAAAAGGTACAAAACAATACATTCTTATACATATGAACAAAGAAATAAAAGGAAACATGATAAACAAGATACTACAAGATATACATGACAGGAAACATAATATACAGAATCCAATATTACCCCAAAATAATAGGACAATATTGTTAACACTCATAACACGATATCATGACACTCCACGAAACCATAGTCGGCCATTTCATGGAATAAATAGCAAGCTAGGCTCAGAGCCTCAGTTGTCTTGTTTTGCAAAACGAATCATTCATTGAACTTGAAGCAATTGTGTTCCTTTTTGTCATGTCCGCCTTTGATCAAAACATGAAACCACCTTTTGGGAATGAATTTGATTGAATTCCATCAAACTCACATTTTCTCAAATAGGTTGCTAAGATTGATAGAGTGATTGTTGGTTTTAACGAAGAGATAGAACTCAAGCTCGATTTGAAGACGGGGAATTATTGAAATTGTAGCGTTCCTTGAGCATAGGCGAAAATATATTTTTTTACTGTCATGGCACAAGTACTCATCAGAGGGTGGAGCTGTGGCTCAGGTTGCTGGCGTGGAGGGTATCTTTTAGGGTAGTGGAAATGAATTATTCGACCAGATGAGAGTAATAAATTCTTGGCGAGAACGTATGTCAGACTGATAGGTGGAGATTAGGCGTTTCTCAGACTGATAGGTGGAGATGAGGCGTTTCTCAGACTGATAGGTAGAACCGTAGAGAAAACTATTTTAGTTCTCGTGACTGGATGCGGTATCCATGCAAATCTTTTTTGTAGTGTTCATGGTAAACCAACTAAGATGGTTTAACTTCCAAGGTATGACTATATTGAATTTAGTTTTGTTCAGTGTCATGCTCATGGCTCCGACTGACAATGTTACTAGGGTCCCTTTCCGTGGTTGTGCGACTATGTCATGTCATCAACAACCATTTCTCAAGGTTAAACAGAACAAGCATATTTTTCTTGGTTTCCAAATTCATAACAGTACAAAGTTAATAAAACAGGCTACACAATAGCTACAATATTAAAATGAAAGAAGATCAAAAAGATCGGGTTCCCCTGTTCCTTAGATTCCACAAAGCTCCAACTCAGAGGCAGATATGCATTTTGCCATCAAGATGTACCATTTGGAGATTATTAAAAAAATAATAAAAAAAATCTTACGAATACACAGGTGAGCACCTATTGTAACTCAGGTGCAAGAGAAACTGGATCAATTTCCTGCTCATATACTGGATATTTTCCATTGCTATTTTTTTTGGTTTGGTCCCATTTGTATTAAAGAATGAAAGAGCTACAAAATAGGTTACAAATATTTGGGAGCAGCATGGCTCCGATACTCAGCTAGAATTAAAGGCTAAAACATTTTTGGCCTACAATTACAAGTTGGAATCCTCACGTCACTCTATTTGGAGGTATTGGATGTCTTTGCACCCTTGGCTTTTGCAACGATAGCTTTGACTTTAACTTTGGCTTTGCCTTTCTTTGCTGCCCTCCTGTATTCTTTGTCCCAATCAATACTGATTGGCAGCCTAAAGTCTTCTTCATCCAAGTACCCATCTTCAATATACTCCCTGAGTATAGCTTCATCCTCATTGCAAGGCCATTGCCAACCCTTGGTAGCCTTATCAGTCGTGCCTTTATTTTTTGCAGCAGTAGCAGCCTTGCGTTCAGCGGCAGCAGCTTTGGCCTTGATAGTTGCCTTAGCTTGCATAATCCTATTTCTTTCCTCGGCCATATCGGCTTCCTCGGCCCAATTGAGCCTTGTGGGCGTCCTTAAGTCTTCATCATTCAAGGGCCCGTCATGCACAAAAGACCCATGTTCCTCTTCTTCATCCGATGCCTCATCGGTTGGTATAGCTAGCTCATTAGTGGGAGCGTCAGTGTCAGTCCCAACCTTGGGTTTTGCTGCCTTCTCAGCCAGCCGTTGGCTTGTGCTGTTGCTATCATTGGCTTGTGTGCTGTCCCTTTCGGTGTCATTGTTGTTGGCTGTCTTGTTAGCTATTGCGTTGTCCCTTTCATTGGCTGCCAGCCCCATGTGAGCATGGCTGACTAGTATAGAGGACCGTTCCTCCCTTGGGCAATGCTCCATCCTTGTGCTGTCGCTATCTAAGTTGGCTGTCTCGCCTTGTGTAGCAGCAAACCCACGTGAAGTGCTAGATGGAATGCATTGGTCCACCATTGTGCTGTCACTATCTAAGTTGGCTGTCCCTCCTTGTGTAGCAGCAAACCCACGTGAAGTGCTAGCTGGAATGCATTTTTCATTGGCTAACAGTGAGTTGTCGCTATCTTGGATGGCTGTCTTGCTTCTTGCAGCAGCAAAATCACGTGAAGAGCTAGCTGGAATGCTCTTTTCCTTGGCCAATCTAGCCCCATCACTGTTCATCTTCTTCTTCCCCTTCTCTATCTCATGTGCAACCTTACATTCAGCCAAAGTATGGCCTATTATCTTGCATTTGTTGCAGAATTTTGGCACTCTAGGGATGCTTAATGATTGGAGGAAGCTATACCCGGGAGCGTTTACCTTGATTTTTGATGGTATTTCCTTTGCGAAATCCACATCTACAAGAACTCTCGCATAGTACCCATAGTCCCTTGCTAGTGTTCTTGAGTCTACAGCCATTGGAGAGCCCAAAGCTGTGCATATGGACAGCAATATCTCCTCCGTCCAGAACACGATCGGTAAGCTAGGCAGCTGAACCCAAGCTAGTGCTCTTGATGTGCGTTGCTTTGTTGGATTGAATCGTGGATGGTAGTCTTGCACCCTGAGAACTTGATTTCCCACAGTCCATATGCCTCCCTTCCATACTCTTTCCTTATCCAAATCATTAGCTAGGACGATAGTGAAGTATCCCTTCGTCATTGGAATGAAATGATGGGTACCCGTAAGCTTCCATTGTTGAAGTAGAGTAGCTTTAACCTCTGCAAACTTTAGATTTTTAAAATCTAGCCTGCCTATTAGTGAGAACTTCATCTTCTCCATTGCTTTACCATATAGTTCATCGGAGATATCGATCACGAACTGGCCAGCAGTCTTTTTCGCCATACATAGGCTGTTGATGTCGATTTTTGTAGCTTCATTTCTCTTCAATGGCTCATGGGTTCTTGCCTTGGTTGCTTCAAGAAAAGATTTCTTTGTTAATAGGTGGTTGCTCGGTAAATTCTGCTGAATTAATGTAGATGTTTCCTGCTGTCCCTCCATTGTTGCTGCTAGAATAGCTTCTCCAAGGAGAAAAACTCAATGTGGAACACCGTGAGGAGAGAGGGATGAGAGAGAAAACATTTTAGAAATGAGTTTTTTTTAGGGAGGGGACGTTTTTTTGAAAATTCAAAGTTTTAAAAGGCAATCAACACGAGGACAAAACATTTTTTTATTTTTCCATTGCTATATAGCAAGGGAATAGCATTCAATATAATATCAGGTAAATAAGCATACAGGATAAACGTATAAAAGAAATTGCTTAAGATGCATAAATACCAAAAAAGAAGACTCAGAAAATAGAACATGAAAAATGTTGCATTCATAACATATATCTTTGTATCTAACAGTAATAAGTCTCCACAAACTGTATTCAACAAGTTCATCATATACCACCTATAAAAGTACTATCTGCAAAACAGTCCATAGAAATTATTTTCTTTCAGTGTTACTACCTCCGTATCAAAAACCAACAGATTTCTCCTCAAGTTTTCTAGGTATCAAAAGCGATTATACAATAATATCTAACCACCAAACAGGTTCTAAAGCGAAATGAATTAACATATAGAATAGAACTAATAATTTGATCAATCAACCTGACCTTCTATAGATGGAATAAGCCACAGCAATGGTAGCCACAGCACTGACAACAGCAAGACCAGCATAAACCTCACTTTGTTTGAATTTACCATTCATCCATGCTGACAACCTTTCCTGACAACTGGTCTTGACACCTTCAGCTGCTTTCTTCACATTTGTGGTATCTTCGACATTTCCGTCTTTGCAACAAGAAACCCCATTGGGACCTTGGCAACAGCTTCCTGCATCCTTCACCATATCACCACCTTCAGTGCTTGCTTGAGATTCCTCTTTCTCACCTTTCTCCAAGATGATTCCGTTTGTAAAACCTGTACCACCATTTTCCAGAAGCTTCTCTTCGACTACTTTCTGGCTATCTTCAGCAGGGACAGGCAACATTTGACCTCTGTAATTAAGATAGATAAGCATCCCAACCATATGAACTTTTGCAAGAATTATGACAACCAAAAGTAACAAATTTCCAGGTCTTCATACTAGAAGCATACCCTATCACATAAGATAAATGTGTATCGAAACTACAAAGCCTAGATGAAAAACACCAAACAGGGCTTTTTGTTGTGTTTTTAACATAATTAATAGGTCAAGGGAATTTCTGACTACTAATACTATTACATTAACAACTAAAAGTTAGTAGTTCCTATCTCTATATAGTACATACTCATCAAGCATAAATAATATGGGGAGGTCAAGAGAGTTTTGTTCAAACAACTAATATTTAAATTAGAGGAAACGAAACATGTATGTAGTCGAAACCATCTCAGGATCTATCGTCTACCTGCCACAAAATACAGTGCTATACTACTACTCTACCTTATAAACCAACGTTTTCCTATTTATATTTGCCAGTATCCATAACACAAAACACTTACGAGGTTAAAACTGCCATTTAAAAACAACAGCAAAGATAACCTGTTTATATTATTTATATTTGCACCTACTTCCAATAATAAGTAGTTCCAAGATAAAAATCTGAACTCAGCCTCTAACACAGCCATAAACTACAAATGATTTAGAAGGTAAAGAAAATTATGCTGAACTAGGCACAAGTCCACGAAAATCAAACCTCCATAGCTTTCCGATGACATCTCCCTTCCCAATATGTTGATCAAGCATAGCAGGAACATCCTCAGGAGTAGCATATCCATACCTGCAAGAAAAATAAAAAGAACAGTTAGGCATTAATAACAAACCACGTCTACAGAGAAATACTTGACTGGTAAATCAGATTAGCCATAGAACACAAATGGAATAACAAAACTGAATAACAATTTACCAATTTCCAGTAACTACTCCTATTGAATTGCGACTAAAAATGATCAAGTTCCCTGCATACTTATGCCCACCAACATGAGAACATGGGCCAACAAAGACTTGATCCTTCATCCCCCTCGATTCAATCTCCTCTTTAAATTTCTCAATAAGTTCGGGTCCACAAACACCACATCTCTTGTCTCGACTACCATGCGAACACACAAACACATATGAACCCTCTAATTGTTCCACTGGTCCAGAAACCCAGTCCTTGCCATTAACTAACACGTCTTCAACAAACTTATCCGCATCATTGCTTGTCAAACCCCTTCAACAAATTACACAAAAGAAAACGCACAATCTCAGAAACTGATACAATGTTAAACATTAAAACACAAACTGTAAGCCAACACGTCACAACTTACTAGTAGTCTACCTAACAATGTATGAAATAAACACAACACATGTACAACAAAACTTCAACCCCTACCAACTTAAGTTAAGAATAAAATCTACACAAATCGTATCAATAGCTGGATGTTAATAAAAGTTAACACATCCTCATACACAATTTATTGCAAAAGATACCAGAGTAATTCAAATCTTATAGCGATACAAATACTTCTATTAAACTTCGAAAGCTATATATGGTAAGACCTATGCATTAAATCTTAGACTAGACATTATTTACAAAGATAAAAATAGAAAATATGATTTACATACAGAATGGCTTCTCATAAGTCATAACTTACTTCTACTAGATTCAATCATTTCAGGAAAAACTTAGAAGATTCACTACTGAACACGAAAATCAAATGAAACAGAAACGATTTGGACCAAGAAAAATTTAAAACTATACCTGTACTTGACCATTTGAGGAAAAACAAACACATCCCCGTCAGAAGACTCAGTTCCGTAAGGTCCTTCACAAATCGTCATCCGTGTCTACAAAATCAAAATCAAAACAAAAATTAGATCAAAACACCAAAACCTAACTAAAAAATTAGATCAAAACATCACAAATCTTCATCCGAGTCTAGACAAACCTTGATAGGAGTCTTATCAGCATGAGATTTCAGAGCAGAAGCTAAAAATCCAGGAAGAGAATCCTTGTCAGCTTTTTCAATAATCGGTGTCCAATTCTCAACATTCTTATAAACAAGAAACATATGACAATGATAAGGATCTACAGTATTCGAAAGATTAAGACTAAACATCTCAGGTCTTTGAAATCCAAACTCTACCGCTTCAGTTTTCTTTGGTGATTCAACAACATCATCTACAACAGTGCTGTTGTTGTTGCTGATTTCTTCAGCAGAAGGTACAGAAAGTGGATCAATAGTTGATGATGAAATATCTTCAGCATTGATTTCAGTAGCCATGGCTGAAGTTAGGGTTGTTAGAAATGGAGAAGGAGAAGAACAAATCGCTCTGAAATGAGTTCTAAAAGTAATGATAGATTTTGACATTCTTTATTTGGGAGGGGTAATCTTTATATATACAGAGTCAGAGAGAGGCATTGAGAAACGGGGAATCAGTGGTGGGTGCGTATTGCGCTTAGGATTCTGAGATGATTCCACGGGGAGAATGTTACACATTTCGGGGAGGAAAATATCTTTCTTTTTGGTTGACTTGTTGAGAAAGAAAATAAGATTTGCATGCGATTTGAAACCGTAGAAGTAATCGATATTAAATTTCGGTGAATATCAGTCGGAACCAAAATACTGGTATGATTCTATATTTCAATGAATATCGATAAAATATGATATTTTAGATAAACATCGAAACAAATATTATCAGCGGTATCTCGATCATTTTGGTTGAAATTAATTACACTGATCGTAGGATAGTTTTGTGAGTTGACCCAGTGATTCATCGATTCGTCTTGGTTGTAGATTTTTGAGGCTCGTGAAAGTTTGGATGATGGCGTGGAAGGAACATGTGGCAGGTGCGTATTTACCTTACGGGTGGAGATGATTACATCTGGAAAGAGGTTCACCTCTGAGGAGGAAATACTCCGTATGTTTTATGTTTTGGTTAGGACTTGTTGGGGAAGAAAGTGAGTCGGAGTGCGATTAAGAACTAGGGGTTAGTTTAGTGATTCATTCTTTTGATGTTGTTGAATTATATGGATGGATTCTTTTCTTTACTAGATTGTGAGTTTTTTTAAATTTTTGGTTTATCATGGTGTACATTTTTTTATACTCCATCGGTTTTTATTTATTTTAAAATTTTGTTTCATAAAAATGAAACTATTTTATTAAATAAAACAATATTTTTAAAATTATTATTTTTATTGATTATTATTATTATTAAATTTAGTTTAAAAAAATATCTAATTTAATAATCATGTTTATATTTATTATTTTAATGGTTAAAATGTTTTCCAACGATATTAAATTTACAAATATTCGTATCATAGTTTGAGAGGTATGTCATTTATAAATTTTACTATTTTATTATCCATAAGAATATAATTAGAAAAAAAAATCTTTCTTTTTATTTCTTTAAAAAATACTACCTCCGTTTCAGGAAAAGAGTTACTTTTCCTATTTGCACAATTGTTAAGGCAAGATGAGAAAGAATAACTTTTGTAATTTATTTCCAGATTTACCCTAACAAAAAGTTTAATACTACATATAACTTTATAATGAGAATAATAACATTTCTTAAAATAATAAGGGTAGTTTTGAAAGTTTGTTATATTGAAAATGAAAGTAACTCTTTTGTTGGAACAAAAATTTAAAGAGAAAATAACTCTTTTTCCGAAACGGAGGGAATATATAAATATAAAATAGTTTAATTTTTATGAAACGGAGAGAGTATTTATAACAAATGTTAAAGAAAAGCCTACTGGAAATGATATTAAGATGAATTTTATCATTTTATGACCATTCAAAAATATTTTATCCCTTTTAAAATTAAAGAGGATGCAGGTGATTGAACAAAAATCTCACTATGAAATAGGCAAAGTGAACGAGAGTTTTAAAATAAAAAATACTTATTTTTAAAATTAAGAAAAGAAGAAAAATAAGAAGGTGCGGACAACACTTGGAGGGTGTCGTCCTAGGTAGCACGAATGCTCCTAAAATGATTATGTGTTTGTATTAAACTCGTGTCCGACACTTGGATGCGCACGTCTCCACCTTAAACACATCAATGATATCATATAGATATATCACATTCTATTTTAATATGAATATATACTACCAAATATTTTTTTTATATGTATTATATCATTGTTATATATACTTATTCTTACAAAACTTTATTATTTATCAATAATTTATTCATATTATTATTACACATAATATGTACATTTTAGTAAGGAATAACAATGATTCATAAGATGTATGTGTCTTAGTTTTTAAAATTTGTCCATGTTTACATCCGCGTCAGTGCTACCGATGCTTCATCCATTATTTTTTACATATTCGTTTTTAATAATGGGACCTATATTTTAATAATTTTATATTTGTTTTAAGCGTGGACTGCACAATAAGTGCTTTTTGGGACTTATTTTTTATAATCCAAACGGTTTAATGTATAATGAAGACTTTCGACTATTCTTTCAATTGAACGAATGATTTTCGACTATTCTTTCAATAGAACGAATGATTTTCGACTATTTATTCAATTAAATGAATGGTCAATTGAGTTTGGATGAAAAAGGGTTTCCCCTTATTATAACAATTTTAAATATGATAAAAAATTTCATTTTGAATGAAACTCTCCAAAAACTCATGCTCCTACGAAAAAAAAAATTGTTCCTAAATCGTAAGCAAACAGATTCATTCGACAAAATGAATAAATCCGTCAGTGCGTTATTGGTAATAATAGTATTTTCCAAATGGGACTACTATCTTCATTTTTGTTTACTAAAAATTTGATGGGACTTTATGGTTCGATGATGACGCGCACCCAATATTATCAGATATTTATTTGTATTTGAGGTAAATGACTAAGTCAATCAGCGAAGTTAAACTTGATTAACTCACTGTCACAGTGTCACCAGTCGTTATTTGGTCTCCCATTGACCATACATAAACTCATGCCTCGATATACTTAACAAAAAAAACACACAAGCTTCGCTAATAAGATTCATAAAATATAAAAAGGAGTAAAACACCAAGATGACTAAACTTAGTACATAAAAAACACATTCATAAGTTAGGATCCATAAAAACTCTGTATTGGACAAAATTGATATAAAAACCCCAAATTTTTAAAAAGATTTAAATTGGATCATTTTCATTTTTTAATAATATCGTAATCACCCTTCCCATACAACTTTTTCTTCCTTCCTTTTTTCCTTTCTTCTTTTATTTTTTCTTCTTCTTCCATCGATTTCTCCTCCTTCTCCTCCTCCTCCCCACCACCAGAAACAAAAGTTCCATCACCACCAAACCCTCTACAATTTTCAAATCAACCACCAACAACACCTCCACCTCTTCTTCCTCTTCTCCCACCAACAACTCCTTCTATTTTTTCATACTTCTATGCTCATATCCACCACCACCAACACCTCCGCCACCACCAAACCAACCACCATATCTAGATTCTCCACCAACAATATCTCCGCCTCCTCCTTCCCAACCAACACCACCAGCATCTCCTTTTCTTTCTCTCACACCACCAATAAACTCACTACATGTTCTGATTTTCGATCAACAACACCTCCGACTCCACCGCCTCCTCCTTATATCCTCTAAACAACTTTGAAACCAATGTATTTTATAAAAACTAAACAACGTTGAAATCAATGTTTGCGTTGGTGAACACAGTAAGTTTTATTGAAAGCAAATTTGGTTTCATCTGATTTTTGCCTATTTTTTTATCGCAAAACCAAAGTTTTAGTGGTGAAACAATACGTTTATGTTGAAATCAAATTTGGTTTCAACTAATTTTTTCTTAGTTTATTCAGTTTGGTGCATTTGGTTTCTTCGTTGAAGTTATTTTGGTGAACTGACAATTTTATGTTGAAACCAAACTTGGTTTCATCATTTTTCTGCCTAATTTTTATCTTTGAAACCAATGTCTTAGTAATATGGTAAATTTTTGATGGTGTTGTTGCTGGTTTGTGGTGGTGGTGTTGACGATATAGTATTGGTCGATGGTGGTGTTTACTGGTTGTGGGATAGTGCTGGTGTTGGTGTTGGTAGTGGTGTTGGTTGTGGTGTTGGTTGTTAGTGTTGGCTGTGGTGTTGGTTGTTGTTGTTGGTGGTGGTGTATGTGTTGGTTTTGATTTTCGTTTTTGCTGGTGGTGGTTGGTTGTGGCCCTGGTGGTTGTTAGCTGTGCTCGTTAGTGGTGATGCTGGTTGGTGGTGCTCTTTGGTGGTGGTGGTATTGTTGGATGGGGGTGGTTGGTGTTGGTTGGTGATGGTGAGTTGGTTCTGGTAGTGTTGGTGGTGAGAGAGAATAAAGATTAAAAGTGGGGTTGATTTTTGTTTTTGTCGGATTGAATTAATCTAAAGAGTAGTTTAGACAGGTTTTTTCAAATGAATTTTTCGTTTCATTTTGTTTGGGTTAGGGTTTTGGTGGTACGAGATATGGTCTAGTGGGGTTTTAACCCACGCTTTATTAATTTAAACCAATTATGAGGTTATCATCCTATGTCTTTCTCATTGGTGTAGTCCATGACTTTTTTAATATTATCCATTTAATTATAAACGAATTTATGATTTTATTGAATATAAGATCTTTTTCGATGTATCATATGTGAAGAAAAAGTCTTCATATATTTATATACTAGTTGCGTGCCCGTACGTTGCATGGGCTCAAATTTGTTTATTTTGCATCGGTGTCTAATACTTTTTTCGCGTAGGAACACCTGATTATATCTACTCCTATGAATGCAGGGTTGACTTGCTTAGGCTTACTAAAAGTTTTGGAGTATACATTACCTAAGTTAGTGTTTCCCATCCCCGACTCGTTGTCTTATCAAGAGAGATTCTCTCAATCTACCACATCCCTGGCTCATTGTCTTCTCAAAAAAAGTTCTCTCAATTTATCATCCATTAAAGTCCTGGTACTCAGGTTTGTTTGTCAGTTGAGGATTTGGGTTATATCGTTGCATACCAAGTTATAATATTCATTTATAGTATGCAACCGAACACATGATTTATTTATTTTTAAATTTTTAATCATCCATATTCTCACATAAGGAAAACTGATTTTTGACTGAATATATAAATATTTTTTAGGCGCTATCATAGTTCATAACATATAGTAGGAATTAATTTTCTATTACACACTGCTTTTATTTATTTTAGAAGAACCAAATCACTACATCAGGAAAACTTTTCCACAGTTTGTTACCCTCCAACAAAAAGAAAAACAATTAATGTTCGCCTAAGAAGGCAAATCAAAATTATAAAACTGCAAATAATAGGGGGAATCGGTCTACATGAAGCGCAAATTCAACAACAAAAGTTGAGCCATGAACATAGATTACCACAACAACAAAACTGGTTCAGGCATATTACATGGGTTTGCTCTTTATTTTGCATAAATATGAACGTTGCTTACTAACCTTGATGAAATCATTTTAGCATATGTTCAACATAAACCTTAATTTCTACCATAATCAAAGTTATAACATAGAGATACAACATGTTGACTGCACCTAAAATCACAAATACTTGTGAATTATCACCATCCCCATCGTTAGAGCTGCGGGAGCTCAGCAAAAACAAAATTACTTCTTAAATTCAAAGGATTTAGGTACACCTATATGAAACGAACTGCAAAACTCCTTGGGTAGGCGGGGTCCCATTTTGCAGAGATATGTTCTGAAAAAATGAATTTTTTTTTTATCAATATCCAAAATATCAATAGGTGCTTTCCCGGTCCTCATGGACAGTGTAATATGACGGGATGGTCTTGCATCCGAACACCTGTAAACAATATAAGCATAAGATGTTGTGTGTTTGTCTAGACAGATATACCATTCCTTACACTACGCAAAAAAATATTTTAGCAAATTCGGTTAATTCGTTTTTCTAAATATCCTGCAAACAATATAAGCATAAGACGTCGTGTATTTGTCTAGACATAGATAACATTGCTTACACTACGCAAACAAAAAATATAAAAACATCTGTCTGCAATCATATAAATAATGATTAACATCAGCAACAAAAATATTGTTCGTGAAACATAATAGCAGTATATAACTGGCTTCCTTCCCCCAAATTTCATTTTTGTAATCAAGTCCTTCAATTAGAAGACCATTCTGAACTAAGTTTAACTTAATTAAACCCAAAGATAAACAAACTAAGTCTACCAAAATTAAAACCAACGGTTTCTAATATATAACTTAATAAAAAAATAAGATTTGCTTGGAGCACTTGATCAGCACTGTCAGACAGCATAGACGACATCATTCCTCTCATATAATTCAAATACGAATTCGTCTTACTCTATTCATGATTTCTCAAAAACCACTATAATAAAATTCAATACAACAAATCAAATAAAAATGAAAATATTAAACTTATTTGCATTTTGAAGACATCGGTCGTGTCGATGTTGGTGTAGACTCTAGTGGCATTTGTGGAGGAGAGGGTGAAGTTGCCTGCAAGGATGCCATTCAGTGGTTATTTATGATTGTTTGGAAGAGGATTTGTACGGTCAAAATAATTCCATCATAGTATAACCCAACCAACAGATATCACAAAAATCAAATAAACATGGATCAAAATTTAGTTTTAATTTTGTTTGTTAAATAAAGACATTGAAGTGTAAAATATTTGAAGTAAACCGATTTCTTTTTAAAACCAGTTTCAAAGAGACAGGAATACACCTTGGAAATTATTTCCAAAAGTGGAGCAAAGGGCTATCACCACCGATGTTGGGTCAAAGTCTTATCGAATGGGTCATTGAGCACTTGATTTGCAGAAGAAACCTAAAACACAGTCTTTCAATTTGAACCCTAACATAGAAATTCATTTGTTGGTTAAGGACTTTGTAACATTTATAGATGTAGTAAACCAATGCATATAATGATAGTGGCAGCTAAATACCTACCGTAGATTATCGATAATGAGTTCACGCATTCTGCAGGGTTGTCCAATAGGTCTCTGATTGTTTTTAAGATACCAACTACATCTGTAAATAAAAATTTAAAAAGGTCAGGCAATTTATGGGCACTTGCAAGTAACTTTGATTTTTTTTTTATTGTTATGCAGACATTTAAAAGAGAGATTGGAGAATCGATTAGCGTACCGCTGTTTTTATTTATGCTAAGCTTTCAACCTGTATACATAAAATTGTGTTAAGCATCAAATATTTGAGCACTTACCGTTTTTGTTGCTAATTATGGACAAACTTTACTCAGGTTGTCACATACTCAGTACCCCATAATATAACGATACACAATAAGTGTCGAACTTAATGTGACCATCTCAATTCTTGCAATAATCACAGCGCTAGAGACTGCTAAACGTGGTTGGTTTTTTGTCTGTCATCACTTAATTCGATTGAAACTCAAGTATTGAAATATACATGAACACAAACAGACAGAGTAAGGATCAATTAGTGAAGCGTATTCATAATTATTTTTCAAAGAGAAGGAGAGAGAGAGAAAAAACCTAGCAGCATCAGCAATTCCAAATGGTATCAATGAAAATAAAGTTGTGAGACTGTTTATTTACAAACACAATAGAGCAGGTTAATTTTAATTATCATGTGTTTAAAAGTAAAGCTAATTGGCTAACTAATTTTGCAATTGTCTTGAATTTGAATAACAATGAACATATTTTAAAATATACTCCCTCCGTTCCACTTTAGATGATAGTTTGAGAGTTTTCACGTAGATTAAGAAACGGAGAGAGATATAAAAAAAATTCCATATATACCCTTGAAAAAAGTCTTCAAACATTAATTGCTATTACTGCATTTATAAATAAACTTATAGTTCCAAGACAAAAGGTTAGGGTATCATTGGTAGTTTTGTGGAAAAATATGAAAACTATCAAGTAATGTGAAACATAAAAATAACCCTAGACTATCAACTAAAGTGGAACGGAGGGAGTATAAAGTACTGCACCATCATACCGTATACAGAACAGTGAAGTTTCAAGTTGTAAATTAGCTAGATGGACAGATATAAAAAAGAAGGATCATGGATATAGACTTGCTTGTTCTATTATGTTCATGTGTTAATTCCATTACCATCAACTCTTGTTTCAATACCTATAAAGCACAACGGATTATCAGACATCAGTTTTTATACAAACACATGACTTCTTTAAGACCCAAAGCAAAACTGAGCATTATTTTCTATGGGGCATTTCAAAAAACAATTATGGAAGAAAAAAATAATTAAACATTTAATCCCTGAGTGGATTTGTGTTTGTAAGCTTTAACTGAAATTCATCTCTTCACCTGATAACCAAAATCTAGATTTAAACAAATAATATAAATGGTTAAAGAAATCAATAATTTCATAAGTATAAAAAATCAGTAAAACCTTTAACCTTAAATTTAATGATCAAAAATACCACAACTCGATTTGATGTGATTTCCCCTTATGATGCTAAGTTGCTATATCTTTCGATTATAGATTGGGGAAATTTTATGATAGAAAATTATGGGATGAGAAGTTCGGGATGGGTTGTTAATGGATGACGGGAATCAGTTAAAGATGAATCAGAGAATTGAGAAGAGATGGGCGTAGAAGAAAGAGCGGAGAAGTATAAAGAAGCAGCCATAGAAAGAGAAAATAAAATTAGGGTTTGTTAATGAAAATAATTATGGTTCAGATTTAAGGAATGTGTTCATCACTCAACTAGGATGTAGGTGTTCAAAAAGCTATAATCTTTTTTTGAAATCCACGATTTTTATTGGTCTAAATTCCTCAGGTGGGGCCAAAAGCTCTAGAATTCGAGTTTTTTCATAACTTTCAACCACAAGCCTTAAAAAAGTTCTCAAATTATATACACAATGTAGGATACTCTTTGAGTTTTTTAAAAATATTTTCCCAACCGAAACTTCTTTGACTAATTAAGGTTTAACTTGGTATTTATTTTCTATTATGAGCTGTTGTGATATACTGTGTAAAAAAAAAACAGTTGAACGTTTGGTAACTATAAACTTAAAGGTAAAGCAGAATAAACAAGTAATCAAATTATATATGATAAAATATCAGGTTCAACTATTATTGTTGTAACAAATTATAAAAACAGACAAATATTTCATAACAATTTTATAATTTATTAGAAATAAAATAATTTAATTTTTAACTATTAATATTATTATTGTTGAAAAGTATAAAAAAAATTCTACAACCGTCTTTTATGATTGACATAATTGTGAGATAATAAATCAAACTAATTAATAAAGATTTATTAAAATATAGTTGGAAAATAAAGAATAATAACTTATAAAAAATGATATATAGTACTTCTTCTGTTTCTACAAAAATGTTACTATTATTTTTTCATTTTAGCCTAAAAATAGATTAAATCGAAAAAATGATATTTTTCTAAAGACGGAGGAAGTATACAAAATTGATAGTAGAAAGATTTTATTGGTAATTTTTGTTATTTATAAAATACAATAGAGATACAAAAAAGATAACAAAGATATTGGGGGTCGTTAACTTTTTCTTGTAAAGCTTTTAAAAGCTCATTTTCCATCTTTTAAAAGTAAAGATGTGAAAACTTTAACAAACGCACATGTGAACTTTTTTACTTGCTAGTACATATTTTCAAAGTGCTAAGAAAAAAATAATAATGTCAAACCCACTAGAATATGTAAGTGATATATGACATAGTTTTGGATAGACATCCTCTGGAGGTTTACCAAGAGGATGTGATCCACCTTAATCTTGTTTTTACTAATAAAAGATGAATTTAATTTATTAAAAACGATTTTTAATTTCAAATTAAAATTTTACCAAATATAATTTCCTTCAGAATATTTTTTTTGTTTCATGTTTATCTAACTAGTTTTTTTCTTTTCCCCTTTATTACCATCCAATGACATCGAATTTAATTTCAAATTAAAATCATATAATCCTAAAATTACTTTGAATCAATTATATTTTTTGTCAACCTATTTTCTTAGACTTGACACTGACCGCTTTACTTAACCATTTAGTGAACCAAGCAACTTGTCTCATTAATTTAGCAGGTGATTGTCATAACTTAATAAAAATAGTAGTAGTCCATGACTTCACTATTTTTCTACGAGACATCAAATATGTCACATATGGGGATTCTCATTGGGCTATTGGTCTGGCGGCTTACAGCTGATAGACACGGTTTTGTGTCTTAATTGGTCTCATATTTATAATACCTTTTCTCATTTTTTGTTCTAATATTGGTCTTTTGTAGGTATTTTTAAGGAAACAATTATGGAAAAGTTGGCGAGAAAAAGTGTTAAAGGCACCCCCAAGAGATGATAAAGGCCCCCACATCTTGGATCAAAGCACCCACCTTTCCATTTCAAATTTGAGAATTTGGCGGGAACTTTTTCTCATCTCAACTGCGAGAATGAGTTGATTCAGAGAAGATTTTTTTTGATAGTTTTTAAGACAAGAATCACTTCTTGCCTTTTTGGATAGAATTTGGACATGATTGAAAGACTCGAACTAGGAAAGAAATACTTTCACGTGAAAGATAATCAAAACAGGATCGTGAGATATCACTACAAAAAAAATGGGTTTAAGCGACTACTCGTTTTAAGTCGCTATAATAGTTATAGCGACTACAAGTGGCACTCGCTCCGTTGGTTGCCCAAAGCCATGTATGTCAAAGCTTTGAGCGACCATGCAATCGCTCTAGTAATAAACCAACTAACCTAAAGCGAGTACTTTTCTCATTGCTTAACATTTAGACCAACTAACATGGAGAAAGTAAAATTTTGATCGCTTAACATCTAGACCAACCAATATAGCAAGTAAAATATCAATCACTTCAGATATACCAATCATTCTAAAGCAAGTAAACTACTTAGTTGATAGATACATGGAGCACCTCTTTCTGAAATTGCTTGGTTAAAGTTTTAAGCGATCAAATAATTTTGCTCGCTAAAAGTGATTTCTGATTTTGATTGGCCTGAAGTTGGTTGCTCAAGCTTTTGAGGTACAAAATTTTTTACTCTCTAGAAGCAACTTGTGACTTAGGAGCTATTAAACTACCTAGTTGGAAGATACATGAAACAACTTAACCTGATGTTACTTGGTTAAAATTTTAAGCGATCAAATGATTCTGCTTGCTACAAGCGATTTGTGGTTTTGATTGTCCTGAAGTTGGTTGCTTAAACTTTTAAGGTATCAAAGTTTTTACTCAAGTTGATTTTTTAAATTTTTAAGCTTCCAAATTATTTTAGAATTCAGATTTTAATTGGCTTAAAGTTGGTTGCTTGAGTATTTAAGCTACTCAATTTTTTACCTTATTTGATTTAAATAATCCGAAAATATAATTATAATTAAAAAAGAACTAAGATTATATAATTAAAATGAAAACATCTAATTAAGATTAGATAATTACAAATATATTTCATTTGAGTATCCCACCAAAAAGCATAACCTTTTAACAATACTGTTTCATACACATCCCGACAAGAACCAAAATACATACAAAATTAATAGTACTTGTATCATCTTAATGTCTAGTTTCACTTCCCAAAAGAACAAGAAGGTTGACAACCAATCTTCTTCAAAGCCTCATTCAAATACTCTGACATTAAGCTCTCTCCCTTGAAGCTTTGAGTTGAGCAGAATAGTGTACCTGCAGCAATAATAAACTTTAAATAGAAAAGTAAAGTATAGTACTACATCAAATGTAAATGACAAAATATATATCCAGAAATCAAGGAACATAATGTATATCCATGCATCAAAGAGCACAAGTATAACTACACAATCTCAAAATACTATTAAAACAAAAGGTAATGAGTTAATATGAAGTAAAGAAGACTTACAAATATTTTGCAAATACTGAGCAAGAAGCTATAGCACCAGAAAAGATGGCATCTGAAAATGAGAGCTATGTGTTCCAATATGTGTTAAGATCATGTTCATGAAAAGAAAATAGAAGTTCTCTCCTGCATTTCCCTGTTTCAATAGTCAGTTGGCAAAAAAAAAAACACAACATGCATCCTAATCCTATTCATGATGATGTAAGGAGCAGACAACTTTTTTTTGGATAAAGATGCACTAATATGTTTAACCCACATACATACCAGGCCATCGATCCATTGTAAGAATATAACTGCTTTCCTCATTGATCTCTCAACCTGCAAAAGACAACCACCAAATGATAGTTATTAGATAATCAAACAACAAGTCCGAAATGCCTTTAACCTACAAACACAATCATACTAAAGACTGTTGTCAGTAATTGTAGCCCGTTATGAAGAAAATATAAATTCATTGGTTGATCTCTACCAGAACTCCTCTCAAGAATCTATATATTGCAAACAAATTTTAACCTACAAACGCTATCATACTAAGGACTGTTGTCATTAATTGTAGCTTGTTATGAAGAAATTAGAAATTCAATGGTTGATCTCTAACAGAATTCCTCTCTAGAATCTTTATATTGCAAACAAATTCTGTGTTAGCAGTACTATTCTAAATCTAAAATGATGTTAGTGATTGACAGAATGCCAAACACACAATAAATTGAAAACCAAGCAAAACATTACACATGAAACAAAATCGATAAATAGATATCACAAACATAGCCGAGTAAAAATGGTGCCAAGTGCAATACAGAACGCAAACCAAAAGAAACCTGATCTGCTCTTGGAGAAATACTTCTTTGTTACTATACAAGCTATGAACGATGAGATTCGAGATCCATTGAACAACTAACCTGTCAACCCAAAACATACTAAATTTTATGAGCCTCTAAACCAAAATATCAGAAAGAAGAAAAAAACAACCAAAAATCAGTAAAAGAGTCCTACTTCTGCTGCACTCAGGTGGTGAATCTGTACGTAATATCTGATGCCGCCACCGTGGTGATGAATCTGTAGCAGACCAAAACCAAATATTAGCACCAAAATCCCAAGAGCCTTTATACTAGAGGAACCCTACGTGATAAGGGTAGTACTGTAGGATACTTGTTATACCATTAAGGTCATGCATTTCTTTGGAAGCTTCAAATGTTTTTTGAGCTTGGATATAGGAAGAAAAATGTACATATCTGTAGGAAATTATACACAATTCAGAAAGTTATGTTTTATTAAAGGAGGAAAAATTCGAAGTAACAACAATGACTGACAAATGTTCCACATGGTTCAACAAAAGACAGATTGCATAAAAGAAGAGGAAGAAAGTGGAAATTTTAACTTCTCAATGATATCCTAGTAGCTAAAGGAAGCATAAACCTTACTATAGCAAATTGGGCTACTTTCGTTTTCCATCTGATATTTCACGGCAATCCATGGCTACAAGATACCAAACTAATTATTTTGCAAAAATCATACAACGGACAAGTAGTGCATGAGATGATACTTGAAACAGTGCTTTCCATCCTTAGCTTCCATGAATAGCAGCAATTTTAACAAACCATAGGTACTTCAACTGTTGTTGTTTTTTCACTTCAGTTTCAACCTACACATAGATCATAAGACAAAAGTTAAATCAAAAACCAAACTAGAAGCAAAGGAAAAATTGAAACATAGATTGAAATAGAATTAGCAACCTTGTAAGTAGCCATTGTAGCTCTAATCTTCTCTTGAGTAAACTAAATTCAACCTAAAATGTATGCTGCTTTATATCGTAACTGAAGAGCAATTCTGACTCATGATATAAACGAAATTTCTAGCCAGGCCTCATTTATATCATTCAACTACAAATTGAATTTTTATTTTTATGACTCATGATATAAATAAAGTTTCTAGGTATTCTAGTGCAGTGTTAAAATACCAGAATCATATTCTGAAACAAACCCTAAAAATTCAACTCAATATCTTTGAATTAAGATACTAGAATACCCCAAAGTGTAAAATTTCAAAAATTGTACCTAACTTGAACTTCAGTGGTGTTTCTTATCCCGACTTTAAGCAAGGTTAGTTCGAGCAAGTAATTCTCAGTATGAACCCTAACTTGACACATTAAAAAACCTAAATCCAGAACTCCAAGGTTACAATACTCTGTTTAATGAGATACCTGAAATGTTAGGTATGATATGAGGATACAGAAAACAATGAATATATGTAAACCAGAGAACTAATAATACACAACCATGTAAACCAGAGAACTAATAATATATAACCATGTAAACCAGAGAACTAATAATACACAAGTGGTTTGCTGAATACATCAAGAAACAAGAATATTACTACTAGAAACCAGATGTTAGCTTGGTTATCATCTTTCTAATATGGGGTTGTCTCAAAAATGAATATTAGATACAACAGATAATGAAGATTCAAATATGAGTAAAGATAATGTAGCTGAGTATGAAGATTATTCATCTTCAAACTTGAAGCATCATCTACACTACTCATTATTGAACTTCAAAACTGATTTTTTCAAAGCATCATTCAGTAGCCACTGTCCAACCATTGCTCAGTTTTCCAGAAAATATATTTATAATCTAATTCCCAAAAAGGTTTCAGGAGACTACATCAATGTTTCCCATAGGGATTTTATTAGTAAGTTTCACAAACCACAGATGGAGTACACAAATAGTCAGTATCGTACATACGTTTAACCAACCAATGATCTCACTTAAGATCTGCTGTCTATGATCGAAATAGAGATGAAGATGAAAATAATTGCAGACTAAAAAAAGATGTTTTGTAGATTCGGTGGATGGTGATGAAGGTATCGATGGAACCCTAGTTTTTCTTCGGCGGTTGTTCTGGAAGAGAGACAAAGGGAGAGAAAGACTACGAACGAAAATGAAGGGAATTTTTTTTTTTAGGGTTTTGAAAACAAAACTTGAACGGTGGATAAGCCACCTCATACGGATCATGGTTTTGTTTTAGATGGTTCAGATTCGGTGTTGGATTTTCATACAGATTGAGTAAGTGTGTGAGATAAATGTGTGTTTCTCGTTGTGTTAAAACAAAATTTTGAACGGTGAATAAGGCACTGATGAAGCTTATGACTATTGTGCGAGTAACATGTATGGTAAAACATCGGTAGGTTTAAACATTATGAGGAATATTTGACAAACAGGGTTTAGGGTTTATGGTACCGGTGAAGCTTATGACTCATGGGAATAAACACTATGAGGAAATTTTGACGAACACCGCTTGGTTTAGGGTATCGGCAAAGATTCCGACTTAGGGGAAAAGGTTATTAAGGATAATATGACGAACATTGATGGATTTAGAGTACCGGTAAAGATTTCGACTTAGGGGAAGAGGTTATTAAGGAAGATTTTGGAGTTCAGGGTTTAGGATATCGACGAAGATATGACTTAGAGGAAGAGGTTATTAACGCATATTTTGGAGTTTAGGGTTCAGGGTATTGACGAATATATGACTTAGAGGAAGAGGTTATTAAGGCATATTTTGGAGTTTAGGGTTCAGAGTATCGACAAAGATTCCGACTTAGTGGAAGAAGTAACTGCATTAGGTTTTGGAGTTCAGGGTTCAGGGTATCGACGAAGATTCTGACTTAGGGGAAGAGGTTATTAAGGCATATTTTGGAGTTTAGGGTTCAGCATATCGACGAAGATATGACTTAGAGGAAGAGGTTATTAAGGCATATTTTGGAGTTTAGGGTTCAGGGTATCGACAAAGATTCCGACTTAGTGGAAGAATTAACTGCATTATGTTTTGGAGTTCAGGGTTCATGGTATCGACGAAGATTCTGACTTAGGGGCCGGGAAGAGGTTATTAAGGCATATTTTGGAGTTTAGGGTTCAGGGTATCGACGAAACTTAGGGGAAGAGGTTATTAAGGCATATTTTTAAGTTTAGGGTTCAGGGTACCGACAAAGATTCCGACTTAGTGGAAGAAGTAACTGCATTAGGTTTTGGAGTTCAGGGTTCAGGGTATCGATGAAGATTCCGACTTAGGGGAAGAGGTTATTAAGGCATATTTTGGAGTTTAGGGTTCAGGGTATCGACGAAGATATGACTTAGAGGAAGAGGTTATTAAGGCATATTTTGGAGTTTAGGGTTACGAAATACCATATAACTTCCCATGTGTATTTTATACTTTTTAATTTTTTTTTTAATTTTTTTTTGGTGAAATTGTTTCAAATTTACAATGCACTTTACCCGTCAAAATTAACTTCATAAACAAAACACGACTTCTCTAACTTTAATCAACCGACAAAATTGACTTCACTAATAGAAAACCATTTCTCTAACTTTAAACCATTTCTCTAACTTTACAACTATGAATTTCTTACTCCCTGGAAAATATACATGTGAACAAAATGATTGCAAATTTTACTCCATAGAAGAACAAATATTAAGCGTAAACAAAAATATAATGAAAAGGAATAACTTACATTGGATATCTCTTCTGGAATTTCATCTCTAGCATTTTGGTTCACCTCTGTACCTACAACAAAAATGTGGCATTCTCATTACAAATAATATAAGTAAGAGATAGCTTAATTTTAAAACAACATTCCCACGAACAGAAGAGAAGTATTAATTATAACATACTTCTAGCTCATGATCGTTTTCTTTGTTGTTCTTTTGTGTGTTTTTTCTGTAAGATGGTTTTCTCTCACTCAATTTTTTATCGAACCGACTTGAATACACATTAAATTTTGATCGATATTACTCAAATTCACTAAATTTTCATTGATGGCTCGATTTGGTATATTATCCTTCACCAGTACCCTCAACCCATTGTTGTTCGGAATATTATCCTTAATAACCTCTTTCCCTAAGTCGGAATCTTCATCGGTGCCCTAAACCCATCAATGTTCCGAATATTATCCTTAATAACCTCTTTCCCTAAGTCGGAATCATCATTGGTGCCCTAAACCCATCGATGTTCGGCTTATAATCCTTAATAACCTCTTTCCCTAAGTCGGAATCTTCATCGGTGCCCGGAACCTATCGATGTTCGCCTTATTATCCTTAATAACCTCTTCCCCTGATTTGGAATCTTCACCAATACCCTTAACCCATCGTAGACTATAGATTCTGGTAGAGATTCTTAATTTGGATAAGAGGTCATTAAGGATAACATGATGAACATCGGTAGGTTTAAGTTTCCGGGAAAGATTTCGATTTATACGAAGAGGTCATTAATTTCGATCATTCTCACTCAAATTATATCAATTTCGCTCAGATTCATTAAATTTAATTAAATCTCAATTAAATTCAGTCATTTTTCATCGATCTCACTCGAATTTGTCATTTTTCCTTGATCTCACTCATATTCACTTAACTCATATCAATTTAAACCGAATAAAACTTAATGAATGATTTCGATTGAGACTGAATAAAACTTAATGAATTAAGTGAATTTGATGTAAATTGATATAATTTGAGTGAGAACTCTCTCGTCGATAACAATATCCAAATTAATTTTATATATATATATATTCCTTGGATTTTTTCATATCGAAGTTTGATAAGAAAATTGAATGAACTAGTTTGTTTTAGCACAAAAAGAACCACACATACTTGTCTCAATCCGTATGAGAATTCAAAATCAAATCTGTACCATCCAAAAAATTTCATGATCCGTATGACTACGCTTATCCACCGTCCAAAAATTTTATTCAAAACCCTCGGCGATTTTCTCGATTTATTTTCCTTTCCCTCTTTCTCTTTTTATTTTCTTTCTCTTATCCGAAGAAGTTAGGGTTTATCTTTTGGTATCTTAAATTTTCCTGCTTTACTCTTTAGTTTCCCTTTCTCTTTTTCTTTTTCGTTCATCTATCTAACCCTAAATCACACCGATCGATCTCACTTTGTTTTGCTATTGTTTTTATTTCTCTTTATATCTCCATCACTAATCCGTATGAAAAGAACTTTTTTCTATTGCTCAAGTTGTATTGAAAGAAGCTGTAAATCTGGTACTGAGCAACCCTAGGGTTTTCTTTCTTCTTTTGAAAATTCTTCGGTTTTCATATACTCTGATTTCTATGAATTTATATTTTGGATCTGATTCCATTTTATAACTTTCGGATTTTTTTAGTTTCTCTTTATATGGAAATAGTATCTGCAAAGACGATGTTCGTAGCAATTTTTTGGTAAATATTTTACAATTTTGTGTATTTTTTTGGTGTTATTTGTAGTTTCAAAGCATGGGTAAATTTAATTTTAGTTCTATGAATTCTTAGATTCGAGGTTTTGTTGCTTTAGTGGGTGGAGATTTGTTGATGGAGGTTTGGTTTACAAAGCTATAGCTCCTGATTTACACGGTTTTGGTGATACTGATGCACCCATCTCTCCACAGTTTTATGCATGTGTTCACATAGTTGGTGATATTGTTGCACTCATTGACACCCTTGGTCAAGACAAGGTTTGAGGGTCTAAATTTTGTTAAAAATTACTGATTTTGCAATGAATTTTGAAGAAAAAACTGATTGTTGTTGGATTGCAGGTGTTTGTAGTGGGGCATGACTGGTATTTGTGCTCAAAGGGTGAAACCTGAATTGGGTGTTGATGGTACAGGGGATATTTGATTGTCTATGAATCATCCGTAAAATTCAGAAAATTTGAGTTATGGATTGATTTTTTTCTATTGAATTTCAGATACTTCAGCCTCGTGGGGCATTTCCACATCCAAATTACCTGATGTTGCAGCTCAAAGAAGGGAAGAAAGTAAGCGACATGTCCCTGATTGCTGGTTCTTATGGATACATCGCGCCAGGTGAGTTTATAGCTTAAATTAACTGCTTGATTAATGGTTGTTTATGCCTACAAAAGTAATTACTAGCATTTTCTTCGATATGCATGAACATCATCTGCAGAGAAGCTACATAGACTAGCACACCTTTCAACTCGACTAGTAGTTGTGACTTGTGAGTTTGGCTAATCTTGTATACATAGACAAAATAAAAATGCATTAAATTTAGTAGTCATATTGGTTGAAATTTTTCTTCTTAAACATATCAAAAAATGTGTAAAGGAGCTACTAGTAGAACGTCCAGTCATAGGATGCTTGAACTACTCGAATCTGTTCAGAAATTAAAAAAAAATAATTGTTGTGTTATCTCTTGTAGTTCTTTTGTTTATTTCAAATACTAAATATATTAGTGTGATTCGGACCAAGACCTGGTTTTCATCTTGGCACTTACAGTTACAGTAGGAACCAGAACCACGAACAACCGTAACAGTTTGATGATAAATAGATCCATTTTCTAGTTCAATATTACAGGGTAGACCTTACTAACACAATTTCTATTGGTACATATGTAGAGTATGCATACACCATGAAAGTGACCGAGAAGAGCGATGTGTATAGCTTTGGAGTTATGTTGATGGAATTGGTCACAGGAAAGAGACCTACTGATTCTTTTTTTGGTGAGAACAACGACATAGTAAAGTGGGTGACAGATGCGGCTGCAACATCTGAAGATCACTGCTCAAATTTGCGTCACCTTATGGACACAAGAATAAATCCATCTTCAAGTGACTACACAAAAATGGAGAAGGTATTGAATGTTGTAATTCTTTGTACCTCTGCATTTCCCATGAACAAACCCTCCATGAGAAGGGTCGTTGAATTTCTTAAAGATGGTAGGGATATTTGTTTTCTTGCCACAAGTCCTAAATGTTGTAGCAATACAAGCTAGTTGTTGTACTTAGTCTTGCTGGGGTACGTGGTCAATCTCACCGTTGTATTTTTGAAAAACGGTAGAAATATTATCGTGTGGTAGTTCAAGGCAAAGATAATGTGCCGATTTTATATCATTTGCTTATCGAAGAATCTTTTTCAGCCGTAAACCTTTTTATAGTCGAGACTTTGAATGCCACTAACTTTTTAAACCAAACTTTTATCAAAATGCGTTTTAATAGTCTCTTGTACACCATGGATAGAATCATGCCTTTTGGATTAACGGTGATAAAATCGTGCATTTGGAGTTACAATAACAATCTGCTTGATAATGCATGCATGCATACTTAGGATTTTATGGTACATAGTTGGTTTCTTAAGAGTAAGGATGTATAAAAACTGAGTAAGGATGTATAAAAACTTAACACACTTAGGATTTGGATTGTTCTTTATATTTGCTTGTAGATCCTACTGCGCAATGTTTTCTGCATTCAAGAGTTACTGTTTCATTTTGTTTTGTTTTCTAAAGTACAGTGGCCAAACAACGGGGGAGCAAGAACCTGAAAAGATAAAAAGCTATTAACGAAATGTAAAACTGGATAAAATTACACGAGGAGCCAAAATTATGTTCTCACAAACCAGTTTCTAACCCACCAAGTAGACTAGATCACAAAAAAAATTCCATTCCAAAATATTATGTTGCCAGGACTTGAACCCGGGTCTCTCAGGTGAGAGCCGAGTATCATGGCCACCTGGCCACATAGACTACAACGGATGGTTGCTTTCAAATATAATTGAACCAATAATTCTCACAAACTTCATATCATGCATACCATACGCTTATTTTCGGTGTGGCTTTCACTCCACTGTCCTACCACCACATGTAACAAGACTCACAACTACTTCCAACTACGCTTATTTTCGGTGTGGGAAAGAAGGGAAAGAATTTTCTTTTATTAAATGATGTTTCTCCAGAATTTTCAAATAGGATCCTTAATCCCGCTAATTATGGAGGTTAATGAGTGGCTAAATTTCTTCTCTAGGGTATATGAGGAAACTATTTTTGATGTAATTATTAGTTTTCAATTTCTTTGATATATTACTCCATATTTGTGCTTTTAACGATTAATAAATTTCTCTTCTTTAAAAGCTTCGTAATAATTGTTCCGAATAGTCTTTATGCTGTTGACATTTTATAACCTGGCATTTTTGAGGGCGACTTATTTATACCCATTCAATAGATCTGGCTATGCGATGTCCTAATGGTGAGTAAAATACCCTATATGCTCTTTCACTAATAAAAGTATAAAGACTAAACCTAAACTCATTTTATTCCTTACTAACTACCGATTGTTTTGAATCAGTTTCTCTTCTTCTTCTCTTCATTTAATATACCGATTGTGCGAGAAAATTTTCAAAACCGATTCATCGTATCTCATCGTATCGTCGTTAATCGCATACCAATTCATCGTCGATAATTTAATCTAAAGATGGCTCGACATAAACAAACTACCCGTCAAGCTGATAATACTAATTGGCCAAATTTTTCCGAGAGAATTAGAAACAGAGAGATTGTTGAAGAACATAGTGAAGAACACGAAGATGATGATCTAGATACGAAGACTGATTCTGACAATCAGCCTCTCCAGAACTATCTAATGGCTCCAATAAGGTAAGGGTTTACCATTATTTGTGTTTATTTTGCTTCAATTGAATGAAATCGTCAATATAATTTCAAGGGGTTTCGGTGATTTCACATAATCGGTAGTTTCGTGTTTGTATTTATCTACCGATTATGGTCGTGTTCTTCATTCCTCGAGCACATCGACCATAATCGGTAGTTAGATTTAGTTCTTAACTACCGATTGTGTTCCTGAACCAAAATTTAGGCTTAATCGGTAGTTAAATTTTTTATTTAACTACCGATTATGTTAGATGATTTCATGTAGAGGATTATAGTTTTGAATCAATCGGTAGTTTCGTATAGATTTAAACTCCCGATTATGAAAGTTCAGAATTCCTCAAGCACATCCATATAATGGGTGGTTAGAATTTGTCATTATCTACTGATTGTCTCTCTGTACTTAAATTTAGGATTAATCGGTAGTTAATTTGCTACCGAACTACCAATTATGTGTGTCCATAACTTAGAGTTTTATGTTCTAATTTTTATACATAATCGGTAGATAATCTAGGTCCCGAGCTACCGATTATGGACAATCGGTTGTTAGTTTGTTTATTTGGATATTGATTATATACAATCGGTTAATTTTTATGTTCTTTATCGACCGATTATATAGTGATTAAACGGTGTCTTATTAGAAATAATTGTTCTTTATTTTGTTTTCTTAGGGAAATGCGAGCTAAGTAAGCCCAAGATACAATTGTTTTGGGGCCTCGTCGTGAAGGGGGTAAGAAATTAACAGTTAGTGCAAGAAGAAAAAAGAGTGCTCGCAGAATCTCTATCTCCGAAGGAACTCAACCAAGTTTTCCAAGAGTTAGAAACCAAGAAGAAGGCGAACCAAGTGCTCCACAAGTTAGAAACCAAGAAGAAGGAGAACCAAGTTCTACACAAGGAGAAGGACAAGGTACAAAGAAGGTCATTAAGAAGAAAGGAGGACACCCAAGTCCCCGCCTTTTTGAAGATGCAGGGTATGAAGCAGGCCAAATCCCTGGGTTTCCTAGAGATGGAGGAGATCTGTTATTTGGATACAAAGACTCTTGGGCCAAAGAAATTTATTCAACTGAGGTAATAATTATAAAACACCATTCTTAAGTTATTGTCTTTTTATTCATAGAAGTGTTAACTGTTATTTTAATTATTTTATAGTTCGTCGTGTATAATAGGATCACTCTCATGCGGTTCGTCTACTCAAACCTACAGCTGCACCAAGAAAAATGAAAGACTGGCCGTTAGATGGTGAGTGTGAAAGGTTCAAGCAAATTATTTATAACTCGGGGTTATCTACTGTTGCCGAGAATTCAATGTTAGAGCATGACCGGGTGTCGATATCAGCCTTCATGGAGAGAATGTATCCTGAGACGGATACCTTCCACATGTCGTTTGGAGAGATGACGATCACCCCAGATGATGTGGTGCAGATTCTTAGTCTCGCTTACCATGGTACAACCGTCAAGTTTGATAACGTAAAGTAGTTAAGCTAGGAACAACTTTATTTTTACACTCGGAAGTGCCTTGGTTGGGATCGAGCGATATCCGACGATGCGTTAAACCGGTGATTTCGTTACAAAACTAGACAGTTCAGCATGGTCCACTTGATGAATATGTTCAAAGGCACCAAGGATAAAGAAGAAATGAATCCAGAGTTTAGCGACGACGAAGTGAATGCTGCTGCCACTGCATATCTCCTATGTGTTTTGGGATGTGTCATTTTCCCCAATTGTAATGGAAACCGGGTCGAGCCAACCTTCTACAACTATTGCATCCTCTCAATAAAGTTCGTGATTACTCGTGGGGCACCGCATGCCATGTGTTCTTGATGGAAGAGTTAAGAAAGGCATCGACGGAATCAACTAGACAAATTTCCGGGAACGTGAGCCTACTACAGGTATTTTGGTAACTCAAAAAAAGCTTTGATTTTTATTAATTTTCTTCTCTTTTAAAAATCAATTTTCTCATACTTGGTTTGATATGTACACTAGATATGGATCTATTACCACTTCCCATCCCTCGAGTTGGCCAAAGAGAATCCGATATGGGAAAAAAGAACAGCCAGAGGAACAAAATACATCTTCGACAACAACCTTTCAAGGTCTAAGGAGAAACAGTTGATTTCTTTGAGGAGGACATTAGACTTGATGACGTCCAAAGATGTATGCTTTGATCCATACAAGGAAGACCGATCTAGTGAATATATAGAGGGAAGGTCTGAGTTGTCGTTTTATTATGGACCCTTGTGGCATCCCACAGGATATGTTATGTACAATGCCTCTAGGGTGATGCGTCAACTCGGTTTTGTACAAGAAGAACCTTGGAGTCACATGCGTGGCAATTTCAAATTGGACGTGGAGAATTCTGTTTTTGGTAAGGACTCTATCACAGTAGTTTACTCTGGTAACCCATCCGTTGAAGATTGGAATAACAGGGTGCAATATTCGATAACGAGGGGAGACCTGTCAACCGAGGTTATGAAGTATATCCAGGCTATATGGAATGGTACCGGGAGCATTCTCTTCTACATGTGATCTGTGAAGATAAAGGAAATACCATCAATATTTCCGATTATACTTGTATCATCAAAGACAAACGTTCGGGTTATGAGAGGCTGGTACGTAATGTTCTTTCAGTTTGACTTTAATATTACGGCTTAATATTTTAGATAATAATCGTTTGATTGTTATTGCATAAAAACAAAAAAATAGGTTTGCGTTTTTCTCCAAGAAGATTGTTGGGTGTATAAAGGCGGGAGTGCCTGTATTAGTTGAGAAGATGAAAGAGCATAAAGATCTAATAGATAACATTGATAATGAAGCTTATGCAAGTAAATTTGGGTAGAAAGCTCTGTACAAGGCTAAGAGGCCAGCAGCAAAGCCCAGTGGAAGATTTCGTGGTTCATAGAGCGCTGATGGTGAAGCCAATGTCCCTGATATTGAAACGTATGTCTCTGGTGCTCGTCGTCCTCGTACTAAAACCAAGAAATCTAGAAATTAGATTGTGCTTGTCTTTTTAGAGAACATCATTATCGGTCGATTTGTAAGAAACTTGTTTAATGTTCTAACATTATGTTTACTTTATGGATGATGAATGGATTACTTTACGGATGATGAATGGATTTTATGTTCTTTCTGTGAATTATCGATTGATTTGCTAGAGACTCATTTTTAATAAATAACTTTGTCAAAATTTTACAGTACAATTGGTAGATACTTGGTTTACATCAACTACCGATTAAGCATGTTGATCCACAATCGCTAAATAAATATCTACCGATTACACCTACTGATGGAACTGCTTGGTTTCCAGATACAATTTACATTTTAATTGGTAGTTAAAAAAATCTTAGACTACCGATTATGGAATATGAATATTTGCAAAATTTGATAATTTTTTCAATTTTGAATTTGGGGCAACATTTTTAATCGGTAGTTTAAAAAATTTCATAGACTACCGATTATGGAGTTTGAATATTTTCGAAATTGGAAAAAAAAATTCAATTTTGAATTTGGGGCAACATTTATAATCGATAGTTAAAAAATTTTCTTAGACTACCGATTGTGGATAATGAATATTTTCGAATTTTGAAAATTCTTTCAATTTTGAATTTGGAGCAACATTTATAATCGGTAGTTAAAAAAAATTTAGACTACCGATATAGATAATGTAAATTTTGGAAATTTGATAATTTTTTCAATTTCGAATTGGGGCAACATATACAATAGGTAGTAAAGGGAATTTCTTATACTACCGATTGTCAGAATCAGAAGGTAATGGTGATCCAGATACTTCCAATTATTTATATTCGTACGAACTTAGCGTACATATTTTCTGTACACTCTTGTTACACCATGCCTCAACGGCTCTTTTTATTTGAAAAAAAGAGCCGTTAGGACTCTAATATATATAAAGAGGATGACCTCTTCTCATTTATGCACCTCCATTACATTTTAAATCTCCAACATCGAAGTAATCATAGTATAGATTAATGGCTCAACCGTTCACGGTAGAAAAAGATTTATCGCTATGTAGGTGCTATGTGCAATTCTATCTGAGGCGAGGAGAAGAACGTAGGCAAAATGGTGTAATGAGTATGAGTTATTTGTAGAGTATTCACGAACATTTTTGCGTTGACACCGGGAACCCCAATAGTCGTAATAAAGTCGATCGTTTTTGTCGATTTAATTGTATAAGCAGAGAAGTTGATCCATTTATGAATTTATCTTATCTTGTCATTCGATATCATTTGAGGAGTGAAACTAATGACGAAGTTATAACGAGATCTCTCGAGGAATGGCAACGATGGAAACGATCAAATTACTGTTACGAAGCTTATTTTAATATCATCAAGGTGATGGATAGATTCAACCCGTTTAAGGTTCGTTCACGCCACTTAAGGTGAAGGATATTCTCCAAGACATAATATAAAAATAAAAATTAATATAATAATAGTATAAAAAACCATTTATAGTCTTTTCTTAACACAAAACCTAATTAGCCTCTTTTTCTTCTCATTTCCTTCTCTACCTCTTATTCTTCTTCTTCTCTACCTATTCTTCTATTCCCTTTCCTTTTCCATTTCTTCTCCTCTACTGATTCTTCTACTCCCTTTCCTCCTCCATTTCTTCTCATTCTCCATCGAAAATGGCTCCAAAAACTTTTCCTACACAATCAAAGAAGGGAAAAGAAAAGATGGTGATCGAAGAGTCCAAAATCATTCAACTCGATTCTTCAACTGATTCCGACGATATGACCCTCCATCAATTTCAAAAACCACAGAAAAAGTAATGTACATCTAACTTTTATGTTTTTAGTGATTACTTTGAAGAAATCATGATAATTTTTTTTATATAATTTTCTGAAACGACGCATAATCGGTAGAAATCTGGTAGACTTTATCTACCGATTACGCCTCGAGTTCATCATTCCTGAAGAACATCATGAATAATCGGTAGATAATAAATAGACTTCGTTACTGATTATATATTGTGTGTAATCGGTTGATATTGCATAATTTTATCTACCGATTATATATTGTGTTTTAGATAAACCAGTTTTAGGGCTACACTCAACCGATTGCATATAATCGGACATATACTGAGAACACGACCTACTGATTATGTGTAATCGGTTGATATTGCATAATTTTAACTACCGATTATGTGCTTTTGTTTATTTTATAATAGCTAATGTGTAGTTAGTTAATAATCCATGTTTGGGTATGTTCATTAGGGTTATGGATGAAGTTTTACCTCCATCTAAAAAGGATGAAATTATTTCCCGTCCTCTTTTCAATTTACTGAAAGGAGTTAGTGATGTACAAATAGCTCAAATGATGTTGGATGATCCAGATTTTCCACGAATGATGAAAGATCCTGATTCTTGGTGGAACAGTGCTGACAATCCCCTCAGCTACATTGAAGTTCCATCTTCGGATGAAGGATCAAAGGAGAAATGATTCGAATGATGGAGGCTGATCCGGATTTTGATTCTCGACTCTTTTTCATGGAAAAAGACTTTTCAGGCGTAAACCCTACTATAACGAAGTTGGTGAGTACATAGGTCCAATTGAAAAAGATGAAGTTGTTGATGATCCTAAGAAGAAGGAGAAGAAGAAGAAGCGAGTAACAAGGAGTAGAAGAATTTAATGAGATCGTGATTGATCACTTTGAATATCTATGATGTATTCTGTTTCGTTTTTTTCGGATGTTTTAAGTTATTTTGAACAAGTTTTCTGAACAATATGTAGTAAGTGATGAACATGGTATGTTGAAATAATATTATGAAGTTAGATGTTAAGTGAATTTTCGGTTAGAGACGGCACATCTTGATACTCAGCTTCAGTATGCTCATTTTAGAACAAGATAAGAGTGGGTAGGTAGCGTACCAAATCATTTGCATAGTGTAAGGAAGTATCAGGACCCTCATATGAAACAAGATTAACCCATTCAACAATCTACATAAAATAGCAGTGAGTTAGACAGCAATAATCGGTAGATAACTATGTTTCTATACTACCTATTAAATACAATCGGTAGTTATTTATGTTCACGTACTACCGATTATGGCAAGACAAGTTTTGTACACAAAAACAAGTATAATCGGAGGTTTAATTTGCTAAACAACAATCGATTACATAGGAATCGGCAGATAAATTTGATCTTTAAACTACCGATTACAAAGTTTAAAATTTTAAAGTTTAATTCAATTCTGGCTACAATTGAATTTTAACCCACTACCGATTGTAAACAATGAAGAGTTAGGAGTTTTGTAAGTTTTGAGAAATTCATTTTTGGGGTGACAACTATAATCGGTAGATATGGTACTCCATTAAACTACCAATTATAAAATCAAAATCCGAAAAAAAATCAATTTGGGAAATTTTTTTAATCGGTAGTAATCAAAATCACGAGACTACCGATTATACAATTATTTTAGCATAGGAATGTGTAATCGGTAGATATGGTACTCCATTATCTACAGATTTTGGGACGTCCATGGCATTAAATGCATGCAAAAAATGAATTTTTTTTTGGTAACGATCACATCCAAACACATACAAAGTGGGTTTTTGAGCTTCAATATTATGTTCTTCATGATGTTTCTCACTTCTTCCTCATACTCATCCATGTTTGTTATTGATTTTAGGTAAAACCTAATTCTCCCAAACTTCTTCTTTTTCTTCTCTAACACACTCTCTATTTCTATTCTAAAACTATAACTCAAATAATTTTCTAACACTAACTATAACCAAATTTAACAAACTAATTAATCAACATTAACACTAATTAAGCAAGGGAAAATTAGCCATTAAAGAAAATATATGGATAAGGGGTATGCTGATATTACTTCTTAGTGACCTTATTTTGTTTAAGTAATCGCCCTCAATTCCTTTTGGGTCGCCCTCAAAAACGTTAGGTTTTATAAGCGAAGGAAAATTAGATTTTTGGCATAACAACGAAAGTTGTAATATTAAGTTTTAAAACGATAAATCTTCTGAAACATGAGATTGGGTTCAATAAGGTTTTGAATAAATTGAGAGTAATAGTTGAAGTAGTGATAATTAATTTTACAAACATCAAAAGTAGTGGAATCCAAAACCCTAGAATTTTCTCCTATTTCCCAACGATCAATTTGTTAGTTATTTTCTTTAAATTTTAATTCATAAACTCATTCAACAATTTCTTATTTAAGCACACAATTAGGGTATTAATTAAAATTTTTATAATAAATCTCCTTGGACAGACCCGTACTTTCCACTTCTAGTTTGTAGTTGTCGTGTGATTGCGGCTATAGGTTTTTGGCCTATCAATTTTTGGCGTCGCTGTCGGGGATTGCGAAATAATATGTTTGCTTAATATTTAATTTTGTGTTAATTAGGCTAGTTAGTTTAGAATTTTTTTTTATTTTTATTGGTCAACCTAAGGGTATTGATCAAGCTGAAATAGAGTTTGAAGTCGACAAAACTCCTAGTGATACTTATGGGCCTGATATAGATATGAGACCAAATGAGGAAAATGTCCCTGAGAGAGTGTATAATCCACCAGCACCATTTTCCCAAAGGCTTGCCAAGAAATGCCTGACATTTATGCTGAAATCCTAAACATATATAAGCTAGTTAGGATCAACCTTCCCATGTTAGATGCAATTAAACATATGCCAATTTATGCTAAATTCCTAAAGGATATGTTTACGGTTAAACGGGAAATGAGTGTCCGTAAAAAGGCATTCTTGACCCAACAAGCTAGTTCCCTACTTACAAAACAGTACCTAGTCAAATTCAAAGACCCTGGTTGTCCCACTGTGACTTGTACTATATGCAATCAACGGATAGAAAATGCATTCTTAGATCTTGGGGATAGTGTGAATCTTTTACCATTCTCGGTATACGAATAACTTGGAATAAGGGAGATGAAACCAACTAGGATTACACTTCAGTTAGCCGATAGGTCAATCAAGATTCCCGTGGAATTATTGAAGACGTTTTGGTTCAGGTAGAAAAATTTATATATCCAGTTGACTTTGTGATTCTAGACACTCAACCTATCTCATACCAAGAAATCCACATTCCAATCATCCTAGGTCGACCGTTCTTAGCAACTGCTAATGCAATAATCAATTGTCAAAACAATTTTCTTTTGCCAATTAAAAAGTCTCGGTGAATGTTTTTAAAGCTTTTCGAGCCCCTTCAGACCATGACCACTATGAGTATGTTTGCTGATTGATTCTTTAGATGAGAACACTTTTAGCACCAATAGTGTTAATGATCTGTTAGAGGCCTGCTTGGCCCATTTTGGAGCCTACTATGATGAGGATAGTCATATTGAAGATGTTAATGCGTTGTTAGATTCTACACCAGTTTTGGATTATGGGAAATGGCAACGTAAACCTGAACCTCTTCCACCATTACAGATAAGCCCGTCCCATCTTTAGTTAAAGATCTCACCCTTGAATTATAGTCGTCACCAGATACGTTGAAATATGTGTTTCTAGGTAACGAGAATACTCTTTCAGCCATTTTTGCCTCTGACTTAGATCCCAATCAGGAAAGAAACTAGTTAGAATTCTCCGAGAGCACAAGGATGCCCTTGGGTGGACCATAGCAGATTTGAAAGGAATTAGTCCTGCTGACTGTATGCACCGCATCTACCTAGAGGAGGGTGTCAAGACCTCAAGAGAAATGCAGCGATGTTTGAACCCAACGTGAAATATGTTGTCTGCACATAAGTGCTCAAGTTGTTAGATGCGGATATCAGATACCCCATCTCTGATAGTAAATGGATCATCCATGTCTAGGATGTCCCAAAGAAGTATGGGTTACAGTATTTGAGAACGAGAACAATAAATTGATCCGCACCCGTGTTACTACTGGGTGGAGAGTTTGTATAGACTACCATAAGCTGAACTCCGTCACTAAGAAAGACCATTTTCCTCTACCATCCATCGACCAGATCCTAGAAATATTAAGCGGTCATAGCCATTACTATTTTCTAGATGTATACTCTGGGTCATGTGATAGTGTTAAATCTATAATAGTGTTAGGACATGTGGTGTCCCCTAAGGGAATGGAAGTTGATAGATCCAAGGTTGACCTAACTTCAAAATTAAGACCACCTAAAAATATAACAAGAGTTAGATTTTTCCTTGGCCATGCTGGATTTTATCGTCGTTTCATCAAAGACTTTAGCAAGACTGCTTTACTTTTGTCAAACCTACTTGCTAAAGATACTACATTTGATTTTGATGAAGCCTGTATTGAAGCTTTCGAGAAGCTTAAATCTTCGTTAACTTCTTCCCCTATAATCAAACCACCTGATTGGATCATCCCATTTGAACTCATGTGTGATGCGTCTGATTACATGGTCCGTATTGTCCCTAGCCAACGACATGATAAAGCACCTTCTGTGATTTACTATACCAGTAAAACCCTAAACGATGCCCAGATAAACTACACAACCACTGAGAAGGAATTGTTATCCATCGTGTTTGTATTTGATAAATTTAGATCATACCTTTTTGGCTCAAAGGTTATAGTCTACTCTGAACATGACGCACTCAAGTATCTTCTATCTAAGAATGACTCGAAACCTCGAATGATAAGATGGGTTTTACTGTTACAAGAATTTACTCTAGAGATTCGTGATAAAAAAGGGTCTGAAATGTAGTAGTCGTCCATTTATCTCATATCCTTGTTGAGTCTAGAGATGATGAGAGACCAGTCCTTGACACATTCCATGATAAACAATTGTTTTCCATCTCTCAATTACCCTGGTTTAATGACATTGTTAATTATTTGGTAACTGGTCAAATGCCTGAGCATTGGTCTAAACAAGATAGAGTAAAATTCTTGTCTGAGGTCAAACATTTTTTTTGGGATGATCTATACTTATTCAAATATTGTCCAGACCAGATCATCCATCATTGTATTTCTGACAGCGAAATATCCAATGTACTCACTTTTTGTCACTGTGGAGCTTGTGGGAGCCATTTTAGTACGAAGAAAACATCTGTTAAGGTCTTACAGTCTGTTTTCTATTGGCCGTATTTATTCAAAGATGCCCATAAATTTTGTCAAAGTTGTGAAAGATGTCAGAAATTAAGAAAGATGACCAGCCGTAATATGATGCCATTGAATCCTATCTTGATAATAAAAATATTTGATGTATGGGGTATTGAATTTATGGTCCATTTGTTAACTCTTTTGGCAACTTTTATATTCTGCTGGCTGTTGATTATGTATCCAAGTGGGTCGAAGCTATAGCTACCAAGACAAATGATCGCCACGTTGTGATCAAATTTGTTAGAGACAACATTTTCTCTTGATTTGGTATGCCTAGAACAATTATTATTGATGGAGGGTCCCATTTTTGTAATTGGTCCTTCGAATCTCTCATGAAGAAATACTCCATTACTCATAAGGTTTCTACACCTTACCACCCACAGACTTGTAGCCAAGTAGAAATGTTTAATAGGAAAATAAAATAAATTTTTGTGAACCCCACTTGGAAAGACTGGTCTTTGCGCTTAATAGAATCTTTGTGGGCTTACCAAACCACCTTTAAGACTCCTCTAGGGATGTCTCCATATAGACTTGTCTTCGGTAAATCCTGCCATTTTCCTGTAGAATTAGAACATCGTGCTTATTCGGACATTAAACGACTAAACTTTGACCTGCCAACCGATGGTGACAACCGTAGACTTCAACTCAATCAGTTAAAAGAAATTCGTAATTATGTTACTAAAATGTGAAAATATACAAGGAGAAAACTAAATTTTTTCATGATAAATCGATTATTCGAAAGTCATTTGAACCTGGCCAAAAGGTTTTCCTGTATATTTCTCGTTTTCATCTTTTTCCTGGTAAATTAAGATCTCAGTGGTCGGGCCCATACTATGTCAAGATTGTTTTCCACATGGAGCAGTTGAAATAGAAAATTCAAAGAATGGAGAAACTTTCAAAGTTAACGTTCAACGGTTGAAATCATTTTCGGAATTGACCACTCATGTAGTTGAAGAAACAGAACTGAAAGATCATGTCTATCAGGACTAATATGAAAGGTAACCAAGTCTGGCTGAAGACGCTAAACTTAGCACTCTATTGGAGGAAACCCATATACTTTTGGTACACAATGCTGGTAATATCTTTCCCTGTATCTTTTAATTTTCTCGGTAATTCTCTTTGTTCATGCTTTTATTCATAATCTTTAGAACATTGAGGACTATGTTCAATTTAAGTCTGGGGGTAAGAGAGAAATTTAAATTTATAGTTGTACCAAACTCTCCAAAATCTAGAAACTTTTGAACAATTCAGGATGACACTAGCCATTCAAAGTAGATGGAAACAAAACTCTTGGCCGTAGGAGTTGAGGGACCCAACTATATGGTATATTCATAAAAGGACAAAGCTCAGGTGTTAGAAATAACATGATAGTCGTCACCATATCTCAGAATCATCATAACCATATCACCTTCTGTTTTTATTTTTACAATTTTGTGTTTCTCTAAGTGATTTGGTGGGGCACTAGTATCGAATTGTTATGGTCGTTGGGATAAAGTAGAGTGATTGAGATCAATCCCCATTATTGTATTTTATTTAGACAAAAAAAAGAATAATTATTTTATTTTCGATAAATCGACCGCTGGGGCCCTTGTATATACCAGCTGAGTCGATCTTAGTATAAGGATTAAGACCAGTGGGAGCGTATCTCAATCCATCAGGGTTCATCTTGGCGGCGACCTTCAGACACATATGGGAAACACCATTCACCTTAGTCAACATGTGCAAACTTCATCATCTCCATATCCATCTTCTAAATCTAATCATGTGATTGAATTTTGTTATATTCCGAGTATCATGGTCCATTGTACGACTTTCTGAGTAGTGCTTTGTTTTCTTATATATGAATATTAGTACGCTCGAGTGAAAACTCGTGTACATCAATTGAACTCAAAACAGGGTAATTCCTCCCATAGACAAAGAATTTTGTAGCCTACTAAATAACATGTTTATTGTCTACCCTCAATCGTTCACAAGTAGCTAAAATTTGGGTAAAGGTTTTGTGGGTATACCTCTTGTAAACCCTCACGAGACAAAACTCGTCCACTAGAGCCGCCTAGGGGTTTAAAGGTTTGTTGCACCCGCTAAGTGCAATCGCGATGCCTACGACAGTGAGTTAAGATTATTTTAATTTTCTAGATTACATTTGCTCAAGGACTAGCAAATAATAAGTTTGGGGGTATTGATAGACACACTTTTGTATCTTAATTGGTCTCATATTTATAATATTTTTTTCTCATTTTTTGTACTACTGTTGGTCTTTTATAGGTATTTTGAGGATAAGAAATTATGAAAAAGTTGGCGAGAAAAATATTAAAGTCACCCCCAAGAGATGATAAAGGCACCCACAACTTGGATCAAAGCACCTACCTTTCCATTTCAAATTTGAGAATTTGGTGGGAATTTTTTTCTCATCTCAACTGCGAGAACGAGTTGATTCAGAGAAGATTTTTTTTGAGAGTTTTTAAGACAAGAATCATTTCTTGCCTTTTTGGATAAAATTTGGACATGATTGAATGACTCGAACTAGGAAAGAAATACTTTCACGTGAAAGATAATCAAAACAGGATCGTGAGAGATATTTTCTCACGATAGACTAACCAGGGAGGAAATATTTCTTTCCTATCTTATTCGACAATACAAGCAACAAAGAAGATAATCCAGGAAACATGAATTTATATCGAGGAGCAAATCAGTCCGAGGATAGGAAAATAATATTTCATTGGGAATTCTTTTCAGACAAATATTATTCTCATTAAATAAGAGATTTGGACGAAGATTGAGAGAAGATTTACCTGAGTAGTATAAATAGAGAGGTTTGGGTCGATCAGAGGGGTACACAAAGTCACGGAGGAGAAGGTAAAAAAAATTTAGAGCGAAAAAGATTGTTTCTGCACTTTCAGACGAGAGTTTGAAGAAGAAGAAGTTTGACGCAATTTTAAACTGTTGTTAATTTTTGTTACCTATTCTTTCATAATCAATACCTTTCACAATAGTTCCACGAATAGTGTCTGCAACAGTTTCAGAGTTTAATACAGAAGAAGATTGTCCTTTTTCAGCTGCACCAAAGAACAAATCTTATTCAACCGCGCCCATAAGCATTTTTTCTTCTAATGCTCTCTGGTATGTCGTTTAATCGAAAAGAAATAAAAGAAATTTATAAGTGTTCCCCACATCAATAAACCTAAACTCATTTTATTCCTAACTAACTACCGATTGTTTTGAATCAGTTTCTCTTGTTCTTCTCTTCATTTAATCTACCGACTGTGCGAGAAAATTTTCAAAACCGATTCATCGTATCTCATCGTATCGTCGTTAATCGCGTACCAATTCATCGTCGATAATTCAATCTAAAGATGGCTCGACAGAAACAAACTACCCGTCAAGCTGATAATACTAATTGGCCAAATTTTTCCGAGAGAATTAGAAACAGAGAGATTGTTGAAGAACATAGTGAAGAAGATGAAGAACATGCAGATGATGATCTAGATACGGAGACTGATTCTGACAATCAGCCTCTCCAGAACAATCTAATGGCTCCAATAAGGTAATGGTTTACCATTATTTGTGTTTATTTTGCTTCAATTGAATGAAATCATCAATAGAATTTCAAGGGGTTTCGGTGATTTCACATAATCGGTAGTTTCGTTTTTGTACTTATCTACCGATTATGGTCGTTTTCTTCATTCCTCGAGCACATCGACCATAATCGATAGTTAGATTTAGTTCTTAACTACCGTTTGTGTTCCTGAACCAAATTTAGGCTTAATCGATAGTTAAAATTTTTATTTAACTACCGATTATGTTAGATGGTTTCATGTAGAGGATTATACTTTTGTATAGATTTAAACTCCTGATTATGAAAGTTCGGAATTCCTCAAGCACATCCATATAATGGGTAGTTAGAATTTGTCATTATCTACCGATTGTCTCTCTGTACTCAAATTTAGGATTAATCGTTAGTTAATTTGCTACCGAACTACCGATTATATTACATGGTTTCAATTGGTAGATGATTTATGTCCCTAGCTACCTATCGGTAGATAAATAGAGAGGTTTGGGTCGATCAGAGGGGTACACAGAGTCACGAAGGAGAATGTAAAAAAATTTCAGAGCGAAAAAAAATTGTTTCTGCACTTTCAGACGAGAGTTTGAAGAAGAAGAAGTTTGACGCAGTTTTAAACTGTTGTTAATTTATGTTACCTATTCTTTCATAATCAATACCTTTCACAATAGTTCCATGAATAGTGTCTGCAACAGTTTCAGAGTTTAATACAGAAGAAGATTGTCCTTTTTCAGCTGCACCAAAGAACAATCTTATTCAACCGCGCCCATAAGCATTTTTTCTTCTAATGCTCTCTGGTATGTCGTTTAATCGAAAAGAAATAAAAGAAATTTATAAGTGTTCCCCACATCAATAAAATCAAATGTTTAAACAATTTTCTTTTATTATTTTTGTTATGAGTGGCTAAATTTCTTCTCTAGGGTATATGAGGAAACTATTTTTGATGTAATTATTAGTTTTCAATTTCTTTGATATATTACTCCATATTTGTGCTTTTAACGATTAATAATTTTCTCTTATTTAAAAGCTTCGTAATAATTGTTCTGAATAGTCTTTAGGTTGTTGACATTTTATAAGCGAAGGAAATCTAGATTTTTGGCATAACAACGAAATTTGTAATATTAAGTTTTAAAACGATAAATCTTCTGAAACATGAGATTGGGTTCAATAAGGTTTTGAGTAAATTGAGTGTAATAGTTGAAGTAGTGATAATTAATTTTACAAACATAAAAAGTAGTGGAATCCGAAACCCTAGAATTTTCTCATATTTCCCAATAAATCAATTTGTTAGTTATTTTCTTTAAATTTTAATTCATAAAATCAATAAACAATTTCTTATCTAAGCATACAAAAAGGGTATTCATTAGAAATATTATAATCTATCTCCATGGACAAACCCGTACTTGCCGCTTTTAGTTTGTAGTTGTTGTGCGATTGCAGCTATAGGTTTTTGGCCTATCAATTTTTGGCGCCGCTGCCGGGGATTGCGGATAATATTTTTGGTTAATCTTTAATTTTGTGTTAATTAGGCTAGTTAGTTTAGAATTTAATTTAATTTTTATTTTTATTTTGTTTTCTAGATTTCATTTGGGTATTTCTTGTCTTTGTTGTGCAGGTAGTATTTTATAAATATTTTGTGGAAAATTGCCTACCATAAAGGTTAGTAAAATCCAATTTTTATTTCATTTATTTATATTTTTGTATTTTTATTTTGTTTTCAGTGTGTTTGCGCATATTTTATTTTTTAGTTTTATTATTATATAAAAAGACGTTTGCACATTCGTCATATCATCGATTTTTAGGAAAAACCGTGGATAAGTAAACTGAACCCGTGCCTTGGGCGGGATGGGAGTTACCAGCTGAACGTCCACAATCCTTAACCTTGTACCTTTGAACAGTCTTTGACTGTAGGTATATTCTGTTAAGGTAAACCAATCTTACCTAAATTAGTTAACCCTGCATTTGCATGTGCAAAAATTCTTGCTTGACACTAGTATCTTTTGCTTGTGTATGCCTCGTTGGGTACGTGTAGGAAATAGACTTGAAGAAAACGATTTGTACTGTTTAAGATCTACCCTTAGCACGTTTGTTGGTAGTTCATCTTTATTTTCTGAAATGGGTGATGAAACCAATGTAACAAAAACCCTAAGAAACCGTATTAACCCGTCTAGAGTAGTACGTGAATCTGGGTAGTTTTAACTGTTTCTAATCGGAATGTTGATTTTAAACCTGGAAAAACTAACATGCTTCGTATATTTAGGTGGTTAGACAACGAGAATACCTACACCCACGTTAGAGACTTTGAAATGACTTGTGGGACCATGAATTATCCAAATATCTCGATAGATGTGCTTAGGTTGTGTTTATTTCCTTTTTCTCTTGATGAGAAAGACAAAAAGTGGTATCATTTTATTCCCTCTAAGACAATCACCACTTGAAATAGCCTTGTAGAGGTCTTTATTAAGAAATTCTACCCACACCATAAGACTGCTGTTGTTCATCAGTCCATTCAGACCTTTAAGAAAAAATTAGATGAAAGCCTACATGATTATGTAAAAAGGCTTAATGAGTTGTTATACCAGTGTTCGCATCACGGTTTTGAAAAAGCCCATATGGCACAAATCTTGTATGAAAGCCTCGATAGTGAAACCTGTATGCATGTATAAACAATAAGTGGTGGTGAGTTTACCCTTCAAGATCCTGATAAGTGTTTTGCCTCGTTTATCGAGTTAGCTGAGAAAACTAACCAATGGGCCTTGATGAGAGAACCAGAAGTAATTAGGAACCCAATCCATAGGTTCAATCGCAGTGATAATGGTTCATATATCCTTAGGCGTCGAGAGGCCTTAGAGATTAGAATCCAAGAACGGTCTAGGGGTTATAGGCTATAACAATGATCCCGAATTTTACCAAATGAAACTACCCGTGACCAGGTTAGTTTCTTGCATGGAGGTATCAACTCTAAATATAAGGGTCGACCCAAGTTTGACCCATACTCTAATACCTATAATCCTGGTTGGAGACATAACCCAAATTTCTCGTGGTCCAAAGGGGCCCATCATGGCAATGCATCTAGCAACCCACCATCCGGTTTTCCTAAGAACCTAACTCAAGCCCAAGAACCAAGCCCAGTTGATTCAAAAGTGTCATATTTAGAGGAAGCTATGAAACTCTTTATTGAAAATAATGCCTTAGATCATGCCCATAACAGCCAAAATTTTAACATGATAGGGAAGAAGGTCGATAACTTATCCTTGATAAGTCAACGTTACCAAAAAAATACTGACCGGGCCATCATTAACTTAGAGACTCAAATTAGTCAACTTATAAATAAGGTAAATGATAGGGAGAATGGGAAATTTCCTAGTCAACGGACTCCGAATCCTAAAGGAGTCCGCCATGTTAGTGGGTCAGGTAGAGCACGTTCAAGCAATCATTACCCTCAGGAGTGGAAAAATAGTAGAAAACACAGTAGAAAAACCTAAGGGTCGTGATCAAGCTGAAATAGAGTCTGAAGTCGACAAAACTTATAGTGATACTAATGGGTATGAGATAGATATGGGCCCAAATTAGGAAAATATCCCCGAGAGAGTTATACTCCACCTGCACCTTCCCCCAAAGGCTTGCCAAGAAAAAGCCTGGCATTTATGCTGAAATCCTAGATATCTTTAAGATGGTTAAGATCAACCTTCCCATGTTAGATGCAATTAAACATATGCCAATTTATGTTGAATTCCTAAAAGATATGTTTACGGTCAAATGTGACATGAGTGTCTGTAAAAAGGCATTCTTGACCGAATAAGTTAGTTCCATACTTACACAACAGTACCCAGTCAAATTCAAAGAACCTGGTTGTCCCACTGTCACTTGTACTATAGGCAATCAACGGATAAAAAATGCACTTTTAGATCTTGGGTCTAGTGTGAATCCACATTCCAATCATCTTAGGTCGACCATTATTAGCAACTGCTAATGCAATAATCAATTGTCAAAACGGTCAAGTGGAATTTTCTTTTGGAAATCAAAAAGTCTCGGTGAATATTTTTAAAGCCTTTCGAGCCCCTTCAGACCATGACGATTATTAGTTTGTTTGCATGATTGATTCTCTAGTTGAGAACACTTTTAACACAAATAGTGTTAATGATCCGTTCGAGGCCTGCTTGGACCATTTTGGAGCCTACTATGATGAGGATAGTCATTTTGAAGAAGTTAATGCGTTGTTAGATTCTGCACCAGTTTTGGATTATGGGAAATGGGAACGTAAACCTGAACCTATTCCAACCATTACAGATAAGCCCGTCCCATCTTTAGTTAAAGATCCCACCCTTGAATTATAATCGTTACCAGATACGTTGAAATATGTGTTTCTAGGTAACGAGAATACTCTTCCTTCCATTATTTCCTCTGACTTAGAGCCCAATCAGGAAAGAAACTATTTAGTATTATCCGAGATCACAAGGAACCCTTGGGTGAACCATAGCAGATTTGAAAGGAATTAGTCTTGCTGAATGTATGCACCGAATCTACCTAGAGGATGGCGCCATGACCTCAAGAAAAATACAGCGACGTCTGAACCCCAACATGATAGATGTTGTCCGCACAGATGTGATCAAGTTGTTAGATGCGGGTATCATATACCCCATCTCTGATAGTAAATGGATCAGCCCTGTCCAGGTTTTCCCAAAGAAGTCTGGGTTACAGTAGTTGAAAACGAGAACAATGAATTAATCCGCACCCGTGTTACTACTGGGTGGAGAATTTTTATAGACTACTGTAAGCTGAACTCACTCACTAGGAAAAACCATTTTCCTCTACCATCCATCGACGAGATGCTAGAAAGATTAGGCGGTCATAACCATTACTATTTTCTAGATGGATACTCTGGTATAACCAAATCCCCATATCCCCAGAAGACCGAGAGAAAACAACCTTCACATGTCTATTTGGTACTTTTGCTTACAGGCGTATTCCTTTTGGGTTGTGCAATGCACCCGCAGCATTTCAACATTGCATGTTAAGTATCTTCTTGGACATGGTGGAACGGTTTCTCGAGGTCTTTATGGATGATTTTTCGGCTTTTGGTTATTCTTTCGATAAATATTTGCACCACCTTAAAAGACTACAAATAGATGATTTTATCTATCTAAAGGCACCATAGATCTATCTCAAAGATAATTAGATTTATACTCATAAATCCAGCCTTCACCATAGTTCAACAACTACACATTGCAATTTCATCACACAATGATTTCTCAACCTTATAAGCTTCCCTCCTCTAAGAACTAACCATCATCTCCACCTTTGTGATTGAAGCAAGACGTGAATGGTCATTTCTTTGTTTAGGCTCGTCTTGTACGATTTTAATCTCTTGAACCTATAGAAAGTACTCTTTGCAGTATATTTGTTTTTTCACTCTAAAACACTAATAATTCCCATGGATATTGTACTTGAACCTTTCCTAGGAGCCATAGTCAGGGAGTACTCTAATCATAACATTAGAAGTGTTTTTATCCATATAAAGTTAGCATTTCAAACTTTCTTGTGGTAGCATCTTAGAACAGTGAATCTAAATGTCACTCATAATTATTTATGATGCGTAAAAATATGACCATGATAGAGAACATTTGATGAAGATTTTAACATGACTCTCACAATAACATGTGCTCTTGTTTAATGTGCTTCCTCACTTATTTCTGATATGAGCACAAGTAAGTGTGCACTTTCCAACTCAACTAGGTAATGTTAGGGTAAGCTTTGCTTAGATTACAACGAGTACCAAAGTCAGTATCATGATTCCTTTTAAGGGGGGGTTCTACCTAATATGATTTTTTTCCTCTTCCTACTGTGAATATTTTGAAGATGAATATCATTAAGAGATGAACTGCTACAAGAGACATCAAGAATCTTGAGATCTCTTTTAATTTTGTCTATGGGATTTTCATAAGATTTTCTCATTCTAAGGATTTCCTTATGACAGATCTCGGTTCTTTCATCAGAAGGCTTAACATGATTTTTCAGAATCCGTTTCTGAGTGATTTCTTAGTGGAAAACTTATTCATTTTCCCTTTTTTTTCATGTATTCCACAGGTGCTGATAACCCTTCATGTAAATCATAAAATTTTTGACATATGTGTGGAAAAGACTTTTTTCATAAATACTATCAATCCTCTTGCCATAATTCTTTGAGTTGGTATTTTAGGGTAAAAACAATACTGTAGAAAGAATAAGAATTTTAGAGATCAAAATCGTAAAAGAATAACCTAAACCAAGAAATGACCGTTCTAGTCTTGCTTCGGTCACAAATAAGGAGAAGGGTTGATTTCAAGGAAAAAAACAGAGAAAGTGTCATGTTGTGATGCGTATCATGGGTGCAATCAATTTAGTGATCTTATTTCCATTCAATTAAAGAATATTATAATGGAAGCCAAGTTCGTTCCCACGAGGAGCGATGTGTTTCAATTGCTTAAGTGTCACAAATGAGGGGTTTTGTTTTATATTTTTAGCAAAATAAATAAGAAAACAATTAAACATATGATTGAGAGATATATGATCGAGGAATCATTCTTCGTTACTAAATAATTATTGAATTAGTATACTCATCTATTATTCATTCATCACAGATTATCACCAACCATAGAATAACAGGTACGCTTAGTTATTCCCAAAATTCCTTATATCACTAGATAACATGTACGCTTAGTCTCCAGATTCTATTCAACTGAGCCACCTTGAGGTTCGCTTACAAGATGTAACTCAATTGAATGCTAAGTTTTGTGAATTCAGGTTTGATCCTACTTGTTGAACTCGGTACGCTCGGTCCACTTTTTAGTGTTGTTTTTACACGCGATTGAACCACAGAATCCCTTTGCAAGGTCTCACGTTCTCTACTTATGTAAGATGTTACGATATAATTACGGATACTGATAGGTGCATTATTTGCATTAGTATGATGATTTAATTCATTGCTTTATTGCTAATTTCATATCATTATTCTTTGATTTTTTTTCTTTTGAGTTTCTTAGGATTTTTGAATTATAATCAACCAAAGAAGAAGAAAGGAGTTAATTACGACATGAAATCAATACGGAGGTCAAGTTCTACAAGTGAAAGAGGGCCGAATATAAATTCTTAATGATTTAAATCCAGGAGTTCTTAATACTCATTTTGAAGATAACGAGAATACGAGGTGAACACAAAAAGAATGAGATCATTCCGAGTTCGTACGAAGAAGTTATGGACAAAAAGGTCGAGACGAAGAAAAGGTCATCTCCAGCGTTTCAGCCGGCATTGCTCTAAGTGACCCATATAATGCCGTCCGTGACACGAACAAGGGAAGAAAACTTGTACACCAAGAGCCGGAATTGCTTTTGGAAAATCATATAATGCAGGCCGTGGCAAGTTTTGGGGGAGAGAATTGGACCAAGAGCCGGCATTGCTTGTGGGAAATCAGCTATGCCGGTCGTGGTAAGTCTAAGGGGTCCTTTTTGACGCGTTTTGACTTCCCAATCAAGGAAACTTAGTCCTGAAATGATTCTAAACCCTAGAATGAGGGGAGACTTGAGGTCCAAGCATTGAAATCTATAAAAGAAGTCATCTAAGGCTCAAACAAGACATCTTTACATCATATATCTAGATCTCTACACAATATTCTACCTCTCATATCGCAACTTCTTAGGTTTTCCCCTTAGGGGGAAACCATTCTTCTTATTTGTATATTTTCCATGGGTTTTAGTAAATCCATGAGTAGGTAACTTTGTTTTATTGGTTATAGTTGGAAGTCCTAAACATATGAATCAATCTGGATGATTATTATCAATATTCAAGATCTGTTTTTATCGTTCATGTTTTATGGTGTATAAAAATTATGTGATTGTGTTCATATAAGATGATTGATTTTCTTGAATGTTTAAGTTGCAAATTAAATAAGCTCAGGAAATTTTCTATAACTAGTTAGGGTTCTTAGGTAATTTTATCAGGAACCTTAGCAACAAGTAGCAATTTGTGATCACTAGCGGTACGAATCGTGAAGGAAGTATCAAGTAAAGCTTGGCCTAGGTTGAATATGCCACGATAAGTACGATGTATTGCTATAACTCGTCTCACGGATATTAATGCTTTTCTCAAGTTGAATCTTTTAGCGATAAGCATTAGGTTATTTTGTGGAAAAGAATTCAGATATTAGCGATTGCAATATGTGTTGACATGTGGAAGTATAACGAAGTATTACACCGATTGGGGATACTTTAGGGTTATTGGTATGAAGAGAGAACGAATGACGATTCTAATCGATTGATGAGCTTATGTGGTGACGGAAGATGAAACCCCTAATCAGTATTTTCTCACCTTAATCTCAACCTTTATTTACTTTATTTTAATTAGTGTAATTTAGATTAGTAATTCTACAACCCCCCTTAGTTACATAGGAAGTTGAAAACAAATAACAATTCACATCTCCTCGTGGGAACGATCCTTACTACCGCTATATTACTTGTTAGTATTAGTAGGAAATATTTGAATTAATTTGTGCGTAAACGACACGCATCAAATTTTGGCACCGCTGTCGGAGAGTAGTTGGCAATTGTTTTTGTTTGAGATTTATTTTTTGCTCCATTTTATGTTTTTCTTTTAGTTTTTTCAGGTTTTTTAGGTTTTTGTGCTGAAAACCACTTGTTGGTCGAATTCGTCATCCGTTAAAAGCGGAAGGTAGATTCTGAAAACAGGTTGTATACCTTACTTTTATTTTTATTTTTATATTCTTAGTCAATTTTTTTATTTTCCTACTCTTTGTGTGTCACCATGTTTCCTTATGGAAATAACTTATATGATGCACAAGATCAAGCATATTATGGTGGTAATCAGTTTAGTCATAATTCCCAATCTTTCAATAACTTCCAACCAACCACGGGATACAATTAGAATGAATCCTTTGGTTTTGATCAATACCCTCCATAATCTTTTGGTGATTTTCAAACATACCAACAACCTTATGGTGGGTATGTAGGTCAATAACCACAAAGAAGGTGGGACAATTATATTTCTAATTGGCTCCATTCGAGTTGTATGCAGAGATTAGACCAGCTTGATCCAACACTTAATAGAGAGAACGTTGCACCAAATGAATCTTACAATAGTATACCTTACCCGACTCATGATCGTATTTATGATTATTCACCCATTCAACAGGAAGACTCGTGGTGTAGTGATCCTATTGTAAGTAATGGTGGAAAATGTGTAAATATAAGGAAACTCTCAAAAAAATTATATCAATTGGAAGATAACGAAGCACCAGAAGAAATTCTCCAAGAAATTAGTAGTACCATACATATGGGATGCAAACGACGTTTTGCCAATGGAAAATATGAAGTCGATGACGATTCTGATGAAGAGTCTGATATCGAAGATGATAAAATATTTGAGAATGAGTCTATATTGAGTAATATTGTAGAATCTTTTAGCGATAAGCATTAGGTTATTTTTTGGAAAATAATTCAGATATTAGCGATTGTAATATGGGTTGACATGTGCAGGCATAACGAAGTATTACACCGATTGGGGATACTTTAGGGTTATTGGTACGAAGAGGGAACAAATGATGATTCTAATCGATTGAGGAGCTTGTGTGGTGACGGAAGATAAAACCCCTAATTAGTATTTTCTCACCTTAATCTCAACCTTTATTTAATTTATTTTAATTAGTATAATTTAGATTAGTAATTCTACAACACGCTTTGGTTACATAGGAAGTTGAAAACAAATAACAATTCACAGCTCCCCGTGGGAACGATCTTTACTACAGCTATATTACTTGTTAGTATTAGTGGGAAATATTTGAATTAATTTGTGTGCATACGAAACGTATCATATACCCAACTTTTACTAGCTTTTGATTAATTGAAAAATTAATTTAGTTGGTCACCTAAATACTCTATCAATCAAGCATAAAGATTCATATTAGTAAAAACAAACGATAATCATATGAAGAACTTCAAAATGTATTCATATATATAATAACTCAAATCATGTCTAGAACTTAGAATTCATCCTCAATCAATTAGGTGTTTATCTACTCATGGATGTAGAATCATCCATGTTATACATATAAGAAAATAGATAAGAAATATTTACGATAATGAAACCGCTCCGAACCCTAGCTTTCTTTGTGTTGTTGATCTCCTCCAAGACTTGCAATAATGTAAAGGTTCCTTCTTAATGTCTTGGGAGTCTCCTTATATAGTTTCCATGAAATCTAGGGCTTAGAATCCTTGGGGGAACAAGTTGTATCCATGAAATCTAGGGCCTAACTCTTGAGTTATGAGAAAACCACAATATGAAAGAATTCATGAAGAAGAATGGTTTCCCCCTAAGGGAAAAACCGTAAGTTTTTGATGTAGAAGTTGTGATATGAGAGGTAGAATATTATGTAGAGATCTAGATATATGATATAAAGATGTCTTGTTTGAGCCTTAGATGTATTCTTTTATAGCTTTCAATGCTTGGACCTCAAGTCTCCTCTCCTTCTAGGTTTTAGAATACTTTCGGGACTAAGTTTCCTTGATTAGGAAGTCAAAACGCGTCAAAAGGGACCCCTTAGACTTTCCACGGCCGACATATGTGATTTCCCACAAGCAATGCCGGCTCTTGGTCCATTTCTCTCCCCCAAAACTTGCTACGACCGGCATTGTATGATTTTACAAAAGCAATGCCGGCTCTTGATGTTAAAAATACAAGTTTTCTGCCCTTGTTCATGTCACGGCCGGAATTGTATGTGTCCCTAAGAGCAATGCCGGCTGAAAAGCTGGAGATGACCTTTTCCTCGTCTCGACTGTTTTGTCCATAACTCCTTCTTACGAACTCGGAATGACCCCATTCTTTTTGCGTTCACCTTGTATTGTCGTTCTCTTAAAAATAGTATTAAGAAATCTGGATTTTAATGATTAGAATTTATCTTTGGCCCTCTTTCACTTGTAGAACTTGACTTCTGTATTCATTTCATGTCGTAATGAACTCCTTTCTTCTTCTTTGGTTGAATATACTTTAAAACTCCTAAGAAAATCAAAAGAAAACAAAATCAAAGCACAATAGTATGAAAACTATCAAGAAAGCAATGAATTAGAGCATCAGACTAATGCAAATAATGCATCTATCAAATTCTCTTACATTTGCCTTTTGCTAGTCCTCGAGAAAACTACCTATCTAAACTAAACTAAATACTACAACTCCCTTTCGTTGAGGAAACGGTTATACTTATCATGTGTAACAACCCTTTAAACCCCTAGGTGTCCCTAGTGGATGAATTATAGTCTCGTGGGGGTTTACAAGAAGTATACCCATAAAACCTACTCCAACTTCTAAACATTCCATAACACATGCATCCAAAGAGCTACGAAGACATATAGTTTCTGCACAATAACAATAAAAAGTTAGAAGTATAAATAAAATTAATCTCATGCTTAACTCTTGAGTTAGGAGAAAACCACCATATGAAAGAATCCATCCTCGAGAGCGATCAAATGAATTCTGCCTCACCAATAGGATATTATAAAATTGACACTCCAAAAACATACTTTATGGTTCTCATGTATGCAAGTAGGAATGAAGATAGAAATCCTGCACACGTTGAATGGTGGGAAGGAAAAGGAACCTTCTGAATTATATGAAGATGTTATCCCATAGAAACGTGGGACGAAAAAGACCCCTTTATTTTTTTACTAACCTCTAAGAAAGGAAATAAAACACTATGTAAGAATGGGAACACTTACTTACCTTCTCAACCGATTCACAATAAACTCCACTCTCACAACATCCAATATAAACGTCTTCGGTGTTCAACTGTTGACGATGAACTCTTGAAATTCATAGAACTTTGACAATTTGTAACTTTTTTCCTGAATTTCTTGTTGCATGAAACTTCTTTATAGATTTCTTCTTCCCCACGACCTTATTGAATGAATACAAAACAAATATACTAAAGCAATCGTAAACTTTTTTTTTCTTAGAACTTCAAAATAATATACAAACTGAAAAATAAAATAAAATGAACAATGAAACTACTATGGCCACGGGATAAGTACTTTACCTCTTGATTCTTGACAACTTGTATTGTCTCGATATCATAAACTTCACTAACTCCCATCTTTTGATTTATTTTGTTCTCGTGTAAGTCTTCAACAAGTATATATAATTCTGCTCTGTATCTTGTTGCTTCACTTGAATATGAAATTTGTTTTTTCTTGTACTGTTGATTGTAAACCTTGAATGTCTTAAACTTTACTTCAAAATTTGATGCTCCATTTGTTGATGATAATAGTGTTTCTATGGACCTGTTGTTGTCGAGAGAATGGTGTGAACTGCAAACAAGACTACAAAATAGAGTTAGCAATTATGATGACACCCTCATGATTGATAGAAGTAGCACTCAAGAGATCAAAAAGTAGTGCTGAAAGTAGTGCAAGGTTGGGTAGATCATCATTCTACCCGGAATTTGCGCAGATGAAACACTTTAAACGGATAATTGAAGGTCTGGTGCCTCACTCATGGGTATTGAATGATCAACTCCTAAATACTGTATTCTCTACCTGCGATTTAAGTCTATTTTGTCGGTATTACCTCTCAACAACTAAGAACTCCGAATGTAGTTCTCTAATACTTCACAGTTCAATTATTTCAGTAAGAACTCCGTATGTAAACTTAGCTAGAAGTATACAAAGTGACTCTGAAATATCTAAAAGTTGGAGGTTTTCATACAAAAATTTACAAAAAGTTGAAAATTCTCTACATAAAAGTGAATACTTAAGAATTGTATATGCTTAACACTCCCCCGCACTTAAACTTTACACTGTCCTCAATGTAAATTGACTCGTCCAATGTAAAATCAAGGTGGAAAATTCCTACTAATGATATGAAAAGATAAGAAAAATAAAAATAAAAGGATAAAGATAGACATACAAAAACAATGGGTTGCCTCTTATTCAACGCTTGGTTTAACGTCCTCAGCCGATCTTATGGTTATTTTCCATACACCAACAATCTGAAAATCTGGGGATCCACTCAGATAATAATCTGCCATTCTAATAATAGCTTCACAAAAATGTTAAAATATGATACTACTAGTGAAACCATTATCATAAAGAAGTTACCCCCACACTTAGTCCTTTCTACACTTGGAAGTTTATATGAAAAATAGAATTCGGGAACTTCTGCAGGTTTTTCAAGAGTAACCTACACAGTGTTAGAATCAAGCATATCTAATGGTAGATAGTTTTATAAAACTTCACTCAAAAGACGCACTTTATGGTTCTCATGTGTGCATACATGAATGAAGTTAGAAATCCTGCACACGTTGATTGGTGGGAAGGAAAAAGAACCTTCCGAACTATAGTTTGTTATCCCTTAGAAATGTGGGATGAAAAGAACCCTTTTTTTATGATCTCTAAGAAAGAAAATCAACTACTGAGTAAGGATGGGAACGCTTACTTACCTTCTCACCGGATTCACAATCAGCGCCACTCTCACAACATCCAATGGAAACGTCTTCAGTCTTCAACTGTTGATGATGAACTCTTGAACCTCATAGATACTTGACAATTATAACTCTTTTTCTCAAATATAATTTTGTTTGAAACTTCTTTATATGTTTCTTCTTCCCCACGACCTTATTGAATGTATACAAAATATACTAAAGCAATAATAAATATTTATTATTTATTATTTTATTTATTTATTTATTTATTTTGTTTATTTTTTCTTTTCAAAATACAAACTGAAAAATAAATGAACAATGAAATTACTATGGTCATGGGATAAGGACTTTACCACTTGATTCTTTACGACTTGTATTATCTCGATATCATGAACTTCACTAACTCTCATTATTTGATTTCTTTCACTCTTGTATACAAGTCTTCAACATGTATATATAATTATGCTCATTATATTGTTGTTTTACTTGAATATGAAATTTTCTCTTGCTTGTATTGTTGCTTGTAAACCTTAAACGTCTTTAACTTTTCTTCAAATTTATGATGCTCCGCTTGTTGATGGTAATGGCGTTTCTATGGACCTGTTGTTATCGAGAGAATAATGCCAACTGCAAAGAAGACTAAAAGATAGAGTTAGCAATTCTGATGACACCCTCATGATTGATAGAAATAGCACTCAAGAGTTCAAAAAGTAGTGCTGAAATTAGTGCGAAGTTGCGTAGCTCATCATTCTACCCGAAATTAATGTAAGATGACACACACTCTAAAGGGAAATTTTTAGACACCTACAAAGAATTGAAGGTCTGGTGCCTCGCTTGATGTAATAATAGGTAGTCACCACTAATGATTGATCAACTCTCTAATATTGTATTCTCTACCAGCGATTTAAGTCCCTTTTTGTCATCTCTAGCCTCTCAACAACTAAGCAACCCGAATGTAGTTCTCTAATACTTTTAAATTCAGTTATTTCGGTAAGAACTCTGTATTTGGAGGTTTTCATGCAAATATGTACAAAAGTTAAAAATTTAACCTTAAGTAAAGATTAAAACTATATATGCTAAATACTCCCCCACACTTAAACTTTACATTGTCTAAAATGTAAATTGACTCTTCCAATGTGAAATTAATATGGGAAATCAAATAATGATATGAAAAACTTATAACAATAAAAAGATAAAGATAGAAATACAAAACCAATGGGTTGCCTCCCATTCAACGCTTGGTTTAAAGTCGTCATCCCGACTCTGTACTCGCCCGTATTACTTCTCAATAGGGAGTAAATCTTCAAGTCTAATCACATACACATTCTCTGTAGGGAAGTTCCTGTAATAAGGCTTCAATCTATGGCAGTTGACTTTGGAAATTATTCTTGTTTTCATACTAGTAATCTTAACTGCACCATGAGAAAAAACATTAGTAACAAATGGTCCAACTCATCTGTACCTTAACTTACCAGGAAATAAACGAAGACGAGTATTAATCAAAAGTACTTTTTGTCCCACAACAAAATTCTTTCGAGAAATCATTTTGTCGTGAAAGAGCTTAGTGTTCTCTTTGTATATACGAGAACTCTCATAAGCATCATTATGTATCTCGTCTAACTTATTAATTTATAGTTGCTTTTATTTCCCCACTTTATCATACTCCATGTTGCACATCTTTACCGCCCATAAAGCCTTATGTTCAAGTTCAACAGGGAGATGACATGCCATAGACCAACCGATATGGAGAAATGTCAATCGATATCTTATATGTCGTTCTATATGCCCACAATGCATCGTTGAGCCTCAGGCTCCAATATTTCTGTGTAGTATTAACAGTTTTCTCAAGAATGGACTTAATCTCACGATTTGAAATTTCAGCTTGCCCACTAGTTTGTGGGTGATATTGCGTACCAAACTTGTGAGTAATGTTGTACTTCTTGAGAAGAGAATGGAAGGATTTTTAAAAGTATAAACCTCCATCCCTAATAACCACACGTGGTGTAACATGTCTAGTGAAAATATTTTCCTTCACAAACTCACAAACAACTTGAGAATCATTAGTAGCATCAAATATTTCTACAACATGAATCAGTGTGAGTGGCATTTGATTTCGAGCACCTAGATTGCCCGTTTGTTGACATCTATCACAAGATTTACAAAAATCTTATGCATCCTCAAATAAGGTGGGCCAATAAAAGCCACTCTCAAGAACTTTGAGAGCGGTACGTTTAGAACCAAAATGCCCAGCACAAGCATAAGAATGACAAAAACTAATGATGGATTGAAATTCAAAGTCAAGTACGCACCTGTGGATAATATGATCAGCATAATATTTCCACAAGTAGGGCTCATCCCACACATACTGTTTGGCTATATTCTTAATCTTTAGGTTTTGAAAACTAGACATTGTACTAGGTACATGTCTCGTAACCAAGTAGTTCACTATATTAGCGTACCAAGGTGCTGAAGCATCAATTGAGAAAAGTTGATCATATGGAAAACGATCTTGGAAGGGAAGTTGTTCTTTAGAAATAACAAGTCTACTAAGATGATCTTCAACAGTATTCCCGACACCTTTCTTGTCTCTAATTTCTATGTTAAATTCTTGCAACAACAGAATCCACCGTATAAGTCTAGGCTTAGCTTATTTCTTCTTGAGTAGGTACCTAAGTGTTGCGTGGTAAGAATAAACAACAACCTTGGTACCCATCAAATAAGAACTAAATTTTTCTAGTGCAAAAACTATAGCCAACAACTCTTTCTCCGTGGTAGAGTAATTAATTTGTGCATCGTTTAGGGTCCTAGATGCATAGTAAATCACGTGGGACAATTTTTCCACCCTTTCACCCAAAACGGCTCCAACTGCATAGTCACTTGCATCACACATCAACTCTAACGGTAACAATCGAGTGACTTGGTAATAGGTGCAATTATCAACAATTATTTCAATCTGTCAAAGGTATCCTTGCACTTCTTGTTGAAGTTAAAAGTAGCCTCTTTTTGCAACAATTTGTATATCAGCATTGAGATTTTGGAGAAATCCTTGATAAACCTCCTGTAAAAACCTGCATGACTAAGAAACGAGTGAATCTCCCTCACCGAGCCCTCGAAAGGATACATTGTGACCGAGCATTATACCATGGTTTACCATAAAGTAACTTTTCTCACAATTAAGAACAAAATTAATGTCTATGCATCTTTTTAGAACAATTTCAAGATTTTCTAAGCAACTATCAAATGAATCGCCATAAACACTAAAATCATCCATAAATACCCCAATGATGTGTTCCACGTAGTTAGAAATATATTAACCATACATATATGAAAAAGTGGCAGGTGTATTGCAAATACCAAACGACATCTGTCTATATGCAAGCGTATTAACAATAACAATCTGATTATAGCACGAATAACCGTCCAAAAGCAATAATGTGAATATCCCGACAACCTCTCTAACATCTGATCAATAAAAGGAAAGGGAAAGTGATCTTTTCGGGTAACATCTGTAGTCTATGCATACTCTCCATCTTGTTTGAACTCGTGTAGGAACAAGTTCGTCATCTTGATTTCTGAAAATAGTAACACCAGACTTCTTTGGTACCAACTGTACCGAACTAACCCATTTGCTGTCAGAAATTAGGTAAATCACCCCCAAACTTAGGAATTTGAGGATATTTTTCTTCACGACCTCCATCATTGGGGGGGTTAAGCCTATGCGGAGCATCACGTATTGGATTTGCATCATCTTCCATTAGTATTCTATGCATGCACATGGATGGACTAATACCTTTTATATCAGCAATTGTCCAACCAATGGATGTTTAATTTTGTACTCTTTCAGAACCCTAATCAAGCGTTCTTCCTGTACTGCTGTGAGATTCTTTGCAATAATGATTGGAAGCTCTTCCCTATCACCCAAGTAAGCGTACTTTAAGTTATCAGGTAGAGGCTTTAGTTCTAATTTACGTGCCTGCACAACATAAGGTAAAGGAACTTCATTAGTTACAGGTAAAGGGATATATGAAATATTACCCATTTGAGCTTCTTGTAGTGCCGTTAAGGCACTAGAAATCTCCAATAATTCCTTTGCAATGTCAACATCCAATTAAGGCATCCCATGGACGTCAATATCAATATTGTGTCGCAACACAGTCCTAAGTTCATCTTCATTACTCAAATCAAGCATCTGCTGAGCTAACGAATCAATAACATCAATAGAGAATGCAGAATGGATATCACTTGGATAACACATAGCTCCAAAGATATTGAAGTGTATAATTTATTTATCAAACTTCATAGTAAGTGTCCCACTATCGATATCAATCTTCTTCTTTGCAGTCTTCATAAACGGCCTCCCAAGAAGTAATGAAGTAGACGAACAATTATTCCCATTCTGCATATGTAGAACATAGAAGTCAACTGGAAAAACTCATTTACTTGAACTAACACGTCTTCCACGAGTCGCTTAGGATATATGTTGGACTTGTTTTCCAATTGAATGATAATTCATGTCTCTTTTAAAGGTCCAAGATTCAAAGAATCATAAATATCGGCTGACATCAGAATAATGGACGCTCCCAAACAAAGCAAAGAATGCTCAAACCTCTTGGTACCAATAGTAATTGGCAATGTAAAACCCCCTAGGATCATTGCACTTTGCGGGCATCTTTTTCAACAATATAGCTGAAGCACTTTCACCCACTTGCGTAATCTGGTTAACAATCAACTTATCCTTCTTTGTGCACAATTCCTTCAGAAATTTAACATAGCTAGGTACCTTTCTGACGGCCTCAATAAATGGGTATCGATTTTGATCTTGCTGAAAATATCCATGATCTCCTTATCTTAATCTTGCTTCTTTGAATTGGCAAAGCGATTAGGAAAAGGTGGTGGAGTAGTAAAAGTAGGCACCGTGTACTTAGGTTGTCTGGTTGGGGTTGGTTTTTCCTTTGGTACGGTTTCTACCTTTACTTCCTTTTCTACGCCGTCGTTACTCTCTTCTTGTTGTTGTGGCTATTCAAATTTCCTCCCACTCCTTAAAGCTACAACATTGATGTTCTCTCTTAGGTTCACAAAATTTTATGAAGGAAACTTTATCGAATTTTGTGCCTTTATTTGATTCATGTCTATATCCAACTATCCCATTTGAATTTGCAAGTTCTTTATAGCCATATCTTGTTTCTACAGAATTGTATCGTAAAACTTAGAGTTTGCTTTCTATTCATGAGAACTTGCATCTTGATTTTGTATCATGGCATTTATCATCTCCTTTAAACTGGATTTATGAGTTTGTTGTTGAAGCTGAGTCTGGGGTTGGAATTGTGGTTGTTGAAAACCACTTTGTCGCCCATAAGATGATGGCATAGGAGTTGCAGCTTGCTTGTTCGCATAACTGAAATTTGGGTGATCTTTCCAACCTGGATTATAGGTATTAGAGTAGGGATCATACCTTGGCCTTGGATTAGGGAATAAAGCATTAACCTCGGCCTCCTCTTCATAGGAAGGAGCAACTGCAGACGCGATACAATGAATTTCCTTTTCAATGGTACTCAATCGTTGTTCCATATGTGAGGAGACTTTTATCTCGCTAAATCTTCTGACAATTGAGTCATGCCTGATATGGAACTGTTGCGCATTCGAAGACATATTCTCAATCAAACTAGTCGCATGCGAGATCGTCTTTTCAGTAAATGTACATGCAGCTGCATCAATCAAGTTCTTTTGTTCCGGAAGTAATCCTTCATAAAAGTATTGAATGATGAGTTTTGATGAGATGTTATAGTGTGGGCATCTTGCCAACAATTGTTTGTACCTCTCCCAACATTCATAAAGAGACTTCCCGGTAATATGTAGAATGCTATTAATCTCTTTACGAGCAGATGTTTCCTTGGAAGTAGGAAAATACTTTTTAAGAAATAACTTTTTCATTAATTTCCATGTTGTAATACTCTCTGAGGAAGGTAATACAACCATTTTTCTGTTAAGTCTATCTATAACAATGGAAAGGCTTGAAGCATAGTCGTTTCAGTATCTTCATTTCCCTGCCTAAGACTTGTCATCTTGTTCTGAAACCGTTTAAGGTGACGATTTGGGTTTTCACCTGCATGTCCCTTGAACTTAGGTAAATGATGAATCCGATTCGACTTCAGCTCCACTGGTGCAGCTATGTTAATGCATAGTATTTGCGAATCTAAGCATGGAGATGTCAACTCTTGTAACTTCTTCTCTGGAGGTTGATGACCACCCATCTCTTCTAGAGGTAGATCTTGTAGCAAAAATTGAGGTTCTTATAGTACTGACCCTTTGCGAGTTTGAATCACGCACCTTCGGTAATCCCAACGTTAAGGTGTTATAGATCAAGTACCTGAATTCAAAAATCTAGAAAACAAAGTTAAAACCTAAAAATAAATAACAACTAAAACCAACTGCTCCCCGGCAGCGGCGCCAAAATTTGATGGGTGTCGTGGGTGTAATCAAATTAGTGATCTTATTTCCACTAAATTAAAGAATAATATAATGGAAGGCAAGTTTGTTCCCATGAGGAGCGAGGTGTTTTAGTTGTTTAAAGTGTCACAAAGGGGGGGTTTCTTTTAGATTTTTAGCAAAATAAATAAGAAAGTAATTAAAAAGATTAGGTTGTAAGCAATAAAGAGAGATATGATCGAGGAATCCTTCTTTGTTACTAAACAATCATTAAATTAGTATACTCGTCTATTATTCATTCATCACAGATTATCACCAACCGTAGAATAGCAGGTACGCTTAACTATCCCCAAAAATCCTTATATCACTGGACAACAAGTATGCTTAGTCTCCAGATTTTATCCAACTGAGCCACCCTGAGGTTCGCTTACAATATGTAACTCAATTGAATGATTTAAGGTTTGTGAATTCAGGTTTGATCCTAGTAGTTGAACTCAGTACACTCGATCCACTTTCTAGTGTTGTTTTTACACGCGATTGCTCCACAGAATCCCTCTGTAAGGTCTCACGTTCTCTACTTATGTAAGACGTTATGATACAATTAAGGATACCCAACTCTTACTAGCTTTGGATTAATTCATAAATAAATTTAGTTGGTCACCTAAACAATCTATCAATCAAGCATGAGCATTCATATTAGTAAAAACAAACGATAATCATATGAAGAATTTCAAAATCGATTCATATATATAATAACTCAAATCATGTCTAGAACTTAGAATTCATCCTCAACCAATTAGTTGTTTAGCTACTCATGGATGTAAAAGCATCCATGTTATACATATAAGAAAATAGATGAGAAATCGTTACGATAATGGAGCCGCTCCGAAACCCTAGCTTTCTCCTCTTGTGTTGTCGATCTCCTCCAAGACTTGCAAAGTAATGTAAAGGTCCCTTATTAACGTCTTGGGAGTCTCCTTATATAGTTTCCATGAAATCTAAGGTTAGAATCCTTCCGAGACCAATTTGTATCCATTTAGAAGTCAAAAACGCATCAAAACGAACCCCATAGGTTCTCCACCGTCGATATTATTGATTTCTATGACCTATGCTGACTCTAGGATCAAAATAGCTCAAATTCTCTGTCCCAAAACTTGCTACAGTCAGTATTGTCAAATTCCTATGAGCAACGCCGATTGTTGGAACCAAAAATACAAGTTTTCTGGCCGAAATCGTGTCACATTCGGTATTGCTAAAGTTCCTATGAGCAACGCCGATTGTTGCATGTAGATCACTTTTCTTCGTCTCGACTATTTTGTCCATAACTTCTTCGTCCGAACTCGGAATGACCTCATTCTTTTTGCGTTCATTTTGTATTATCGTTCTATTCAAGATGGCATTAAGAACTCCTGGATTTGAATGAGCTAAATTATTATTATTTTTTGGACTTTCTTCACTTGTAAAACTCAAATTCCTTGTTCATTTCATGTCGTAATGAACTCATTTCTTCTTCTTTGTCCTTGGGATGCTTGAATACTTGGAGTACTTCAATTCTTAGCTCTTTGCAGTCATTTTCACTCTTATTAGGATAATTCACCTAATATAATACATAAGATAGAAAACAAACATAATAGTAAGTAATATGCAAGAATTATAACAAATATTAATATGGATTTGACACTAAAAACATATGAATTATGCACTTATCATGTTGGTGCCAACATTTTCTTTTAATGTTTGTGTCATCTCCTATGGCACAGTGGAAATGGTGGTGCAGTAACGTTACACGTACCCATATTACTTTCTTGGGGTTGTCTGGTGTTAGCCTACATTTACGAAAGGCGAATATACACATGGTAGATTCATAGAACTAAACTGAGAACAACTATAAACCAATTTAATGATATGTATACTTATAAATATATAATCAATAGAGTTCGAGTACCAATGATATATATATATATATATAACTATGATCTATCGAGAAAAAAATGAGCTTGAGTTTGACAATGAGAATGTCTTTTGTTATAGGAAGAAACAATTGTAATCTAGGAAGGTGAACAATCGTAATTAACTCCCCAACTAGGCCTGACTCATAATTTTCAGGATAGAATAATCTATACTATCTCTCACACTTAAACGATATTTAACCAACATAAGCTAAGACAAGTTTTTATGGACGTTCACATTCATTTCTTATTTTTCATCAACGTTGGATTATTATTTTTGGGCTCGATTCTTATGGAGATGCTATATTTTTATTTTGGAAACCATTAAGCGTTTAAAGACTTTTAGAATTTAATCATACAGAATAGTAAAATGAGACCATATTTTTAACATGTTAATATATAATTGAAAACACATAAAATTTATATGTTTTCCATGTTTTTAGCGTATAACCATTTTGCATTTAAATATGTGATTCAAGGAGGAATTCAAGTAAAATAGAGAATCTCTTTGTGGACCAGGTTTAATTAGGGGTTTATGGAAATAGTAAGGGACTATCAGAAATCTACCCACACTACATAAACTATAAGGGGGTGTCAAATAGTGGTGAAAATACTAATTTATCATTTCTTAATAACTAAACCTAAAATCCTAATACACTTAAACCCATCATTCCCTATTTGTTTTCATTCTAAAACCTAAAAAATTAAATTCGCCCTCTCATCTCCTTCTCCTTAACGACTCCACTTCCCAAAAAAATAAATCAAAATCAATTAATCGTTGTAATCGTGATTCAAAAACTTTAATCGATGATTAACTTCTTCTAAAAACATGGTTCTTACGAAACATCTCCAGAGAGATGTTAGTCCACCTAGAATCGTAGAAACTTAAAGGAAAGTTAAACTCGAGATGCACCAAGGAATCATATCAAGAAGAACCAGACAACTAAATGGCCCAGATTAGAGAGTAAGTAAACTAAAACCCATTACTCTATTTGTTGAATGTGTTTGTATGTGTATTTTGAGTGTAAATCAAGATTAGAAACCGCAAAAATGCATTTATAGGGAAAGAATCGGCATGGTCGCAAACTTTAGACCATGACGACTTTTCATATACATGTTAAAATTATGAAAAATTGCCATGGTATTCGATTTTCGACCATGACAACCCTTACTGGTTATTTTCCATGAAGACGAATAGTCTATTTAGGGTCGCATCAGTTTTTACCTAAAACCATAACGACTTGAAATATATAATACGTGACGACCTTTTGATAAACCATAACAACCCCATAGGAAAAAAAACAACTACTTCGTCCAATATTTGGCAAAAGTCGTCATTGTATAACTCTATGATCGTGCTGATTTAACTTATGGTCGTTATGGTCGACAATTTAGACCATGACGACCCCTATACTAAGTCTAAGAATGTTGGTTCTTATTTTTTGATTTGATTTTTGTGTGTATTCTACTGTAGCATGCTTAAAAAAACCAAGAAAGGAAATGAAAAACATTTATCCACTCCTTCTTCAAAACCTCCTTGCAACGAGAACTTCTTGGGGGATGGTCCGTATTGTGGAAAACCTTCGAAGGAGGTACATTTTTCTATTAGTGAATATGCATAACAAGGTAACAAACCATAGGATTACCCTTCTCCTTCCTCTTATATTATATCTTTAACTTCAGACCATGACAACGAAGAAACTAAAGATGATATTGATAAGTCCAATGGGGGTGGTGGTGGTGGTGGTGGTGGTGGTGGCGGTGCTTGTGGTTCTGGTGGAGATGATGGTTCTAGTGGTGCTGGTGGGTCTGGTGGTGGTGAGGAAAATGAGGAGGAAGAGGTGCAATAAGAGGTCAAATGAAGGACAATGGCAAGGAAAAAGCCTCATCCGCTAGGCACGTTCCCGCCACCCACTTAATCTTGGATGTTGAACGCAGTGGAAAAGCTGGAGGCTTACCAAGAAGTCATATTTGCATATCCCGCTCGTGGGCTCGTACCATCTCTGGGATCATCGTAACAATATCAACTTTGTTATTTAACTTGTCGTTGTTAATTTGTTTCTGATTGTGTTTTTTCCCCTATTTTGCCTCCATTTTTTTAGGATCATACGAACACCGTACGTCTTTTCAGATGATAGTCTTCCTATGTAAAAATGGATTTATGGAAACTAGAAGATGAATTTTTAAGAGTTATAGAGTTAACGAGAACTACGGTTTATATCCTGCCTACAGAACACCGTGATTGCATTTGACAAGGTCGCGTTATCTTGTTTCAGTGAGGTTTTACCCTGAAGTTGATTGTTTCCAATTCCCGTTTGACGAGATGTCTATAACTCCTGACGATGCACAATAAATTTTAGGGCTCTAGGTTGAAGGAAAATCCACTGGAGATAACTTCAACAAAAAACTTCTTTGGAGTGAAATTTATAAATTGTCCAAGGAGTTGTTTGGCTAGGATGAAGACACGATGAAGTACATGTTATTCATGGGGGGAAGTACCCAAAGATAGAGTTTAACCTTGTGGAATTCAGGCATTCATATGCTTATCTATTGTCGTTGTCGCTTATTTGTTGTACTGTAGCAAAGGAAACATGATCAGTGCCAACTATCTCCAGCTCTTGCATCCTTTGGAAGCTGTGAGTAAGTACTTATGGGGGACTGCTGACGTAGCACACGTGAATGAGGAGCTAACAAAAGCATCTAGGGAACAAACTTCTCAAATCAACAGGAATACAAGTCTACTCCAAGTAATTGAAGTGATTATATTTGTTTGTCGGATGAATTATTATTCTTTTTAAATATTTTGTTTGATGCATAGTTGTTTTATTATTTTGATAATTATATATGTGTGGATTTACGAACATTTTTCCTTTATTGTTTGCATACAACAAAGGCGTCAAAGTGAACGAGGGATGTATTAGTGCTCAACCAAGAGGAAGGAAATACATATTCACTGGGGGTCAGGAGAAGTTCCATAAGTCCACGTTGTTATCCATGAGGGAAAAATTGGACAACATGACAGCCAAAGATGTAGACTTTGATCCATATAGGGGAGATAAAGTTGATAAAAGGAAAGAAGTCTCTTTTTACAATGGTCATTTGTTTCACCCTACTGTATTCTCAATGTATGATACGTCGAGAGTTATGCGCCAACTTGGGCATATTTAATATCAATGTGATGAGGATTATGTACCAAAATTCCAACTCAAACTTGATGAATGCAAGTATGATGTTTCTAGCATTGAGGTGGTTTACGAACCTCTAACGGGACCAGTCATTGGGATAATAGGCATGCTATCAAGGTAGAAATCTATCTTTGGGAGTATGTGAATGAAGGTTACGAGGAAAATGATGGTTACTTAGAATGGTACCACAATTTCTCACATGGCCGTGTAATACAAATAGATCCTCGTGAGAGGAAACAACAAAGCTTTTACTTCTTCTACTTATTCATCAGACACCAGAAGTGACTCTAGCATTCTAAAGCTCGTTGTAAGTATTTTTGTCTTTCTCATTCTCTTTTTGTTATATATATACACTTATATGTATGTTAAACTCGATTGTAATTTTAATGCAAATAGAGGGATCGAGTGAAGATTATGATCAACGGACTGTGTTTCTCGAAGGTAAAGGGAGAGAAGTTGACGCCTGAATAACAAGGTCGGTACGTTGACTACTTGACACACATCAAAAATCCCGCTGCGGCCAAAATGTTTACTGATCTGGACCGTGAAAGTAAGAGGTATCGCAAAAGTTCTACCCAAGCAATCCAAGAAGGTGTTGATACCCAAGGCGAAGAGGTCCAAGGAGATGATGAAATAAGCGATGATGCTGAACAAGGCCAAGGAACCCAAGGAGATGATGGTCGCGTTTGTGGAAGTCAAGGACCTCCTCCACAGCGAGGCCGGAGATCAGCTAGTCAAGGAAGTCACCAATATTGTTGCCGTGATTGAGACGATGTTGTTTTTAATACATTACAATAGTATACTTGAACTCATGTTTCATTACATTTCTTAGGTACGATTTGATTTTACCTTATTTGAAATCATGTTTCTTTACTTATGTTAGTTACAAGTTAATTTGGTATAATATGTGTGGTAATGGATTGGTGTAAATGTGAATGGTTTGTTAAAATATTGTTATTTTGCCAAGTTTGAAATAGTTTATGCTTTAAATCATTGTTGATGTCGTCATGGTATTTATACCTTAAATCATTGCAGGTTGACGACTCGTACTTTGATAAGAAAGTAGAACATTTCCCGGAAATTGAGTCGTTGTGGTAAAGTTTAGCAGGTTAATGATTCCAAGTCTGAAAAGTTTGTTCAAATTATCAAGGGTAGGAGTCGTCATGGTCTAATGGTATTCGACCATGAAGACTCATACTCACCCAAATAATGGCATATATAAGTCTTCATGGTATATGGTATGAACCGACGCGACATTAGCTCACAAACAAATTCAGGAAAAACCAAACTTTGGCATCTAGAATCGTCATGGTCTATTGGTATTGACCATGCCGAATGCATATCACCCAAATAATAGCATATATGAGTCTTCATGGATTATGGTATGAACCGATGTGATCCCAACATATCAAAACATCCAGGAAAACCCCACCTTTGGCATCCAAAGTCGTCATGGTCAATTGATGTCGACCATGATGACCCTAACCAACCAAAATAATGGCAGATTTGAGTTTTCGTGGTTTATGGTATGAATCAATGCGACCCTATCACACCAAAACATCTAGAAAAAAGTGAAGATGGTGTACTTAGAGTCTTCATGGTCTATTTTTATCGACCATAAAAATACTATTTTTTTTTACTAGAAAAGTCTTTTCCCAGGTATGGAGTCGTCATGGAAAAATTTAACAGGTTGACGACTCCTACTCTGACCAGTTAGGAAATTATTTTTCAGGGATGGAGTCATCATGGTCGAAAATAGCAGGTTGACGACTCCAACTATGACAAGTTTGTTCAAATTCTTCAGGGTAAGGTCGCCATTATCTATTAGTATCGACCATGGTGACCCTAAACAATCTAAATAATGGAAGATATTTGTCGTCATGGTATTAGAAATTAACCTATGTAGGTCTTACAAAAAAAAAATCTAGGATAAAACCAAAATTTGCTAGATAGAGACTTCACGGTCTATTGGCATCGACCAGGACGACTACAACCCACCCAAATAATGGCAGATATGAGTCGTATGGTCGACATCTATAGACAATTCCGACCTATGTAAAAAATCTTAGAATACTTTAGAGTCATTATTCTCGAGAAATTTTGACCATGATGACCCTAGGGAAAAAAGAAGCCACGGAACAAGATAATACACATTGTATTTATTAAGCATTCTTCAAAATACAAAGAGACAATTTCAAGTTCAAGTTCAAGAGATAATCTTCCAAAAGTGTGCTTCAAAATATAATGTTCAGAATATATAAATTTTCCTAAGGATGTACGACTAATCCCCAAAATCAAACTTTGTTGGAGATTCATCCAAAGTCTTCAAAATGGTCATGTCATACTCATATTGGTTTCTCCACTCCTTAGAGAACTCTCCCTAACTATACTTGTTCAGTGGTGGTAAAGGACACTCTTCTTTTATCTTCAAGCCGATTATATGGTTATTGTTCACATGTGCCATAATTATTCTTCTCTTCTTTAGCGCCTCTTTACACATAGTTCTTGAAGGTAGGTATGTCATAGAGCTCCCATGGAACCCAAGGGAGAATACATGAAAAACACAAGTGAATGTGTACGCCAAAATTTTCCCAAAATAAGGTATTTTCATCCAAAACTTAACACCGACCGTCTTAGCTCGTTTTCGCCTTTTACTGAAGAAACCAAGTCCTTGAATTTCTTTTATTTGCCTTTTGCATCTCCTTCCAGCATCATTGAAATATAGAGTTTTTTGTCCTCAACAAGTTTTGCGGCTATTTTGCATATTGGATTTGGATGACATTCTCCTCGTCGGCTTCATTGAAATTTCCCAATCTTTCCATTGCAACATGGAAACCACATTGTCCATCCCCTTCGTCGTCGTCGTCGGTGGATATAAGGTAATTTAAGATGACATAAGGGAGTTGTTGTGTGTACTCTTCGTACAACGTATGAGTAATATGATATGGAATTTCTTGTGGATCCCTAGGGGTATGCATATTTTCCCTTTTCCCTTTTGATGTCACAATTTCACTTGTCTGGCTTTGTTGGGTCTCAACCACATACTTAACAACATCCATATTTTGTTGGCCTTCACTCTGTGGCTTCGAAGGCATCGCGGCAACCTTCGTTTTCACTTGTCGTTAACTTTTGATGCATACTTCTTTCTTTGGCCGACTCCTTTTTTTGGGTGCAACTTAGACTCCTAATATTCCGCTTTGACATGCTCATGACGTGATGAATCTCTTATGAAGCTCTTATTTTCCTTCACCTATTCTCTCAATGGCATCTTTATGTTTGGTCTACTTTATGCTTTTTGCTTGGTTGGTTCCTCTTGTACCTCCAAAGATTGACGGACGACCGGCCACAAGTTAGCAACCAATATTTATCTTCTGGCACAATTCATTTTAGGGCAAGCTTCATTTATAATACGACCAATCTTCGTTTCTCCAAACTATTCATCACATATTCTTATGGGCCTTAGGACGAAAGAAAGTTGCCTCCAGAACGGATCAATATCATCAAGATGAATGACATCTTTGTACTCACCAAGATTACGAAGATATGGAAGGCCGAGCCACTTCAAGGTCGTACAATTACATTGCACCACAATGCCATCTTTCTTTTGATTCATATATCTTTTAAGTTCGGCCATCATATAGTATATTGCCCATATACCCCTCATCAAATCAGAATCCTGGATATATGCCGATAAAAACTTGTCCCTACTATGTTCCATTTGCGTCGTTATCCGGTTGAGATCATTCAAGGCGTGCTCATGAATAGGTTTCTATACCATAACGACCCCATTCTGACTCTCTTCAAGGATGCTTTGTAACCGACCGTGTAATGCCTCTTCCATACTTGTACTCATTTTTGAAGTGCTTATATTTATTGGTCCATGCATACACAAACTTTTCCTTCTACGGACGTCACCATGAAGCTTGGAAATATTCGACCGCATTGCTATGGTTCGTGCTCAATCATCAATAAACTTTTGTAAATTAGAAAAATATTATACCTCAGTACTGGAATGAGCCAAATGATCCCAATCTTTTAGAAATTACTTCCATTTCTCTCCCTCTTCACCGTATTGTTCCTTTTCCCTTTCGCCCGTTCCTCTCAGGAAAGTTGACTCAGACGCTCGTCTTCCTCCTTCGAACGCTGAGTACCGGTCTTTCGCTTAGGCTTTTGGATATGACGTCTGCAATTCGAGAGCATATTGTACTGGATGTGCCTCGTGCATAGAAACTTTTTTGCGAGTGGAAAACCATGTTGAATGATCTTCATTAATGTAATCTCCTTATCGGTAATTATAACCCCTGAAGTTTCTTCACCGTGGTAAATCAACTCATATTGTTCCGACGCCCAATTATAAACATCTTCTTCCTTTTTTTTTTATAAAACACCAAGCCACCGTTAATGGTTGCTTGTCCAAAGTATGACAGACAATGTTCAACATCGGCATGTTATACCTATTGGTCTTATAGGTACAATCTATCATCAAAAAATGATAAAAACACTGAGTCAATTCCACCATCTTCGAATGTGCAAGAAAAATGTGAGTCACTTTGTTTTCCAGACCCATCTTTCTTTGCATCACGTACTCTGCTTTATCTGCTAACCACTGAGATTTTTGTATAATTAACCAACCATTCCATCCCGTTCTTTTGAGCGTTTCTTTGGAAGCGTAAATTGGAGAAATGGTAGATAAATTATCCTTATCATGTTCCTTTATCTAATTAAGGATCTTAAGAGGTCTATATCAAGTGGTTTCAGCCGGGAATATGCAGTGTGTCCAATAAGACTTTGGGGTAACGGATGGTTATGACAACCATCGGGAACACTCCCTAGTCTCCATTGACCACCTTCAAAATTCCTATTGAATATAATCCTAAATGGACACCCACACTTCTTTGTATTAGATTTGTAGACCCTCATCATATTTTTCTCATACTTATAATCCTTTACTTTGTGGCTTACACGTATCTGGCCTCTCTTGCAAATCATCTCAATGACTCAAATCTTGTAGGGATGACTTGGTTGTTTTGAACCAACACGTATATTTTCTCTTTGGTCTTGGAAATGACCCATTCCTTTGCCTCCATCTTAATTGTCCATGTCTATATTGCGTAAATCAGATTGCATTAGAAGTATCCTTACATATTGACAAGAATACTAGTCAAATAATTGAAGAACATATTAATCTTCAGAAGGTAGGTAACATACCAATTCAGTCATATAGTGGTGGGAAGTATCCGACCCTATCTGAGATACGGGTTCAGGTTCACCGCTTAGTTGTTCAACCACCTACAAAGAAAGAAATTATATGTAAGCAAACACAATGATAAAATTCGTCATGGTCTGAAACTATCGATCATGACGACTTTTTTGATCTATCAAATTTGTGGTTTCACCAGGTTTTATAGTCGTCATGGTTTGTTTTAGCAGGTTGACGACTCTATTTACCTGGAAATTCATGTCATTTGTCAAACCACCGAAGTCGTCATGGTTATACATCACGAGAGTGACGACCCTAGAAGCATTTATTGTTTTTTTTTACTTGCAACCAATACGGCTGAGACTCTCAACGACTAGTTTTTAAAAAAAAAACTAGCCGTTTGATCCTTAAGATCTATAAAAAAGACCAAGTTTTCATCCCATCCTCATCCTAACCATAGTTCTCAACTTTCAAATTCATTCAAGTCTCTTGCTCATCCAAAAAAAAAATGAAAAAAACATGGCTACTCCCTACACTGAAAATGAAGATGTTGCCATCATCAGAGCGTGGGTGACACACATAACCCATGAAGAAGATCTTAAGGAAATGAATCCAACCTCCAACAATACATTGGATCCGAACTCCGATTTATGATGGAACCGTGTATTTATAATTTTCATGACGTTAGACGGAAATCGTAATAATAGATCAATCAACAATGTTAAGAGTAAATTCCAAGACCTCTTCAAATAATGTGAATTTTTTAAACAGGAAATGGAAGCCGTAAAAGATGCCCATTCCACAGAACCGGATGCCATAAAAGTAAGTACGTCAATAATGATTTCAACGAAAATAGTTTTGAATAATACTAACTTAAATTTGATTTGTTTTTTCAGTGGCAAATGGCTCGCGCCAGATATGAGGTTGTCCAAAGAAAAAAGTTTGAGCATGATGATTGTTATCGCATCTTATAAAATGATGTCTATGATTTCACCCTGTATGATTAAGTGTTTAAATAGAATGTTATGAATGTTATTTATTTATTTTCCTTCAATGTTATGCTATGAAAGATGTATTTATTTTTCGTTTCAATGAAATTTTATTCCTTTTCGTTTCAATGAAGTTGTGTTACGAAAGCAAAAATTAAAAAGTTCTCAAATGAAGTCGTCAAGGTTATGAATATCGACCATGACGACTTTCTATTCCATTTGACATGGTCAGTTATGGTCGTTATGGTATATTGTATGAACCGATACGACCCTAACAGTTATTTCAGACAAGGATTTTTGATTCAAGAGTCGTCATGATATAGATATAGTACAGTGACGACTTTTACTGAGGCAAGCCAGGTAAGGGTCGTCATGGTCATATCTCAGACCATGAAGATTTTTCATAGCCCGGTAAAATTACAGATAAGGGTCATCATTGTTTGATGTTACGACCATGAACAAGAATCGTCATGCTAGTAACGTGACGACCCTTACGATGTGTCTTTGCGTTCCCACAATGATTCGATGATTTTAACCAGAAACTTGACTATTCGTACACTATTAATAGTTTACCTGAGTATTTTCAGCTATGAGTTCTTCATTTTGAGCTTTAGGTTCTTTATTTGCACCCTCATTTTCGGCTTCATATATTAATCAATCAACATTATATATCTAATCCAATTGAGAATCCAAGTTAAGACAACCATCAACACAATCATCTTCGTTATTTGAAGCTTCTCCAACATTATTTTTTCCACTAGAATCACTCATTGCCCTAGTCTTCGCTTTTCCAAAACCCCCTCTTCTTCTCCACTCATATCAAAAAGTTCAATATAATCTACATAATTAACTAAGCTAATTATGTATTAGGACAAATCAAAAGTTCAATATAATCTACATAATTAACTAAGCTAATTATGTATTAGGACAAATCAAACGAGGGCAGTTTAATCATTTAGAAAATTATATGTCTAAGGGGTAGTGGGGTATTATTTTTGGGTGACTCTAGTTTGTCTTTTTCTATAACCCCTATTATTTCCACAAGCCCCCAATTAAACCGGGTATGTGAACCTCGACCTTTCGCCACACTTTCTTATATGCCAAACTGTGAACGTCCTCCAACCAAAAACAACAAGAGCATAACATAAATCCCATGAAAAAAATCACAATCTTTGATCAAACTTAAAATCATGATAAGAAAAAATTATCAAGTTTGAATGAAACAATTAATATATATATATATATAATGATGAAATACTACAAAGATGTTTGTAAGGATGTTATTTACTTCAAATGAATTGAATTTTATTTTTTTAGGGTTTATGTTATGTTCTGTAAGGGTAATTTTTTTCGAGTATTGTTGATAGGAGGGAAGAAGATGATACGAAGGAACTAAGGACAATTTTTCTTTTCTTCAAATTGTGAAAGGTTTTTCTCTTGGTTAATCCTGGTATACAAATCTGTCTTTCAACTACAAATGACTATCAAAATCATTTGTTTTTATAATTATAAACTGAAATGATTCTGACAATTGGTGAGATAATATATAGAGACCGTTTTCACAGATGATCATTATAGCATTCTACGCAACAAAGAGTATTTTCCAAAGGGACTGTTGTCTTCATTTCTATCTACTATCTGTTCATGGATGAAGACGTGTAACCAACAGCATAGCTAAGAACTATTTTAAAGCAAATGACTAAGTCTAGCTCCTGCAGTAGACACATAACTTGATCAACTGTCATAGCTAAGATATTATTATAGTGCAAATGACAAAGTCTAGCTCCAGCAATTAACTTATAACTTGATTTATTGTCACCAATAGCAATAGATGACTACTGGTAATAACAAACAAACCCCAAAGTTCCAATAAAGTTCGCCGGTATACATGACTAGGAAGGGTAATCAGTGTCAACGGGTTGTTACCAATGTTAACATCCACTTTATTAATGTATCTTTATCTGAAGCATACAACAAGTATAGGACATTGTGGCTTTCATTGAGAGACCTACTTCTAGCAAACAACAGTCGTACCGTGAAGGGATTAAAAGTTTGAACAAAGAAGCCAGAAGGATCAACAATTTCATTCTTTATTTCGATGAAATTTTTAACGGTTTCTCTACCACATCTGTGATAAGGAAGTACAGTGTAGTTACATATGTAGCTCATGTAGAAGATACTAAATTTGTGATATGTTGTTGTCGTGGAAAAATAAAAGCAATCTTTCTAGTACAATACAACACAAGGCCATGAAACAAGTATGAGAAAAGCGCAAAATTACAAGAAACTAAAAGAAATCAATCTCTAAGTAATTACCTGGGGTGGGCTTTACATCAACCACAGGCATGTTCTGATCTTGTTTTGCTGCTTTTGGTATCTCTGTGATGAAGGGTTTTGGCACCTCAGGTGGATTGGTGCCTCTGATTAATGCCCAATTCACCGTTTGAAAGAATGGGTGTTGTCTAATTTCGGTTGCTCCACGTCTATGTGCGAGGCGTTGTTGAGGATCCTTGACAAGCAAACCTCTGATCAAATCTTTCACTGCAAAGCTCACAGTTGGCGTCTCTGGGAATCTGAGGGGTTGCCCCACCACATTTAACAGTGTTGCACGGTTTTCTGACCCTTTAAATGGAGTTTTCCCGTACAAAAGCTCGTAAAGGAAGATTCCAAACATCCACCAATCAACAGCGCTGCCGTGACCCTCACCTTTTATGATTTCCGGTGCTAGGTATTCGTGAGTACCCACAAAAGACATTGACCGAGCATCTGTAGGTTCTGCAATGAGCTCAGGACGTGCAGTTATATGATGAAAGACTTCAGTCTTTGCTTTAGTTCTTTTTTCTTTTTTGGATTTTCTTTGTAAAAAGCGAGGCATAAAACATGAAGGTTGAATGCAATTGGCTGGAGTTATACAAGAGGCATCAATACCATCAGGCTGCGAATAGTACGAAGACTTTGTTGACTTCACCAGAGTTGGACATACGCCACATGTTAGAGAGAGGTCAAAATCTGAGAGCATAACATGCCCATCTTCCCTTACTAAAACATTCTCTGGTTTAAGGTCTCTGTATATGATACCGAGCATGTGTAGGTACTCCAAAGCAAGGAGAACCTCGGCAACATAAAACCTGCAACAACACTTTATAGGTTAATGCAGCAAATTGTGGTCGTGATTCACTGAGTAATATGTGCTTCGATTGAGTACCTGAATACTCCATTCATGAAGAAAACAAAAATCTCAATAAATTGGAGAACCATTATTTCGTGGCAGATACTTGCTAATATAGTGTTCTAATCCATCAATTTTGCATGCAACAAAAATATTTATCAATTTTCCAGCTAGATGCAATACTCAATATCACTGGTACGCGCTTCAGTGTCGATTATAGTAGAACCATGGCAGAATGGAAAATGAGTTACATGTCGAGCTAAATAAAGAGTAAATGGATTGACATTTAGAGCAATAAGAACACATTTCTGTACACTAGTCAAGGAATTTGGTCATATTCAAATTTGCCTTCTGCTCATATAGAGAAAGTCTAGACATTAGAAGGTTGACCAGATCCGCTAGCAGAATCCCTAGGAGTAAGCTGTAATGAAATTTTACAGGCTGTCAGCTCCCAAAATTCAGCAAGTTCTCAAAATGTTCGATAAGGAGCCAAATAGTTCAAGCAGTATGCACATCGTTGTTTACCATGAGTAAACCAATAAGCTAACACCATTCATATGCATCTTCATGTTTTACTATAAAAATAGAAAGCAATGGTGAGGGGCAATACCTAGCTGCATTTTCAGAAAAACGCTTCCCTGGTTGTCTTTGCCGCAGTGCATGTAGATCACCCCCAGGGCAGAACTCCATCACCAAACATGAAATTTTTTCAGTTTCGAAGTGTGTATACAAAGTGGGCAAAAAAGGATGATCCAAAGTCTGCAATATCTCTCTTTCTGTCTGAGCTCTCACGAGCTTCTTCCGACTTGCTAAAGCAGCTTTATCCATGACTTTCATAGCGAAATGAGTTTTCGTCCCAGTTAACTCAGATAGGTAAACACTACCTATATCTCCACATCCCAACCTCCTCAAAATCCTGAAATGATTCAATCCTAACATCCCATCTTGAGACCGAATCGCTTGAATTGCTTCGGATCTTGCATCATTTGCTCGGTGAGGTTTGTTTATCGAACTACTAATGCTACTAGAACTGCTATCTTCACTAACATCACTGCTAGTACTACCTCTGCAAATACAATTCTTCCCACTATCCACAAAATCACAAGAATTGCTTACTTTGGCACTTCCACTAGACTTTTCAGTATCTCCTGTAATGTCAAAGCTGTCCATACCATTTTTCGGATCAGAATCGTCAATGGGGTTTTCAGCATCAATTTCGGGTAATTCAGTAATAGACGAGGAACCTGAAACAAGATCTTCTGAAGCCTCTTCTGTTAATTGCCCATCTACAATGCCACATTTACTAGAAGACGGATCGATTGAGCTCTCAACTATAGCTTCCTCGGCGGATTTCAGTATTTCTTGATTTTCCAAACCTTCATGTTTCATATTGTTAGACCCTTTCTGATTGACTTTCACAGGATCCATTCCATGTCCACCATTAGAGGCTTGTTTTTCAAGAGACATGGACCAAGAACTAGTACTACTACTATCAACACCGTTTCGAAGCAATTCTAAGCAGGATGAATAACACTCTGACCCAATTGAGCACTTGAAGATGTCAATGGTGAAAATCCCAAAGTTGTGGCCATTAATCACAGATTACCCAACTAAAAATCAAACAAATTCAAAATCAGTATATTTTGACAAAATGGGGCATAGTATAAATCAACTCAAATCAACAACTTAACTGAAAATTGGCATGCAAAAGAGTAAGAAATGAACAAGAATTTTGTAGTCCACCCATATCCAGTGAATCTGGGCTTCTTTTTTTTTTCCTAATAACGAAGACATAACCATAAACAAGTGGGGGGTAAAATACCTGATAAGGGAATGTATGTCTGAATTGAAAGTGGGCAATCTTTGATAGTAGCTTGTAAAATGAGCTAAAAGACCCATAATCAATGTGCCGTTTCAAGCCTCATAAAAGAGAAATTGAGAATCAAATTCATGCATGGATTCAATATTTAGAGGGAGAGGGGGTGAGAGTTTTTGGGAACAAAAATAGGAGAATTTTTTTCTTAGCAGATCATATCATATATTATCACACACACAATAAGCAAAGCAACTAGTATAACACAAGTTCCTATTCCTTTATCTTTGGGACATTCCCAATAAACAGAGAAAAAAGAGAGAGAGAAAGGAGCAACAGTGAGTGAGAGGAGAAGAAGATTATTATCTTGGTTCTTAATTTTTTGGATTTGTTAAATTCTTCTTTTAGGACGAGATATTTTTGTTTTTCATTTATTTTTTTTCCTATTATTAAAAAAGTGTGTAAAAAATAAAAATAAAAATAAAAATTAAGGTGGCCAAGTAAGATTAGAGAGAGACGGAGAGAGGACTCTCGGCCTTTGATGCACGTTGTTGTTCAAGTGGCAGACCCAAAAACATTCATCGCTTTCCATCCAACCTCTTCCACCTCTATTCGACACACAACTTCCAAATTCCAAAAAAAAAAAAAAAGGTACTTTTATCAATTCGTTTTTGTTATTTTTTTATAAAGGAACATTCACAAGCTATTTTTATATAAAGGAACATTTACAAGTTTGGATGCTTGATATGGATTGAATACCTAACCAATAAGCGCTAAACAGTGGTGAATAGTTGAACCATTTGTACATATGCTTCAATTCACCGGTAAAAGTCGAACGAATATTTGGTTTTTGTCTAGAGATGAATTAGATTTTTTATCCAAAATCCAATTACCCGATTACTTACTTAAGAGCAATTCTGCTGAGTACAGTAGAAGAATTGATAAATTAGCCAAATACACCTAATTTTGTATAAACAATTTTTTTTAATTGACGGGATTTGTTTTTTATACAAATAAATAATTTTTTAATCAAGTAAAATCAGTTTCTATTTTAAAATCAATATATATATATTTATATTTATAATAAATTAAAATAACTAATTTAACTACATTTTAAATAAGAAAAATATTTACTCGATTTACGTTGAGATAATGTTCTGTTTTACCTAGGTCGAGCGGCTCAACATGAGTCGATCGTCTCATGTTGATTCGATCGACTCAACTAACATCTCAACGGGCAAACTCCAATAAACATCCATTTTTCAATCCATTTTTTAGGTTTGCTTATCCCACTGTAGGATGATAATTGGTAAATTAGCAAAAATGTCCGTCTATTATCTGTTGTCGCAATCTGTAACAATGAACAAACTAAACAGAAACTTGAAATTTTGTTAACGTTAGAAAAAAAAACAGAACCACTCTGATAATTTGAATCACACAATTGGGCAGAGCCATCTGCTCAGCAAATTGTCCTTAACACGATATTTGTCGGGTACATCTCAATTATGCGTGATGCTATACCCCTACTGACAAATCATGTCCAGGATAGAACTGCCCGCTATCAACTCAGTTAGCACAACTTTGTTGACCCTCTATGAACTTAACAACGAACATAATAGAAAAGATAAAGAAATTTTAAACACACAGTGCGCACATCAAAGCGAGAAGAGGGGAAAAGTAGTCAGGACAGTGACTGCTACTGGTGTAATTTGCAAATGAAAATTTCTGTAGCTTTTATAGGAGAATAGGGGTGAGGTCGAATTAAATGGTAATTAATTTAAAAGATTATTTTTTTATTAATTCGAAATAATTACCATTAATAATAAAACGGTAAAATATATTTATTATAGGAATTAAAAATAAAACCGTTGAGTATTGATGGGGCTCACGCAAGCCCGCGTCCCGCGTGCGTGCTTCATGTGTGATAAGCATGTATCAAACCCTAAGGGCCCTCCCTTAGTTGCCAATTTTGTGATAATAAAAAGAACACTCATCCTTGGTTTGTTCAATGTGGGACTAACCAAAGGTTCTTCATTCACTAAAGAGTGAAAATAGAATTGTTATTTTAACCCAATTCAATGGCTAGTGACTCTTTGATCCTAAGATCCAATTCCATCAAGACTATTTTAATTTTAACAAATTCATTTTCATCTCTAACATTATCTTTGCTCTAATAGGAGTAAGCTAATAACCACTGAAAATGGAGGTCTAATTGATCTACCTATTGGTGTAGAGATAGACACGAGCTTACTTAAAACTTTGGTTGCACGTGTATAGTATTAAACATAACCACGTGAGGTTTGTTGTCATAGATGGCTGGCGCACTCTTATTAAAAGGATGCCCTTTTGTTATTTGTGTGTATGCCTGTGTGATTGTGGATGTGTAATATGTACAATAATCTTTCCCTTTTTCCTTTTTTGCTGTAACTATACAAGGTACAGCTTGTTAAGTTCACTGGCACTAGTAATTAGTATTGCAACATCTATTCTACTTTTGTTTACATGGTGTGTTTCAATCGACAGAAAGAGGTATCAACCTTCTCAGAAGCAGCAGCAGTAGCACAGGCACGGCAATATAAACGAATACCAGGATACTTCAATTTGCAAAGTAAACGTACAATGGCAAGCATTATAGTATAGCAACAGTATCCATGTAGACAAGAGTGTTTCCATTTGGGGTATCATTGGAAGACCAAGTTCAATGGTCGGAGTTTCCGAACTAGAAAGTCTAAAAAACTGGAACATACAGATATTTTGTTAGAAGTACAAGTAAAGTAATTACCTAAAAACAAAGAATTACTCAATTGTTTCCCATTGAACTTGTTTTCTGAGTGATTTTCCTTAATAATTATTATCACTAGTTTACATAACCCTCCAATGAAGAAAATAAACACAGGCATGGAAATGCAGATAGCTAGCCAAAATGAAAAGTTTATCTTTCGTGCATTTCCAGATCCAAAAACAATGAAAACATTACAGGTGGTTGAATCCTTAGAAGACTTTGAAATCTTTGGTGGAAAGTTTGGATAATCTTAAGATAAGATTTTTGGGTCCACTTTCATGGGTAAACAAAAACCTGAGGGGTTAAACATCTCATTAGTTCGTTGTTTTGGCCAACCTTTTGAGTTAATTGTATGATCGATCACTGATTGGTTGGAAACAGTAGGGACACTTCCCCTTTGATCATTTCCTCTCCTTTTGGGGACCAATCACGTGTTCTTATATGTAAACTTTCATGGGAGACACTGACAGTTTTATAAAGTCATGTCCACTACTCTGGACCCTTAAGATGCTTCCTTGAGATTCACAGATATGGATATGGTAATACTGAACTATCACTGATTGAGAGAGGGGATGAGTTACTAACATGTTCCTTCCCCCACCTCTAACGTTAGTGAACATCCAGTAAGTACCCACGTTACTATCAGAATTGGTGGAGTAGCACAATAGTAATGTGGTGGGTTTTGTTTACCTGTTATGCAATCTGTCTCGAAGACGAGTTTATTTCATATACACATGACGAACGAACGATAAAACAAAATGATTTTTGTATAATAATTTGATTCCTCTTACATGTGAGATGGAGATAGACAATGAGGTAGACAAATTTAGTAACTTATTACTTCATGAATGAATGAATCAAGACTGTTCAAGTAGGTTTTGAAGATACAAGTTGACAATGTATCTACCTGAAGACAGAACATGTAGTCTTTTCTCACTAGGTTCGCACTTTCCTTTTCGAAGCTGATAACGATGCGTTACAGCAGAAACCATGTAGATCTGGCCTTCGATTGTTACACTCTCCCCACACTGCATGTTCTGCAAAAAAAGATCAAATGTATACCGAAAACAAAACAAATACCACAAATACCCAAACTTTTTGTTGCATTTTCAATGTTAGTTAGATAGCTTTTTTTTCATTCTTTGTAGTTCTGGTCGAACGTCGAGTTACACATATTCAGAACAATAAATCAATTAAAAAACACGCATGACGTTTAGTATATGGTAATCGTGTGTAACCACATTTTACCAGCCTGTGTTGAGAGATTTAATCCTAACTTACATGTGATGTGACTCGGTTTCTCTATCATCTTTTAACATGACAAGAGTCCAAAAGTTTTGTTTCAACTTTGTCATATTTTAAATGACTCAAATGATTTTAGAATAAAGATAATTAATTACTAGAAAGAAGGGATTGCAACATGTCTAAATTGTGAGCCACAACTTCATTACATGCTTTATCTTAAACAAACTCTTTATTGTTTACAATACAAAGAACGAATCATCCTCTTTGAACAGCAAAAGTATTAGGTGTATGAGTCTCTAAATCCAAGTTAAAACATCAAGCGAAGCCCAAAGGAAGTAGTGAACTACATTCAGTAATAAAGATCAGACTTTCTGTTCTGCGTTTCGGAATTTTTTTGGTCAAATGATTGATTAAGAAAGGAAAACAACACAAGAAATCCAAGAGTCACCGTGGGAAAAGAAAGATTACCAATATATAGCACATGCAAACCTAGCCTCACAATGTGAAAGTGAACAGGAGTGCTACTAGTGGTTGTGAAGATGTATGAAGACAATAAGAGTTAAAGAGATATAAAGAATAATATAAAAGATGTGTCCATGGGGTTGGAGGAATGGGTTTCAACTCTCAACTGATATAATATTATGAAGACATTGTTCTCGTCAGACTCGGTCTTTTGCTTTTTAGTCAACAAAAAGCATATAAATGTATTGATGAGACGACAAGCTTAAGAAGCAAATTATCAGTGTGACTTACTATTTCTGTCACTAGTCCCCAACAATCCAACATCTTCAAGCTTATAGCTTCAATAATGGTTGAGCTTTTCCCTCATACAGAATAAAGCTTTTAAGGTCGTTTAGTAGATCAAGTTCATCTACTAAAATATTCCAGTTATTAACTTTTTCTTTAGCAGAAATGTCTATTCTCTCAATCAACTGCATGATTAATACTAAAGACTAGACCAGGTTGAGTTACATTTCAATACTATTTTCTTTGCTACCCAACAGGGACAACTACTTCTGGTCAAACTTAAATCCAGTTTGAAATTTGTTCTTCATATGCAATTGGTGTAACGAAGAACAGATTTGTTGACACCTAGTCTTGTATATAGCTAGTTTGGGACGAAAATAGATATCTACTAAGAGGCATGTGAATACAATAGTAAGACAGCTTTAATTCTATAGACTTGAAAGTTGAAACAATCTACGAAGAAGGATTCCATAGCAAATTGAGGCTACAGAAACAGTTGATCTAGGCTACAACCTGCCACTCGAGGATGTAATTTAACAAGCAAGTGTCTAAGATAATGCAGATATTAGCCAATGGAGTCTCAAGATACCGATAACCGATCTCATATGTAACCTAGCTAACTAAAGTTTCCAGCACAACATCATCCATAAACAACCAAAAATAAATGAAGACAACAAATTCTATGAAATCTCTTAGATGTCAAACTCTTGATGAGGCCAAAGGTTATATAAAGTTTAACATGTTTTGAACATCCAACTATTTGATAAATACTCCCTACACATAATCACAAACCCCTATTCAATGATATAGAAATTTTCTTTTCGATTTGGCTACTTGCGAATTGTTTGTAATTCTCATCAAGGATCCCAAATACCAATGCTGAATTGCCGATAACCTCAAATAATACCTCCTCCCCATCCATTTCTCAATACTAACACTGTGTTCTAACTTCTAAATAACAAACAAAAAAAGATTCTGAAACCCTAAGTTACAGTCAAGTTGAGCTTAATAAACTTCAATTTTAATGTATAATGAACTATCAATTTCAATTTTCTAATAACTAATCCAACAAATATATACATAAACTGAAGAAAAATAACCAGGAAAAAAAATCTGGAAACGGGGAAACAGAATACTTACAGAGGGAAAACAGCGAATGCCGAGATTCTTAGGAGGAGGAGTAATTTCAATGACTTTAAATGGGTAGTTGTTATTTTCTCTGTAGTCTTTCTCTTTTTTTCTGCAGTATACTTGAAATCCTATTTGTTGTTGTGGCTGCAAAATTCATAAAAGAGGAATACGAATAAATACTACAGAAATAATAATTTATCTGGCGTTACTACCAGGCATATTTGCATCTCATACATACCTTGTGCAATTGAACCATGTTTGAAGAAGCCATTGCCATTCTCTCTCTCGCTCGCTCGCTTTGACGGGTAGAGGAATTCCTTTTGGGGATGTTTTATCAGAGGGTAACAATTCGTGGCTGTGCGTTTCCCCTATTGACTAACAAAATTCACTACCTTTTAGTTTCATCCTCATTTTTATTTTCACTTTTTTTTTCTCTATTACCGTATTACGTTATATACCGAGCCAAGCAAACCATAATGAAATGCTAAGTCAAACGATGGGTAACTAGGTTTTTTTTTTCCTTTTTCTTTTGGATGCAAAAGACTAAAATATATTAATTTTTTTTTTGATAAATTAGTTAAATGATCCAATTTTTATATAAATAAATATTTTTTTAATTGGTGGGATCTGTTTTTTATATAAACAAATAATGTTTTAGTTAATGAGACCGATCTCTATTTTAAAATCTGCATATAATAAATTAAAATAACTAAATTTAATATAAAAATAATTTTACTCGGTCTATGTTTAGCCGATCGTCTTAACATAAGACGATGCTCGGTCTATGTTGAGCTGATTGTCTCAACATAATACGATGCTCGGCCTTACCTAGGCCGAGCGGCTCAACATGAGTTGATCGTCTCATGTTGATTCGATTGACTCAACTAACACCTCAATGGGCAAACCCCCATAAATGTCTATTTGTCAATCCATTTTTTGATTTTCCCATCCCACTGTGGGGTGGTAATTGACAAATTAATCAATATATCAACCCCACTGTCTTTGCTCTAAGAGGATTAGGTAAATGTTGCTTGTGTACTATAGGTTCCACTAGACAGGGTTGTACTTATTTATGTTTACCGTTCTCTGACTATCCTACTAATAAAAGCTGGAATATCAGATCTGATCGTTTCAGAAAAGTGGTAAAAATGTTTTCGTTCGCTGAGACTTGTGAAGATTCGTTTTAGACCTAATTTTAGTTTACACTAGAAAATAAGTAAAAGATTTTAATAATATTGGGAAGAACCGGAACTCAGGATTCCACCAAAATCACTTCTGATGATTTCTACAATGATGCTTTAACACTTATAGCTCTTTTATTGACTATGTTTCTTTTCCAAAAGTAGATTTCTAAAACGTTAACTGAAAATCACAAGCATGGCGCATCAAAAGCTCTTAAGTCCCAGCATACACCATCAAAAAAAATCACAACTAATTAAGAAAAATCATAAATCAATTAAAATCAATGCAAAAGTCATTAAGAATCAAAAATAGTTACCATTCATTCATGAAATATGGCTTCCTCCATTGTCCCAGTGGTTGGGTTTAGCTCCTCATGATGTACACACTCTCAAAACAGTTATTCATGGCTCAAAAGTGTGTAAAAAAAAGAAAAAAAAAATAACACAGATGGTTCGCAACAGCATAATAGTGTTGTAAACCACTGTTCTGACTGTTACAGAAGAAAAGTGTTTTCAGCTGAAGATAAACATTGCAGATGCTAAGATATACATTGCAGATGGGTTGAAGAAATCCTTGCAGTTGAAGATAAACATTGCAAAACGGTTGAAGAAACCGTTGCACGTGAAGATAAACGTTGTAAAGCTGAAGATAAACGTTGCAAAATGGTTGAAGAAACCGTTTCCTTTTCTCTGTTCTTCGTGTTCTTTAGCAGCAGCAGCAGCAGAGAACTTTCCTGGAATGATTTTTCTTCTTCTGTTTAGCTTCCTGAGCTTGACCCAACCTCTTTCAATCTTTTTACAACCTTTTTGTATACAATAGAGCCCTCAAATCTCAAGGGAATCTCTATTTTTTTCAATTGAAACTTTCGGGGGTTTTCTCCCCTCCCCTCTATCCTTTCATCTGTCGATCCCTAGCTCTCTATTTATAGTTCTTAGACCCTCCAAACTCGAAAAGGATATTTACCCATCAATTCTAAACCAATCCGAACTCTAAAAACACGTTTTAATTCCCCAAATCCGAGCAAAACTCTTTTCTCTTTATTCATGGAAATAACCTATTTCTGGCTATTTTCATGGCTTGAAATTCTTGTTTTTGACGCATATTAATCATGTGAGAAACGTGTTATGAGTTTGGTATATCTAAACCTCCTTAAATCCCATAAAATATGGTTCCCAAACATATCAGGAAAAGCTTCACGTGTAAAGGAACTTCCCGCCATTTTTTAGTTTGAAACAAAGAAGGGGGTGCCTTAATCCATCGAGTGGGTGCCTTTATCAATTCTCCCGGGTGCCTTTAGTAATTTTTGGATGCCTTTAACTTTTTTTGAGCCAATTTTTCCACAAATGTTTATTTCTCAAAAACACCTACAATCACATAAAATAACACAATAAGTACCAAATTGAGCACTAACAAAATAGATAATTACGGATAAATTCAGACACAAAAATGTGTCTATCAAGATCTCCATGACTGGATATTACAAAAAACTTTTCTTTTCTTTACCAGGATATCAACATCTTTATTACTTGTTCTTTTAATAAAGCTAAAACCCAAATAACTACTACAATCTTCTAAAATCTTGTTCACTTCCTGAAAGATTGAGTTACATTGTTATTTAACCTTGATTGATTTTCCCTGCAATAAATATATGATTTCTTGGCAGTCTCCTTAAATGTAGAAGTTCTGAATTTGATTTTCCCTTGCCCATTGAGCTGTCTGGAGAAGGCTTGGAGCTTCTACCTCTTGAGGAGATATGGAGCTACTTGTTCATGCGACTACTGATGCCTGGCAAAGTCCATCTGAGTTCTTTGCAATGAAATCATAACCACTGTTAATTTTTGTCCAAGATTTATCAAAGTTTATTACTATAGAGTTTAAAGGAGGTTTTCACCGTAGTTCTGTTTTGGTCTTTTTTTGTGTATTGTTTTTCTGACTTTGTATATTGATTTTGTTAATAGATTTTATATCCAAGAAGTGAAGATGTCTTTGTATTCTTAGTGAGCTCTGGATACTTGAGTTTGTTTTTTCAGTGAAAATATGTTGCACCTTTCTTTCCAAATGAACCAACATTTGGTTGCAGCAATTATTAGACTTGTTTCTTGTTTATCATTTGAACACCAATGGTTATAATAATTTAAGAAGGAATTATCCATATTTGTTTGTTGAAGTATAGTTAGAGAAGGTGGGAGGTTCCAGACAACTTTGGCATACTGACATTCAAAAAATAGATGGTGATAGTTTATGCTTCATTATTACAGAAGATACAATTACCTCCAGTTGAGTCTACATAGTTTGATAGTAAGTTTCTTGTTAGAAGTGCATTAGAGAGACATTTCCAAATGAAAATTTTTATTCTTTGAGAGATTTTTAGTTCGCAGAGAACTTTCTAAACTTTTGTTATATATTGATTTGTATAGTTGTTGGTTGAGTTTAGGGCTTTATACATTGATTTCACAGAGAATATTTCATCTTGTGTCATCATCCATCTTATTTTATCTTTTTTTAGATTACTCTTTCTGTCAGAGAAAAGTTTTATGTTTAAAATTTTAGAAACTACCTTTTATGGTTGACCCAACCTCTCTCAATCTTTTTTGGACTTGATACAACCTTTTTGTATACAACAGAGCCTTCAAATCTCGAGGGAAACTCTATTTTTTTCAATCGAAACTTTCGGGGGTTTTCTCCCCTCCCCTCTATCCTTTCATCTGTCGATCCCTGACTCTCTATTTATAGTTCTTAGACCCTCCAAACTCGAAAAGGATATTTACCCATCAATTATAAACCAATCCAAACTCTAAAAACACGTTTTAATTCTCCAAATCCGAGTAAAACTCTTTTCTCTTTATTCATGGCAATAACCTATTTCCGGCTATTTTCATGGTTTGAAACTCTTTTTTTTTTTACGCATATTAATCATGTGAGAAACGTGTTATGAGTTTGTTATATCTAATACTCCTTAAATCCCATAAATTTGGTTCCCAAACATATCAGGAGAAGATTCACGTGTAAAGAAACTTCCCGTTGAAACAAAGAAGAGGGTGCCCTTAATCCATATGGTAGGTGCCTTTATCAATTATCATGGGTGCCTTTAATAATTTTTGGGTGCCTTTAAAAAAATTTGAGACAATTTTTCTACAAATGTTTATTTCTCAAAAACATCTACAAGCACATAAAATAACACAATAAGTACCAAATTGAGCACTAAGAAAATAAATAATTGCGGACAATTCAGATACAAAAATGTGTCTATCCAATACCACCAAACTTATTACTTGCTAGTCCTCAAGCAAATCTAATCTAAAAATAAAATAAAATTCCCAACTCACTTTCGCAGGTATCGCGATTGCACTTAGCGTGTGCAACAAGCCTTTAAACCCATAGGTGTCCCTATCGGACGAGTGTTGTCTCGTGAGGGTTTACAAGAGGTATACCCACAAAACCTTCTACTCCAAACCCTAGCTACTTGTGAACGATTGAGGGTAAACACTAAACAAGCTATTTAGTTGGCATACTAAATTCTTCGACTATGGGAATCATTACTCTATATGAGTCCAACTGATGTACACGAGCTTGCACTCAGCATACTGAAATTCATATATAATAAAACAAAGCTCTTAGATATTCGTTCAACCACTATACTTAGAATCTATCAAAGTTCAATCATAATAGATTTAGAAGATGGATATAGACAGAATGAAGTTTGCGTATGTTGACTAAGGTGAACGGTGTTTCCCATATTTTTCTGAAGGTCAGTGCCAGGATGAATCCTAATGGATTGAGATACACTCCCACTGGTCTTGCTCCTTATACTAATATCGACTCAACTGGTATATACAAGGGTCCCAGCGACCGATTTATTGAAAATAAAATAATTATTTATTATTTAAATGTACTGAAAACATGGTTGGATCAAATGAATCCAAGCGCATGATCTTTATCAGCATCTTACATGATAGTTCTCATGGATCCTGCGTTTCACGCTTGCTTAGGCGACGAAGACAGGGATAACACACACATATTGCTATCAAAGTGTCAATATCCGATTTTTTTTTAAATCAAAGTCTAAATAATATCAAACACTCTACTCTATCCTGGCGGCGATAACAATTTGATATTGGTGCCCCACCAAATCACTTAGAGAAATACAAAATTGCAACAATAAAAACAGAAGGTGATATAGTCGAGATAGACTCCGAGATATGGTGACGACTATCATGTTATTTCTAACACCTGAGCTAGGCATCCTTTTATGAATAGACCATTTATATGGGAACACCAATTCCTATAGAAAAAGAGCTAAGTTTCCATCTACCTAGAATGGTTAGTGTCATCCTGAATTGTTAACAAGTTTCTAGACTTTGAAGTTTCATATTTCAACTTAAAAATTTCTCCCTTACCCCCAAACTTAAATCTAACATTGTCCTCAATGTTCTAAAGATGAATTATTAAAAGCACGAATAAGGAGAAACTATTACCAATCGAAGGAAAGGAGTTAAGGAAAGATAATACCGTGTCGCAAGAGCATGGGTTATCTTCCAAGAAGTGATAAGTTAAAGTCTTCGGCCATACTAAGAAAGAATCATATAGCAATATCCGAAACAACTGTGGGTTATCTGAATCAAATAGTGCTATCACAAATAAAAGGAAACTGCAACATGCCAAGAAAATGAACAAACCAAGCACACCCTTATCTAGATTTTTGTTTAAGACAACTATATCTAGTTGTGGTTTAGGTTCAGACTCTATAAAAGGGTCTATATAAAAAAAAAATCATGGGATGGATTTCCTCATAGGCAGTATCAAAAGAATCAGGTTGTAGAGTCTGGAAAAACTCAACCAAGAACTTAGAAGCACATAATAATAACCTGAATAATTATGGATCCTCAAAGTCAATCAGATTTGACCCACACAGTTGACTACAATAAAGGTGGTGGTCATTCTTAATAAAATGTGTCAATTCTAATTTCCTAAAGTAATTAGGCTTGGTATCAAAACTTAATAACTGACACATTTGAAATTCATATGTTCCTACATATGGAAGAAAATATTTTGGTGGGAAACAAAGTCAATCTTGGTATTATTTCCTAGGTAAACCACATCAACCAGAGGATGGGTTTCTAACAACTGAACTTCATTCTAGACATCAACAGGCTCAGGGAATCTAGTTTGAAGATGATCTTGAAAAATGGAAGAGGTGCAAATGTCAAGTCCCAAGTTAGGGACCTTTCTAATAGTCAAAGGTAAAGCACATGGAAAATGATAGTCACCCACAAACTTAGAGTTTTCAGTGTCTCTAAATAGACTAATCACAATTTTCCTAATTTCTAGATCGTCAGATTCCTGAAAATGGTCAATTGCTGCTTCTAGGTTATAATCAGGTGGTGCATCCTCACTCATATTTAAAATCTCTAGGGGTGTATCTTTGTTACCTAAGACTATTGTTTCTAAATCGCTGGATTCTAAAACAGTATTCTCATGATAAACTCATTCCTCTAAACCATTATCGGCTTCAAAACAAGAAAATTCTACATCGTCTAAAACAATGGTATCTCTAGTCAAATCCTCTTCCTTTTGAATAGGTGAATAATCATTAAAATTATTTGGATTAGAACCAGGAATAACACTATCATCATGAAGCACAATTGGAGTGACAATTTCCTGATCACTCTGCCTGTATATTTCAAGTTCTTCGTCAATATTATCCTCATCATAATAATATGAAGATGTTTGAAACTCGTCTAAGTAAGTAGTGTTACCAATTCTATCCTCTTCCTCTTGACTAGGTGAATAATTATCAAGGGTAGCATTATATTGGCAATTAAGATTATTTTGAGCAATATTATTCTTTGCAAGACTTCCATTCACACTTAATACCAATCTATTTATATTCATAGTTAACTGCTTGAGGGATTCTTCTAGAGAAACAAATGGATCATAAGGAGTACTAGATCGCAACTGCTCGTGTGATTCTTCTATAGAAAGAGTTGGACTACTATTTGTTCCTCTCACACTTAATTCAAACCTATGTGTCATCTCAGATAACTTCTTGAGTGATTCTTCTAGAGGCATAATAGGTTCATGATGAGTACTAGATCACAATTGCTTCAATGATTCTTCTAGAGGCATAATAGGTTCATTATAAGGACTAGATCGCACATGCTTTAGGGCATCCCTCCAAGACAAAGAACTCGAATTTTGTTCATTTTCATGTTCATATGACGGGTGTGTATATGAATAGTAATTGGGATCACCCTGGTATGAGCAATAACCTCCAAAAGGTTGGTGGTGGTCCCGACTACTATCCACACCATGTTGATAGTACGGATAATGTCTATTTTGAAATTCAGTCAGATACTCATTGTATTAGTCCTCATAATACCAGTTCGACATTTTCTGACAAAAACTTCTTAATATATTTACAAAAGATCTAAGAAAATAAATCCTAACAGGAAGGGGGTTCTAAACATATACAAACAAGAACGACTCAACCAAATCAAACCTACTGAATCTAGCAAACAAAAAACATGATGGCTCCACTTATATTGTTTCTAGACCAGATTATATTATTCCAAAAGGCAACTAGTTACAGTTTTAGCGAATCTCTTATAATGATCCCAATTAGATTAAGTCGAATAGAAACATGATAAGAACTAAGGAGCTTTTGATAACCATGCCTCTTTGGCAACATTTCCTTGGGTTACAAGGCGGCTCAAATCTACTTAAAATAATCTTCCTGAACTTTGAGTTAGGCTAATAGAGTAACCAATACAGTCCTTTTGAATGATTTTCCAATAAGCTCGTTACCCTATCGGTCTCTTTATAGTTAAATTTTAAGGCTTAGGTTCGCGTTTGATAACGTGTTCCTAAAGTGGGCAAGAAGGAAACAATGATGAAATCCGAGTCCTTATCTTATATGGCCAGTTCTTTCCCTTTACTAGAAAAGTAAATCTGTATTTAGTCCTCAACATATATGCATTACGGAGGAATACAGAAAACCCACTGACATGGGATTTGTGGGTGGTTAGAGTCTTACCTCCCGTTCCAGACGGGCAATGAACTGTTGAAGTCGACTCAGACCACCGACTCCTATGTCAGTGTACGAACCCGAGGGACAGAGATAATATCGTAATTGTCGTCCTTCCCTGTGCAGTTTACATTTAATTACCCTTTCGTAGGGTTTAAAAATAATAATTTCAAAAATTCCCAAAAAAATAAAGTCCAAAAATAAAGTCCAAAGATAAATAAAAATTACAAAAACAGTAAAAGGTTTCTTAATACAATTTTCTAGAAACAAAAATAAATAAAACCCTAAAAATTATTTAAAAAAAAAAAAGAATACTTGTCTTCTTTTTCCGTTCTTTTCAATTTATCTTTGACTCCAAGTATTTAATCAAACAATATAAACTTTGGCTCCAATTTCTTTTTGATCCAAAACCTGTAATACAAAGAAGAATACCCAAAACATAAAATAGAATAAATAAAAATAAAAATAAAAATCTAATTAAACTAACTAACCTAAAAAAATCTTAAAGCAATTCCCCGGGAGCGGCGCCAAAAACTTGATCGTTTCAAAAAAATGAAAAAATGTGTTCTTTCGTTGAGACTTGTGAAGATTCATTTTAGACCTAATTTTAATTAAAACTAGAAAATTAGTAAAAGATTTTAATAATATTGGGAAAAACTGGAACTCAGGATTCCACCAAAATTACTTCTGAATGATTTCTACAATGACTCTTTAACACTTATAACTCTTTTATTGACTCCGTTTCTTTGCGAAAAGTAGATTTCTAAAACATTAATTGTAAATCACAAGTATGGCGCATCAAAATCTCTTAAGTCCCAGCATACACCATAAAGAAAATCACAACTAATTAAGAAAATTCATAAATCAATTAAAATCAATGCAAAAGTCATTAAGAATCAAAAATAGTTACCATTCATTCATGAAATATGGTTTCCTCCATTGTCCCAGTGGTTGGGTTTAGCTCCTCATGATGTACACACTCTCAAAACAATTATTCATGGCTCAAAAGTGTGTAAAAAGAAGAAAAAATAATAACACAGATGGTTCGCAACGGCATAATTGTGTTGCAAACCACTGTTCTTACTGTTACAGAAGAAACGTGTTTTCAGCTGAAGATAAACGTTGCAGATGGGTTAAAGAAACCGTTACAACTGAAGATAAACGTTGCAAAGCTGAATATAAACGTTGCAAAATGGTTGAAGAAACCGTTGCCTTTTCTCTGTTCTTCGTGTTCTTCAACAGCAGCAGCATAGAACTTTCCTGAAATGATTTTTCTTCTTCTGTTTAGCTTCCTGAGCTTGACCCAACCTCTTTCAATCTTTTTACAACCTTTTTGTATACAACAGAGCCCTCAAATCTCAAGGGAATCTCTATTTTTTTCAATTGAAACTTTTGGGGGTTTTCTCCCTCCCCTCTATCCTTTCATCTGTCGATCCCTAGCTCTCTATTAATAGTTCTTAGACCCTCCAAACTCGAAAAGGATATTTACCCATCAATTCTAAACCAATCCGAACTCTAAAAACACGTTTTAATTCCCCAAATCCGAGTAAAACTCTTTTCTCTTTATTCATGGAAATAACCTATTTCTGGCTATTTTCATGGCTTGAAATTCTTGTTTTTGACGCATATTAATCATGTGAGAAATGTGTTATGAGTTTGGTATATCTAAACCTCCTTAAATCCCATAAAATATGGTTCCCAAACATATTAGGAAAAGCTTCACGTGTAAAGAAACTTCCGCCATATTTAATTTGAAACAAAGAAGGGGGTGCCCTTAATCCATCGAGTGGGTGCCTTTATCAATTCTCATGGGTGCCTTTAGTAATTTTTGGATGCCTTTAACTTTTTTTGACCCAATTTTTCCACAAATGTTTATTTCTCAAAAACACCTACAATCACATAAAATAACACAATAAGTACCAAATTGAGCACTAAAAAAATAGATAATTACGGATAATTCAGACACAAAAATGTGTCTATCAAGATCTCCATGACTGGATATTACAAAAAACTTTTCTTTTCTTTACCAGGATATCGACATCTTTGTTACTTGTTCTTTTAATAAAGCTAAAACCCGAATAACTAATACAATCTTCTAAAATCTTGTTCACTTCCTGAAAGATTGAGTTACATTGTTATTTAACCTTGATTGATTTTCCCTGCAATAAATATATGATTTCTTGGCAATCTCCTTAAATGTAGAAGTTCTGAATTTGATTTTCCCTTGCCCATTGAGCTGTCTGGAGAAGGCTTAGAGCTTCTGCCTCTTGAGGAGATATGGAGCTACTTGTTCATGCGACTACTGATGCCTGGCAAAGTTTATCTGAGTTCTTTGCAATGAAACCATAACCACTGTTAATTTTTGTCCAATATTTATCAAAGTTTATTACTATAGAGTTTAAAGGAGGTTTTCACCATAGTTCTGTTTTGGTCTTTTTTTGTGTATTGTTTTTCTGACTTTGTATATTGATGTTGTTAATAGATTTTATATCCAAGAAGTGAAGATGTCTTTGTATTCTTAGTGAGCTCTGGATACTTGAGTTTATTTTTTCAGTGAAAATATGTTGCACCTTTCTTTCCAAATGAACCAACATTTGGTTGCAGCAATTATTAGAATTGTTTCTTCTTTATCATTTGAACACCAATGGTTATAATAATTTAAGAAGGAATTATCCATATTTGTTTTTTGAAGTATAGTTAGAGAAGGTGGGAGGTTCCAGACAACTTTGGCATACTGACATTCAAAAAATAGATGGGTGATGGTTTATGTTTCATTATTACAGAAGATACAATTACCTCCAATTGAGTCTACATAGTTTGATAGTAAGTTTCTTGTTGGAAGTGCATTAGAGAGACATTTCCAAATGAAAATTTTTATTCTTTGAGAGATTTTTAGTTCACAGAGAACTTTCTAAACTTTTGTTATATATTGATTTGTATAGTTGTTGGTTGAGTTTAGGGCTTTATACATTGATTTCATAGAGAATATTTCATCTTGTGTCATCATCCATCTTATTTTATCTTTTTTTAGATTACTCTTTCTGTCAGAGAAAAGTTTTATGTTTAGAATTTGAGAAACTACTACCATTGGGAAGTTGCTTAGTATCTTGCTTGTATTCTACTCATTTGTGCTTGTGTCAATTAACTCATGCACGAGTGTTAAATTTTGATTTCTAGCTGAGTAATACTCTGCTATGGTACCGTGACATTGGATACCCAATTATCCAACCATATATTGATTGCAAGGCCATCACCCAACTCCCAAGTGCTATATTATTGGATTAACTCCCCTGCTTTATGAATGCGCTTCTACATCCTTGAGAAATTTTGAGAAGGTTGGACCTGAACAAGGATTTATTTCTAAAATATTTTTCTTTTAACAAACTACAAAGTAAGTTATCAGATTCATTGATAATTCTCCCGGCTCGTTAATGCAACAAATTAATCAATATATTTCCTACTAATTAACTAGTAATATATGTCGTTCCCCATATAGTTGTTAATCAAAATCTCAACATCATTATAATCCTTGACAAACTCAATTGGGTCTTCCAAGAAATCAATCAATTTGGTTTATTCTCAATCACCGTCTCTTCAACACTTCCATCATCGGAAACAGAGTCATCTTCAAGAAAATTTTCCTCGGTGCAGATCCTAAGATCTTCGTTTGAGTACGTTACACCATTTATAACAATAGATAGGTTATACCTAATCTCCTCCTTTTGAATAAGACAATGATCGTTATTATGATCTAGAGTTGGAATAACTTCATCATTGTTATAAGGAATTTCAAAAGGTTGCCCATCTTCGTAATCGTCATCAGAATTTCGTCAACCTTATAATCTCCATTATCCCAGCGACATTGGAATTCCATATGTATGACCCTATTAATTTTATGAAGATTTTCCTCTGATGCTCCATCTTCTTCCAGTTGATCGTGTTGTTTAGAGAGTTTTCTGATGTTAATACGTTTTCTACCATTAAATACAATAGAGTCTCTAGACCACATCTCTTCCCTTTGAAAGGGAGAATGCTCAAAAATATGAGCAATGAGACTGGTTCTGGATACGCTATCATAAGTTTTTAGTTCCAAACTCTCTAACATCTGTATAATACTAGAAAACAACTGATTAGAAGTATAACTATCCTCCCATCCTGGTGATTGTTCACTTACATGCCCGTCGTAAGGTTGTTGACATGTATGAGAATAACCAAAAGGTTCCGTAGGATATTGATCATAACCAAAATATTGGATTTTATTATACCCATGGTATGGTTGGTAGTTATCATATCATTGAGATTGAAAACCATATTAATTACCACTATTATATGATTGATCTTGTGCACCGTACATGTTATTCTCGTAAGGAAACATAACAACTCACAAGAAAATAAAAATTTACTAAAACCTAAAAATAAATAAAAATAAAACAAAGGTGATAGTCACAACCTGTTTTCGGAATTTACCACCCGTTTTTGACGAGTGGATAACACCTTTAACTAGTTGTTAACACCACGAAAACCTAAAAATCAGAAAACATTAAAGAAAAACGTGAAAAATATCTAATTAACTAGTAATATAACTGTAGTAAGGATTGTTCCCACAGAGGGCTATGTAATTGTAGTATAGTTATACATCTTCGTTGGATCACCAACCGTAGAATAGCAGCTAGCGCAGTTCTATCCCCAAAACTCCTTGTATCACTGAATGCCAAAACTCTCAATCACCATATTATATTTTTCTAAGCCACCAAATAGTAGCTCACCCAAAGTGTAACCCAATTGAACTATTTATGTTTTGTGAATTCAGTTTGATCCCAGTAGTTAAACTCTTAGCTCAAGGTCCACTTGTTGGTGTTATCTTTAATCGCAATTGCTCCACAGAATCCTTCTGTAAGGTATTGCGATTTCTACTTGTGCAGAGAGTTATTAGACTATTACACTTATCTCACAACTCTTTATTAGCAATAAGATAATCAAGAGATTGATTTAGCATGCATTCCAAATAATCTAAGAATTATCCATAAGCATTAAATATAGTAAAAACAATCGATTAACAATTAAAACTCCAAATAAATTAATAACTAATAAAGTTTTACGTCCCGAATATGGAAATCATCCTTAATCAAATAAAATTAGCTACACATAATGATAAAGTTCATAATAAATAAATAGAAAACAAATTGAAACTCAAACTCAAACCAAGACAGCAAACCCAAGCAACATATGAATGGAATGGATGATGTGGATGTGTTATGCACCGGTGGTAATGGGATGGATTGTTGGTGTTGTTGTAGCTTACTGCAGATGGATTGAGCTGGTATAGAAAGCCTGCTGGTATTGGATGGTGGTGGACGTGAAGGGTATAGGTGATTTTGTTGAGGTACGGTTGTAGAGAGTAGTTATGTCTACGGTTGTAGCTTTTAGGTCATTTAGAGTTCTCAAATCCCCCTAGATCCTACAAACTCGTATTGGGTAAGGGCAACTGCAGCGGTCGACCATACCAAAGAGTAAATACCAGGATTACTCTTTGGTATGGTATTGACAAGCGCAGTGGGAGAGTTTAATTAGTATATGGTCTGAGAAAGTTACTGTTCCAGACTACTTCTTGTCAATGTCAATGGACCAAAACAGATTTGGTCTGACGCTGGTGTATTACAACGTTTGGTTGAAACGTTGGTGCACAAAAACGTTTGTAAACAAAAACGCCAGTGTACAGAAACGTGTAGCAAAACGGTTCACCACATTAGCGTTTAACAAACGTTATTGTAGAATAACGTAAGCGTTTAGTTTGTAAACAAAAACGGTGTTGTAGTCCAACGTTTAGTTTATGGTATGTCTTTTGTCTTTTGATCATAAACGGTGTTGTAGTCCAACGTTTGTAAAGATAAACGTTGTCCTAGAACAGCACTTCACATACTTAACGCGCTGCTAGAAGAGCATTACTTAATACAACGCTATACCATGACAGCGTGAAGGATTGAAATGCTGATTTAGAGGACCGTGGCACTTGGGGGTTAACGGTTTATTAAAGTAACGTTTTCAAAACAAACGCTACATTAAACAAGCGTTTTTAAATTAAGATTCAAAAAGCCGCCGTAGCTGAACGTCAAAAACATTACATTTGCGTAGTCGAACGTTGTGGGCTCAGATGCTGTTCTAGAGTGGCGTTTGGAAATAAACGTTACTTTGCAGCAGCGTAATATCAAATATACTCGACTGTCCGCTGCGTTTAAATTTTTTTCCGACCAAACTAATTTGGTCTTTAGTCGATGGTATAGTCAAACCGCTGCAGTTACCCTAAGTACCCATATTTCCATGTTCATAACAAATTCTTAAACACCGCCTACTCTCATCCGTTTGTCTTTAATCACACGACAATTACAAGTTGTTCGACTTGTACTTCTCGGCAGCAAAACCCTTTCTAAATCTGTTTTCGAATTCTAACCAAATTTAGTAAATCATTTAAACCCAAACTCCGTATCCTAGCTTTCTTCTCATATTTAAAATGTGTTTAACCCATCTTCCATCATCTCGAGCTTCTCTTTCTCTGAAGTTTTCACAGAAAAATCACCATGAATAAGTTCTCAAATCCTCTATCTTCTACATCGTGAACTCATTACAATCTCCTTTTCTATCTCGAGCCCATCAACTATAAAAACCCTCACTCGAGATCTATCTTGACTATTTCAAATACCACCGGCATTATTAACTCCTTCACCACCATAGATTGTTTCCTCTTCTTGTCAATACCTTCAACTCAACAACGTCGCGTTCATCATCTCTGCCAATACCATTCTATCGAGCTATCAACTGCAAAACCTCATTCTCTGCTATTTCGACTTCTAAAAGAAACCCATACTCATAATCCATTTAAACTTCTAAGACATTCATTCTAATCTCTCAGTAACAACCCACAAAAATCCATGGAAAACCTGGTGCAATAAACTAGTCGTAACTGAATCCCTTTAACAATCATATTGTATGCGTATCATATACAGTTGATGAAAAGAACTCTGTTGGGTTTGTTTACTTACATATTTGTAATTGTAACCTGCAAACATTTTAATTCATTCAACACAATCACACGCATAAATTATTTGTTCAATCCAGCATAATGGTAGCAACAGTAGCACTTTCTATCTCAGCTCATACAGATTCACAAGACATTAGACAACATCAACATCTTCTTAAATTCGAACTGCAAGAGGACCCATAGCTGAAATCAATTAATACCCATTCCATTACCACACATAATCAACATTTTCTCCATTTTCTTGTATCGACTTAAACCCATTTCATTCAATCAAACCTTTTTTGTTCCTAACCGCCATAGCCACCAACAAACTCTTTCCTTCCCTGTCTTGATAACCATCATTGTGAATCAAATCCCTTCCAAACACGTGTTAGCTATCAAAGAAAGATTTATAAGATTACAATAACTTGAGAAGTATCGAATCAAAACCTAAAAACTCTTTTCCATATCTCGAAGAAAAATCAACGTATTAGACAAATCCTGCTGATGGTCAATCTGACGCGACGGATGGCACAACACTGATATCAGTATTGCATGAGAGACACGTAACTTATTGGACAATGACTCAGATTTGACAAGGACGTGGCAGATGGCGCAGAACTGACATTAATGATGAGTGATGGACACATAACAATCATGCAAGCTGCGAGACAAAGAAGTCTATGCATGACACAAAAGGATTCAAAGCGTGGCACATCATTCCCGCAAGTCACGTGTCGGACAGGCAATAATTTATGAAAATATTAACGGTCCAAAGTTTATCTATTCCGCATCAAGTCTACGGGAATATCCACATGGAAGAATCTAATTAGATAAACCAAGAGATAAGACTGCAATGACAATGTAATCTACCCTGCGAGGAATCAAATAAAACAAGAAACACCGTCATTATAATTTGTGGGATACCCAAGAATTGTGCGGAACAAATATTATGATAAGATGTAGATAAGATCAACAACTGAACATATAAGATTTGGGGGGACCCTTATAAAGTTCTATAAATACTAGACTCAGAAATAGAAGAAGGGGTCGGAAAAAATAGGAAAAAGGGAAGAAAGACTAAGAGAACTGAGTAGAATACAAATTAAGAGAATTGAATTAGGTAAGAAGAAAATAGTATGTATTACTTATCTTCTTCATCATATGTAATCACTTCAATCTTAAATAAACATTCTTTTAAACAATATTTATCATTGATTCAATCTTATATTTGATACCTTTTAAATAATTAATTCAATCGATTGTGATAATCACATTTTTAGTAATCACAATTTGGCGCTAGAAACAGAGAGGTAGTAAAGGATTTATCCTACCTGCTCTAAATTGATTAAACTTTCAAAAAAATTTATGAAATTTCTATGATATTGGTTTTAATAAAGAAACCCTTCTTTTCCCTTTCCTTAAAGTTCAATAAAACATATTTTCTCTTCAATTTTTATTTCGACATTATACATATAGATTTCAAATCATATAATGTTTTCTGAAAAAATGACTCAGTGAACCCTTGAAATCCGTTTTCTGCTTTAACTTGGGTTTCATTATTTAGATACTATTTGATTTTCAACCATTATTTCTTATCTCATATGATTTATGTCGATCTCAAACCATTTATATGTAATAGTTATTCTAAATTATATTTTTCATCATCTTTATCATTTCATACAAATGTTGCTAACATTTCAATTTCTGAATCATTACTTTTACTTGATTAGATTAAAATAGAGTTGGAAAAATCAAAAGAAATAATGACCAACAACCAGAACATCAATAAAGAGATTCCTACAACATCGATAATAATAACTCGGAGTCAAAAAAGAAAAATCAATTCTGCAGTCGACATGGTAAATAGAAAATCGAATGAAGATGTTGAACAAAATAATACTCAAAAAGAGATTGAGGAAATAGAAGCAGCCACATATAATGCAGTTTTAGAACGAACAGAAAGCAATAAGACATTATCTATTATTGCAACAAGTACCGTTAGAAATCTTATTAATCAAACTACAGAAGTTACGAGAAATATTGTTGACCATCAAGAAGTTGTGGAAGAATCACAAACAAAACAATACAATAATGATCAATTTCATCCACTCTATGGAATGATAAAAAATATAAGCAGAGATGATGATATTTCAGTTGTTGTTCTGTTACAAACAGAAGAACCAAGGAATAATGATCAATTTCAGCAATCAAATAGGGCAAAAGAAGTGCAACAACCAAAAGACAAAATTGTGGAACAACATATCCCTGCAAATAAACCTATTAATACCAGCGGGACAACAGGTATACCACATGCTGAAAAACCTTCAGATAGGGTTGATCCTTTTACTCAATTATTTGGTAAATTAGATGAGATGCATAAAACCCAAAAGGCTTACGCAGAGACGATTACACTTATGGCACAAGAGAATCAAGTACCCAGGGAAAAAATCAAACATAGTGCTGAGGTGCCAATTGCAAAACTGCATAGGCAAGAAGCGAATTCCAAAGAACCCGCATAAAGTAAATCGGGAATTAAAAGAGATCAAAGGATAATAGTAGTTGAACCAATCGATGAGACATATGATCAGTTACATCAAAATAAACATGATCAATTTCATACACAGGATAAATCTGATTATTATGATTTTAAACCAACAAAATATCAAAATACAAAATAGAGTAAATACCTAGAAGATTTAGAAGCAATGAGAGAGGAAATTAAGTCATTAAAAACTAAACAAGGAGGTGGATGTCTGGATGAAGTATTAAAAGAAGCAAGCACAACACCACTTGTACCGCATATTCCATTCGCAATCATCCCACCAAAATGCACTCTACCCAATTTTGAATGTTATGACGGGACTAAAGACCCCGCAGCTTATTTAAAATATTACAGTCGTAATATGGCCCGTTGGGAACAAGATGATGTCATCATGTGTAGATACTTCCCATCAAATTTAAAAGGATGTGCACTAACTTGGTTTGATAATTTACCTGAAGGGAGAATACATTCATATGCACAGTTGACTCATACGTTTCTAGAAACATACATGTACAATAAACCTGCAAATGCAGGAATGGATAAGCTATTTGCTCTTACATCATGGTCCGAAGAAACTATTCTGGAATATACAGATCGATGGCAATCAATCTGTCAAGCAACAGGGAATATCAGTACGGATATCACTATCAACTACTATAAATAGGGAATATCAAACCGCATGAGCCCACTTTTATAGATATTCAAGGTGCAAATCCAACAACTGAAATAAAATTAAGAGTGATTATTGAGAAACATGCAAGACTTCAAGATATACAAAGGAAAAATCCAAGAGAAATTTCTCAAAATCAAAGAACCACACAGAGAACTAATCCTGCGGAACCCACATCAAGTTTCGGGAAACGTGTTACGGACAAACTCCTTCTAATGATTCAAAGCGGGGAAAGGGTGATGATGAAAGAAAAATCAATAAACCATTTGAAGATCGAGGCTACACTAAATTGAACACTGGATATTCTAGAATATTAAATTCAATTAAGAATAGACAATATTTTGAATGGTCGTGGTCTAAAGGAAAACAACCTCTATATACAGAAAACTCCAAAGACTACTGTGAATATCATTGTTTTTACGGTCATGCTACAAACAAGTGTAGGAATTTGAAGATACAAGTTCAAAAATTAATTGATTCAAGGGAATTAAAAGAATATCATTATTTACCTTACCCACCGTAAGACCATGTCTTGACAAAACCGTGAACATCCTGCTGAACAGTCAAACAATAAACACAATTTCTCATACAGAGCATAATCAGTCGACTACAAACGGAGAAATTAATAAAAAACAAAGAAAAAGAATTGATGATCATGAAATCTTCAAAATTGCGGGAAGAGTTTCCGAAGCATGGGAGGACTGGATGGCCACACCATTAACTTTTTCAGCAAATGAAGTAGATCAAGAAATTGAGACACACAATGATCCGTTAGTGCACACTCTACCAATGTCTGGAGGAATGTAAAGAAAGTCCTCATGGACGGGGGAAGTTCACTCAATGTTTTATTTTATGATACATTTCGAAAAATGGGATTTAAAGATGATCAACTTATGCCCTCTTGTTACATTGTTTATGGCTTCAATGGAATAACTTCAAAACCAAAAGGAGAAATTATACTTGAAGTTATGGTAGGACCAATAAACATCCTCACCAAATTCAGTATAGTAGAAGCACCATCCCCATATAATGCAATTATTGGAAGACAATGGGTTTATCGTTTGAAAAGAGTGACTAACTTATCATCAGTATCTGAGATTTCCAACACCACAAGGAGAAATGGAAATTAAAGGAGATCAAAATATTGTAAAAGTATGCGTTCTCACTGAAACACAAATAAATAAGGAACGCATCCAAACACAACAACAAAGAAAGAAGGAACGAAAAATCAAAGCCAAGGAAGAGCAATCAATTAGTACATGGTTGAAACTGCGGGAAAAAGTTTATAAATTATTACAAACGCTGACCCCAAAGAAGATACATCAAGGGATGGAACAAGTGAAAATACGCCCAAATGACAATTAAAGGGAGCTTTTCCACTTTTAGGAGCCCCAAACCAATTTTTTCAGCAGTTGAGGAGACCAAAAATGCCAACATAGGAACAGAAGAATCTCCAAAAAATGATCAAAATTGGAACTTTGATGGAACCAGAGCGAGAACAAGATTTGTATACTTTACTTAAAGAGTATGTTTACATTTTCGCTTGGAAGATGGGAGATATGACAGGCATTGATCCAAATATCATTCGCCATGAATCACATATACAACCAGGCACGACCCCATTTCGACAACAGGTACGCAAGGTATCCCCAGAATATCATTTATCAGTTGAAAAGGAGTTCAAGAAACTTTTGGATGCGGGATTTATTCGGAAAGTAAGATACCCAACTTGGATATCAAACATGGTAATTGTACCAAAGAAAAACAGAGGAGTAAGAATTTGTACAGACTTCACCAATTTAAACAAAGCATGTCTGAAAGATAGTTACCCGCTCCCAAGCATTGATCAATTAGTGGATGCAGTTGAAGGACATGAGGCTTTATTTTTTATGGATGGATATTCAGGATACAATCAATTGCATTAGCTGAAGAAGATCAAGAACATACAACATTCTTTACCCCACATGGCTTATATTGTTATACCAGAATGCCATTTGGACTAAAAAAATACAGGGAAAACATATCGACGACTTGTTGATGCAATTTTTAAACCATGGATAGACCGCACATTGGAAGTATATGTAGATGATATGCTTGTAAAAAGTAAATTTTCAAAAGATCATCTCCAGGATTTAAAAGAAATTTTTGAAGCCTTGCGAAAATACAAAACGAAGGTTAACCCGGATAAATGCATCTTTGGAGTTACATCAGGAAATTTTTTGGGATACTTGGTTACTAAAACTGGAAATGAAGTTGATCCGACCAAAATACAAACAATTGTTAATATGCCCTCTCCAAGAAATGTCAAAGAAGTATAAAAATTGAATGGTTGCTTATCTGAACTTAACAGGTTCATTGCCAGATCTCTGACAAATGTAAACCATTTTTCGATACTTTAAAGAAAAAGAGCAAATTTGTATGGAATGAAAATTATGAACGGGCCTTTCAAAGCATAAAAGCTTATCTTGCAATAATACCAGTATTACAAAAAACCAGAGCCAGAAAAGGTGTTAGCTTTATATATAGCCGTAACAGAAGATGTTGTGAGTGTGGTATTAGTACGAAAAAATGAAAAAGTAGAAAGACCAGTATATTACATTAGCAAAACTCTCAACCCTGCAGAAAGGAATTACACCAAAATTGAACAACTGGTATTGGCATTAGTTTTTTCCACACAAAAATTGCATATCTATTTTTTAACACATTATGTCCGGGTACCAAGTAAGGCTCCATTAGAATCTGTACTGAAGAATGCGGGAAAAGTGGGGAAAATAACAAAGTGGAACGCACGATTAGAGCAATTTCATATCTTTTTTTAATACAAACCGTACAAAAATCACAAATTCTAGCAGATTTTCTTGCGGATCTACCATTAAATGATAGATCTGAAATTCAAAGTATGCCAAGGGAAGAAGATGATGAAGATGATGACTCATAAGATATCTTGAATTTTGTTAATTCCCACTGATGGGAAGTGTTCGTTGATGGGGTACGAAACAAAGAAGGAGCCGGAATAGGAATTATAGTCACAACTCCTATCGGAGATCGAACGGTTCACGTATTTCGACTAGAACTTGGAGAGCATACAAATAACATAGTAGAATATGAAGCTGTAGTTCATGCTCTCAGACTCATCATTGAACTGGGAATAAGCGATGTTCGGCTCACAAGTGATTCACAATTGGTAATTCGGCAAGTTGAATTAAAATATCAAGTATTTGATGAAGATTTGATAGGGTATAAGAATCTTGTTCAACAACTAGCATCCCAAGTCCTGAATATGACTTTTCGACATTTATTTAGAGAGAAAAATCATCATGCTGATGAACTAGCATATATTTCTTTAATGTTAAAAGATCAGAACACGTCATCAATCATAATTGGACGCATATATGAACCATCAGTGAAGATACAATTAGTAGAAAATTTGGAAGAGAAAATAGATGAAGACCTTGAAGATGAAGCCATTAAAGATGATGCAACTTTTCCACACAAATCAAAAGATGAAGCATATTGTGTGAAAAAGGTTGGAGACTCCCATTACATCAATACTTTCAAAATGGAATATTACCCGTTGTAGATGGTGGATTTTTAATAAAGGATAAAATAGTCAAGTTATCTCTACTCGACAGTAGAATTACTTTATATATGCTACTGAACCGGTATCAAAAGCATAAAATAAATAAATTCATATTTTACATTCCGCAAGAGAATTGAAATATCGAATAAACTTATTTCACATTCCTCAAGAGAATTAAAATATTGAATAAGCATTTTTTACATTCCACAAGAGAATTGAAATCGAATGCTTATTACAGGTCAGCTCCTAGATTTATCGCACACTAGTACAGAGCAACATTTCCCTCATAATATCACTGGTGCGGATAGTAGTTTGTCCCTAGATGATAACATCCAGAACATTCTTTTGTTCCCGAATGGGTGTCAACGCTCCTAGATGTATTGCACACTAGTATAAAGCAACTTAATTCCTCTTTATATTCCCCGACTGAATATTTAGAGTGACTTTACATCAATATCCAGATTCAAACTGAATAATATTGATTTATCATAACGAATAACAAGCTGCGTACAGATGCACTAAGTCGAAACATCACATCTTTGTGTGATCATAAAGTCACTATCACGCCAAATGCAAAAACTAAATCTCTAATCATCATTGATTGAGCGTAAATAACAGATTCCCAATGTTGGTTGCATTGAAAATCCCAACATTGGTCGAAACACAACAAAACCCTAGTTTTGGTTAATACCCAATTTATGATGCATTATCATGATCACCTTGCAAAAACGTGATGATATGTATGGAATGGGATAAAGTGTTCTAAACAACATATGTTCCCCTACGTGTCTACTATGAAATACTAAAAGGGAATCCCATTCTGAATAACGTTCTAGGAGATATGATTTAAACCCTATATGAACTATAAGTTGAAAACTATCGTAATTTCATCTTAAGGATTTTTGCTTACTCTGTTAAACAACCAAAACTAGCTCAAACCTAATTCCTTCTGCGGAAGGATGTAGCCAGTGACTTTAGGATTCCGAACTGGGGATGTTCATCAAAAACGGACATCGTATGAGAAATCTACATCGTTTTTACTAAAAAAACGTCACATTTGAAAATTCTGGACGTGAAAAGCTAACATGTTGTCACGAAGAGCTAGTAGTCGTGAAGAGCAAATAAGAGAAGGACAAATAATAACAAAGAAAAAAGAGAGTTGTGGTACCGGTGCCAATCGTCCTGCCGGTTGGCCACCCTTGGCCGGTCCCCACTCCTTCTTCTGTTAAGTTTTTTTATTTTTAAGGTTTCTTAATATATTAAAACTCCTTTGCTCTTCTAATAGCTGCACACAGCAGGATCCCGCACTCAGCAAGGTCCTGCAACCAACTAATATATATATATATATATATATATATATATATATATATATATATATAAAAATATTATTATTTTAATATTTCTAAATATTACTCTTCACTCTAATTAGTCCTTGTATTAATATTATTATTAAAAATGTGTCAAAATGCTGCAAGCGACTATATGGTAGACGAAGTATAGAGTCGCAAATGACAAGTCCGTTCTTTCACTAAATCATGCTACCACCTTGGTCGGTCCCTGTTCCCATCTTGGCCGGTCCCTTTATACCACCCTGGTCGGTCTCTCTTTTCCACCTTGGTCGGTCTCTCTTTTCCACCTTGGTCCTGCTACTAACAATATTCTGAATTTATTTACTTTGTCGCTCATAATATGACGAAATTAAAATTATTTCGCAATTACTAACACTAATATTCACATGAATCTAGTGTTTACACAAGTCTAGTGCTTGTATAAACCTATAATTAACACAAACTTAGTGTTCACACGAGTTCACACTCACACGAGTTTTGTGCTTGCATAACCCAGCGCTTGCACGGGACTAGTGATCACGAAACATTGTCACTTGTGCAACTTCAAAAGTCGTATGAGTACATTTTTTTCTCAACTGGCACAATGATAACTCTCAAATGCATGTATTAAACATCATTGCTAGTCTCAACGACATGTTAGACTCAGCATAATGCTAGTCTAAACAACATGTTAGATACAACAATATGCTAGTCTCAGTAACAAGCTAGACTCATCAACATGATAAACTCATCAATATGCTAAGACTAATAGTCTAGCTAGGTCAACAATTGGCCAAATAATACACGTCTATAAAATAGACTCAAACCATGTTCGAGACATCATGGGGGGATATTCACTAGGGTTTTGGTCTGGAGGCCTATAGCATGTGCATCGTAACAATACACCCACGACGAGAAAGTATAAAAGTCGTGTCGTCGGTTGAAGGAGTGAATAGAATAGTGGTCGTACAAATGTCAAGTCCCACTAACCTAATGGAGTCGGTTTTCACCATGACCTCCATTTCTCTACTCTCCCACTCCTCTGCAACTGCCACCACTTACGAGGTCAACGTATTAACTTCTACTTCTATCAATAGGTTCTTCAACCTATCGACAAAAAAAATTATAGTTTTTTCTGGAGAAGAGTTTCATCCCATAAGCATTTGTATGATCACAGAGCTATCATCTTTGAGATTCACATAAAACTCACTTTTGTCATCATCATTCAATTCCATTGATCTCAATAATCTCTATGCTTCCCTTCGTACAGATCAACCCTTCTCCTTCCTTCGTGACTGAAGCGAAATCGGAACGATCATTTCTTGATTTAGGCCAATTTCGTACAGATTGATCTCTCGAATCTTAAAAGTACTTGTACAGTATAAATATTTGGTGTTTAAGCGATTTGATCTCACAAGCATTAAACTACTCGATCATTTTTCCCATTTCACCCTTCAATCGCTTTTACCCACAAATATTTTGGCGACAACAGTAGGAGATCAAACTTTCAGTTGCGAAGTCAATTTTTTAAACTTTCCAATTTCCTCAATTTTAAGATGGTTGATCTTAAGTCGGGTTCGGTAACCACTCCTAACGTAAACTCCGCCAGTACCAATAATAGTAGTACTCCCGGTAATAATCCTCTAGTTAGCAACGCTGACAACGTTACTCCTCCATCATCTGAGCAGCACACTGAAGAGGCAAGGGATGAAAAAACTCCTCCAACTATTATCGACTTAATGAAGACATAGGAAACCCTTGCGAGGACTCAAACAAAGATGTCTATAACTCAGAAGGAGGTTCTTACCTTCCTCAAGGTTCTTACTGAGAAACTAACGCAAGCAAAGTAGACTAGAAACACCTCCGAGGCAACTGCTGATGCTAACACATCAAGGGGTCATGCTCAGGACGATGATGAAATTCACATTCTACCTAACCCAATGATGGAGAGGACCCATCAACCCAATTTTATTACTCGCGAAGACTTAGAACGACTTCTTCAGAGTTGCAAAAGGGAATATTTTTCCTTCATTCATCAACAACGTCCTCCATATTCATCTGAAATACAGAAAATTAATCTTTCTAAAGGATATTCCTCTCCTCCATTCTCACTTTATGATGAGACATATTTTACGATTCCTAAAAGCACTAGGGGAACATAAATACAATCACGTGTTGCGTCTGAGAGAGTCTTCCAAATCTCTCACTTGAAGGGTGTACACATGGTACAACAATCATGCTCCCAACAGTATTTCTAGATGGTGTGAAATGGTTAATGCATTTTACAGGAAATACTTCTTTTTATCTGAACAAGTCACGTTATCAGACCTGGGAAGGATGTTCAGCGACCGAATGAACATCCCAATGACTATGTGAAGCGATTCGGAGTTCAAACACTAGATTTCCATGATCTGAATGTAACTGAACTGCAATTGGTGGAACTATGCATCAATTTTTTATGATACCAGTCTATTACGTTTTACTAGAAAATTTACGATTCCAAACATTCTTTGAGCTACACAAAGAAGCCAAGAGATCTGCTACTATGGCACCTGTTTTGCTTGAAAGGCAAGGCATCCCATAAAGAATGAAGAAGCGCGCGAGACTCGTAGCAGTAGGCGTCTGGCTCTTAAGTCATACAACACTCAACCTTCCGTGAATACGATGATTGAAGGAGGAAAAAGGAAAGCTCCAACGCCCAGAACAGCATCCCAAGTGTACATCATCAACACCGGTTCCAACTCCTGCCCCACAGGCAGGGCGACCACCTCGAAGGGTCAACCAAGTAGCTGCAGCACCACTACCATCTCAACACCGGCCTCAGCAGCAACCAAGAGAATCTCCAACTACTACAGACTTCCCACTTTCAATTGAATAAGTTATCGAACTTTTGGAAATCTGGATACAGGACGGTTGTATCAATTTACCTCATATACAACGTCCACCGACAAAACAAGAAATGGCAGATCTAAAATATTATCGTTTTTATAGATTTGTTAGTCACCCAACGAGTGATTGCAATTACCTAAAGAGGATCTTCAAAGAAAAGATCGAATCAGGAGAGTTGGAATTGAGGACTAAAGATGTACAAGGGAACCCTCTCCTTATTATGAATTTCATTATGTCTGAAGAACCTACTTCAAGTGGTTCAGTCTTTGATGGAACGTATATGCGAACTTATATATCTTTCAAAGGCACAAGGCAAGGAATTGTTCGCATACCTTAATCATATTGTGTCTGGCAGAAGGCTACCTCCGCTCAATGAAGGAAAAACACGCACCGAATCTACACAGATAAAAAAAGGTGGAGAGAAGTGTGACTAGGGAATTCTCAATGCAGCTGGCCTCAGAGACACTGAATTTAAAAGAACCTTGATTGATGCCGGCACTACGATCAACTTTATTCCTGTCAAGACACTAAGAGCCGCTGGGATCACATGAAATGAAGTTGTCCATGCTCTTACTAGCATTCTAGATCCTGAAGGAAGACCTGTGAATTCCTATGGTTGCATTGATCTTGAAATTCAAATGGGTTGTGCATGTGCTACAACCAAATTCTACATAACAAAGGAAGATATGGGTTATGACATGATCTTGGGGCATCCATGGCTTCGTAGCAACAAGACTGCAGCTACTAAGATGCTTTCGTTACCACATCCACCTCAAGTAGATAAATTTTCACCTCATTAGAAGCTTATGACAGATAACCTTCCTCTGTACCTAGAAGAATATCGAGACTTGGCGGTTATGAAGCAGGAACAAGGAGAAAATACGACATCGTATATAGAGAGGTATCGTGCTCAAGTAAAAATCACTGAACTCATCTCTCTACCACTCAATGTCCCCCACACCCCTATACCTGAGGACTTGAGTTTGCTGGAAAAATTAACTCTGCCTTAGTCAGACGTTATGAATGGATAGCATCACCTCCTCAGTATTTTTCTAAGTGGATGAAGCAGAATCCCCTTCAAGTCCAACATAACATTGAGTCATTCATCACTCACCTGATGTCTAATAATGGCACAGAGCATCATGGATATTTCCCTGTGACTTTACAGGAATGTCCACATGTTCCCCAGAATCACTCTAAGAAAATCCATGCACGTTCATACATATGGAATACAGGTGCTAGCACAAAGATGAAAGAAAAGCTTTACCAGTTACATACAGAGCTAAGCCAGTGAGAGTTGAGTAATCTTGGTCTTTTTACGACCCTATTAACAATCAATCAAAATTACAATTCAGTAACTACATTAAGCTCACATTCAAATTCATAAAGGTAACTAATACATTTCCACTTGCAACAATACCTTTTCTCTTTTGACCCGCATGTTTTCCGGAACCACCTTCTACTTGTAACTATACAGAATAGTAAAAGATATTCGTATAAAATACAAGGATTAAATATGAGAATCAAGTGTTAGAACTATACATACCACATCATCATACTTGAAAGAAAAACCAGCGAAATTTAACTTCCAGGGGAAATAAGTATGCGTACCAGAAGTAAGATTCTGAACCCTATTGTCTTGCACAAAACCATAAATCCATGGACCCTAAATTACCAGATGAGTTCGATACCATCTGAAGTCATGGTCATAGCGAATTTTCTCTTTTAAAGTTTTTTCCGTTCCAGGAATGAATCTCAACTTGGAATTATCAATTTCCCAAAGAAGATGAAATCCCTCACCATGTTTGCGACCCGGACCAACACTCAATTTCTTATAATTCTTTACAGTCATAGCATCAGCATATAATTGGATACAGTATAATATTCACGCTCTGTGGGATCGGGAATATAACTAGTCATATTTTTCTCTCCCTTGCTACGTTTATGGCATTCATTTTATATATGCCACCAATTTCCATTATATTGAGCAATGGAATAGCTCGCACAATGTTGATCCACCCTACTATGACCCGCAAGAACTTCATACTGAAATGAATCTCCACTTTTGTATAAAGGCAGTTCTAAACCAGCATTCAATGTACCCGCAACTATTAACAATTTATTCTGACTATACGGGAACTTGCTTATCATATCAAGCGTTAACTTGTCACCTTCAGCAGGATCATAAAAGCACACTTTAAAATCTGTAAAATTATGTTCTCTTTTGAATTCTTCAAGATTCACGGACCTGAAACTCAAACTTTCACTAGCCCGCTTATTTCTAGAAGAAGAGGTCTTCTGAACCGCAACAACGGTAGTACCAGCAACATCTGTCAAAGCCTGTACAGGATGAACAATGTTAAGGGGTTGAACATCCGAGGGACCAGATCTTCCCCCTACTTTTGTCTTCTCAGAAAAATACCGGGACGTTTTCTTTTCTGAGGGATGTTTACTTTGATTCAGGATAGATTTGGATAAATAACTAGCTTTTTCTCCTGCCATGATGAATTCTACCTTCACAAAACAACATGGGCAAGAACAGTAATACTAAATTCAACTTCTACTTTGATAATAAACAGGGGAAAAAACAAAACATGAACATTTGATTCAAACACATCAAAGATCAGAAAACATTTACCCAAAAAATTTCAAGATTATCATTATTATTCATTATCAAAGTTCAAGTTTAAATAAGAAAGAATCAAAAGATTAAAGCTATAAACATCTCAGGATCATAATTATCCTCACTACCCATCATCAAAACCTAATCAGAATCACCATTATCATCGTTAGCATCTAAGAATCATTATTTCATTATCATCAAAGTTTAACCAAAACTTTCATTATTCGAGCAAATCATAAAATTAAAATCAAAATCACCATGAAACTATAAAGTGAAGATAAAGTTCTTACCTGCAACAATGGAGAAATCAAAAGTCTTATCTGGAAAAAAACTTAAACTTAGAAGGAAATAGATGCTCGATCTCAATGGAAAAAAAAATTCGATCGAAAAAGAAGATTTGGGCAGAAACTAAACGAATCAGATTCCAAAATTCTCTGTGAAAAAAGTTTTAAAAAAACTTATGCAGAAGCTTTATGAAGAAGAAGACAAAAGGGACAGAGAATAGAGATAATAACTGAAGAATCTGATAATAATCAACTTTATACGAAGATTTCGAAGAATAACCGTCAAAAGAATAAAAACACATTAAATAAAAAATAGAAACTTTATTGAAGGCGTGGAGATTGATAAAACGTGATAATTTTTCTCCCAAATTCTACACTCTGTAGAATATGAAAGGAAAGGGGTAAATTATGAATATCAAAAAACTGCCATACACGTGTTAGCTATCAAAGAAAGATTTATCAGATTACAATAACTCGAGAAGTATCGAATCAAAACCTAAAACTCTTTTCCATATCTCGAAGAAAAATCAACGTCTCAGACAAATCCTACTGACAGTCAATCTGACGCGACAGATGGCACAGAACTGACATCACTACTGCATGAGAGACATGCAACTTACGGGACAATGACTTAGATTTGACAAGGACGCGACAGATGGTGAAGAACTGACATTAATACTGCATGATGAACATGTATCAATCATGCAAGCTGCGAGACAAAAAAGTCAAAGCATGACACAAAATGAGTCAAAGTGTGACACATCATTCCCGCAAGTCACGTGTCGTACATGCAATAATTTATGAAAATATTAACGGTCCAAAGTTTATCTATTCCGCATCAAGTCTAAGGGAATATCCACATGGAAGAATCTAATTAGATAAACCAAGAGATAAGACCGCAAGGAGAATGTAATTACCCTGCGAGAAATCAAACAAAACAAGAAACACCCTCATTATAATTTGCGGGATACCCAAGAAATGTGCAGAACAAATATTTTGATAAGATGTAGATAAGATCAACATCTGGACAAATACGATTTGGGGGACCCTTATAAAGTTCTATAAATACTAGACTCAAAAATAGAAGAAGAGGTCGGAAAAAATAGGAAAAATGAAAGAGAGACTAAGAGAACTGAGTAGAATACAAATTAAGTAAACATTCTTTTAAACATTTAATGTATTACTTATCTTCTTCATTATATTTAATCATTTTAATCTTAAATAAATATTTTTTTAAACAATCTTTATCATTGATTCAATCTTATTTTTGATACCTTTGAAATAATTGATTCAATTGATTGTGATAATCACATTTTTAGTAATCACAATTATTATCTCTTCTCTGTCACTTCTAACTCAAATGAAAACCCATCTTTCTCTCTCTCATAGACCCTCACTGAAGTCTTTAGCCACTGAAAACCATAGTATGCAGGCATGAATATTTGGTAGAGGAGCCGGTCGTGAACTGGAGAAAAGAGATTGAGAATCCTATTTTCTTGACCTAATTTTTGGGTTATAGAATAAAAGATAGATGCATGCACCCATAGCTTAGATAGGTGCCAACTTGATAATTAATCCAACTGGATGCCCTGAAAGAAATCACTGTACCTTTATAAATATTCAACTAAGCTTTGTTGACGGTCAATTTTAGGGAACCGACATGCTTAACTTCTTGTTTTGACGATAACTTCTTCCTACGAAGTCGGAATAACTTCATTCTTTCGCTGTTTGGACAAATTCTACCTAGTCTTTGGTTCTTCTTCACTTGTAGCACTTATTTCCTTCCACAATTAAGTGCCAATTAAGTTTTTTGGATGATTTCACCTGTTAATAGATAAATAAACAAATACAAACCTAATATACAATAATTTACAAGAAACCTAGCAAATACTAGCATTAAATTGCCACTCTAAATGTGTAAAATATGCACTTATCAACCACTTTTGCAATCATGTCCTGGTTTATTACTTTTGCGTCCTTAAATCCTAAGCCTCCTTCTTGCATAGACTAGCTGAGAGTTTCCCAAGTTTTAGGATAGAATCATTTAGAGTTTGCAAAAGTCCCTCTGGCAGGCATTTATCTTCTTTGTTTTCTTTTTTGGGAGAATAAAGCATACCATTTGGAAAATTGGCATTCCAGATAAGACTGATTTATTTAAGACAAGTTTGTTGGCTTGTGCCAGAATTTTACTACTCCAAACTTCTATTTTTAATTCCTGTTTTTCTACAATTGAGTCAAAAGTTTTGACTTTTGACTTGTCTATGAATATTGGATCCCTTAGATAGGTGTCCTTGAGGTAATTTTTTTTTTATTTTAAGCAATTTTATCATCATTTTTTGATGTTTGTGATGAACTTTTTTACTAAAAAAATAGGCCTGATTTATTAAAGTTTATTATTTGTCCCGAAGCAACACTGAATTCCTCTATTATGTTTAGAAGGTGTCTACAGCTGGTTAAGTCTGCTTTTGTAAAAAACAGACAATCATCTGCAAAGAAAAGATGAGTGATGGGTTTATTGTTTCTTCAGATTTTTACTCATGTTATTATTATTTTTCTTGTTCTTTGGGAAGCAATAAATGAGAAAAGACCTCCATATATACATATTATGAAAAGATAAGGGGACAATGGATCCCCTTGTCTCAATCCTCGAGAAGGTTTGAAATATTCACAAGGATTTTCATTAACTAGAATAGAAATGGAGAAGGTTGAGATGCATTTTTCTATTAGATCACACTAATCTTGGCAAAAATCAAAAGCTTTCATAGCATGGATCAGAAATGTGCAATTTACTTTTGTTGATGGTGAGTTTTTGACAGGGTCAGAATTATAAAATCACCCTTCTGCCTAGCTACGGGAACCTAGAAATTCCCACGCATATTTGTGCGCATATTTCTAAAACAACATCAAAATGTGAAACATCGTACTTCTACTTATTCCGCAAGAGAATTAAGAATACATTCTCTACAAATAACTACATGCATTTTGTAATGATACTGTAGTCTATAATATCTACATAATAAGTCTCAAGCTTATATATGGATTGCCCACTAGTGTAGAGCAACTTGAGTCTTCTCTAGTGTTATTCCTAGAGTTTACTTTCTTCTCTGGTGCTATTCTTAGAGCTTGTTCTGCATCCAATGTCTTCTATAGTGTTATTCATAGAGCTTGTTGATACTCAAATTCTTATTTAAACAACATTAAGTTACTGCTATACGTATATTCTGGGAATAACTAATGTCTGATCCTCAAAGACGTATTTCAGCTTAATACCCTGCTCGCAAAGAGCGTATCACAATTCGATGTCCTGAGTTTAAAATATGACACTTTAGCATTTTTCTCAATGAGAAGCCACAAATCATACATTGTTCCTCTTGGACGCGCCACAAGCAAAGAGAAATGCCTCCAAAGACGCAGTGCGCCTCTGAGCTAGGCTAACCCTAGTTTTTTCTTGCGCTATCATCAGGCTAGCAGTGTTCTAGGGACGCATTACCCTTTTGCACTAAGGATCTAGAGCTAGCTCGCTAGCCCCTCCTTAGCGACGTTTTAGATTTTGTGCTAAGAAGCTAGCATATTAGATTTTGCACCTAACAAGCTAGCATATTATCTTTTGCACCTAGCAAGCTAGTGTATTAACTTTGCGCCTAAGAATCTAGCGCATTAATATTGCGCCTAACAAGCTAGCGTATTGATCTTGCTCTTAAGAAGCTAGCGCATTGTCCTTTCTCCTAAGAAAGCTAGAGCATTCATTTCAGTACTGGTCTAATGCTAACGCTAGCCTTATATGGTTATCTAATAAGCTTTCTTGCTTAAGAAGCTCCTCGTAACTTTAGCTTCAAACACTTCCAGAATTATGCCCTGACACTTCTAAGATGACTTTTGGCTGTTAATATATCCATGTTACTCCTAAGTTAATACATGACTACTAAACTTACCGAACTTGGCACTAATCATCCTGATTATCAATTCAGTGAGTTGTGTAACTTGCCTCACTAACTTAGAAAGTCATTGACTTGACTTGACCTAATCAAAGAAGTAGTGGTTCAAGACTCCACTATCATTCTATGAGATATCAAATACAACACACAAGGATATTCTCATTGGGGTATTGGTTTGGCGGTCTACGATAATCGTGCGTTGTAGCAACACATCCACGAACAAGAAGGTAACAAGTAGTGGGACAATTACAAGACAGTTGAGAGAATGAGGAGTAGTGGTCATACAAGTCCTCCCCATTTTTCGTACATGACTCCACTACAATCTCCACAATCGTTACTCCTCTGATTCTACCACTTACGAGAAATCAGTGTGTCTTCTCAAAACTATAAAAGAACAGAGAAAACTAAGAGGCAAGACAATACAAAATTAATGATCAATCCCAGAGATAATCCTACACACTAAAATTACTCATTACACTGAGATTTCTCAACCTTCTCTGCTCCCCTCCTCTAAGACCTACCCAATATTCTCCACCTTTGTGATCGAAGTAAGACGTGAATGACCATTTTTTGGTTTAGGCTCTTCCTGTTTGAGCTTGATCTTTCGAACCTACCTGAAAGTATTCTTTTGTAGTACATTTGTTTTCACCTTAAAACAATTGGCGACCACAGCGGGAGATCAACCTCTTGATTACAAAAGCCAATTTTTTTCCAATCAATTCAAATGGTGGATCTTCTGTCTGGAGCGATTACAACTCCTAATGCAAGTTCTGGTAACACTGGTGGTGGCGTTTCTGGAGTCACTACTCACCCTTCTCACACCAACATCTGCTATTGACGCTACCACTACACCTTCTCATGGAAGCACGACTGCTGATAACACCAGGAAGACCCAAACGCCACTCAACATTGTTGATCTGATGCTGAGATATGAGGTAATTGCAAGAACACAAGAAGATATGGATCCACTTAAAAGAGGTACTCACTTGCCTCAAAACTCTAACAGAGCAACTCTTCCCAGAACAAATCCGTCACCAGTTGCAGCAAGCAACGATTCCAATCCTACCAACGTTAACATTTCCAGAATCAATATTCAAGACGATGACAAGATCCATATTCAAAGAGGACAATCAAGAAGCCAACAATCCAATCTTGTCACCCATAAAGATCCAGAGAGACTTTTACAATTTGAAGGCAAGGAGGGTCTAGTCTCACTTTATCAGCACCAACCTTTTACCCTCTCGCCATCCAAAAGATCATTTCACCAGGGGATATATCTCTCCCTATTTTTCCTTTATGGTTTGATAAAAAATATATTAGAATATGAAAAAATTTCTCCAGAGAGATAATAAACATCCTGATGACTACACACGCCGATTCAGAGCACAAGAGTCATAGAGATACATGTTGGAGGAGCCGTCTGGTCAGTAATTAATGCAACATCCAATTATCGATGAGGCGCTATCAAAACAAAGAGGTCAAATAGGAAGGTTTCATCTTATCAAGCATCACGAATAGAACGCTCACCATCATCCTCAGCACCATCACTAGCCTTAGCTTCAACACCTGCCAAAGGATAAACTGTGTTCCATATCCCAGAAAAAAATTTACAACAACAAAATCCAAAGCCTGCTCTGATATTCCCAAATTTTTATTTTCAAGGAAGAGGAACTTCACTCTCTCCATAGAGCATGTCAACTGAATAATAACAACCCTGGTGAGACCATATGATCTTCAAGGTCACAGTGAAAAGGTATCGTCACCAACCTAAACTATGTCGTATCTGACATACAACTCCCGGATAGGATGAGGCGCATCCCAAGCCTACTTCATATTACAAAAATATGACTGGGGACTGCCCAAAGCAACCCATCTCTAAAGACTGGCTCAGCTCCTTCAGAATATTTCTTCTCTGCCTTTTCAAGAACCTATGTTGCAAGCTTCAACTCCTGGGAAAGCATTTCGACTTCGCCTCTATCCTCGATCACTGCATCACAACATGTAAATCCGCCTAGCTCAGCAAGATGCTCCCGTACAACTCCAAGATGACGATAAAGCCATGCAATGTCAAGATCAGAATTCTCAGCTTCATCAACAACTTACTCCCATTTTTGAGGACGACTCCAGAGATTTCACTCTGAGGGAGATGGATCATTTTAAATCAGCATAAATAGATGGAACATGGAAGCACCATCCTCAGCAAGTATATGAGAGGGAGTCCTCTTATGATTTCCATTATGGGAGAGGACATTATTTGTGCCACAATCAATGGTAGCTCTTGTTCCTTCATCAGTAAACTCACTCTCTAATTTCGGTGATTCCCTCTTAAAAGTAGAGAGGTTACACACATATTAGGTCAGAACATATCAAACACAAAATTTTTGAACATGAACCTTAAAAACACTATGCATATATGCATACTCATAAATATCATATACATTCATTATAAAGTAATATTTGAAGTATTATATGGTCCAAACCCATTACAAGATGTTTCACAAAAAGTCGCGTCAGAAAACCGTTTACACTTCCTCCTGGAAACTCTGAAAATGGTAACAATTGGTAGTGAATATGAGCATGAGTCATATGTTAAAAGTTTTGTATGGATGTATACTACAACATTCTAAAAGAGTGCATCAATCGGAAAAACGAGCTAAGAGTTATGGATGAAACAATGAACGATGTCAGGTCTGAAAACTGTCAGACTTTTCCTGGATACTTCCTGAATTTTACTGTTGGGTCGTTTTAACGCCCCAAACAAGCTCAAAACCTGGATTTTTCCTACACATGTGATAAATCCGTATTTTCTCTATATTTTGATCATTATTTCATGTACTTATTTTCTATATTTCTTTTAATTATCGTATATTACATTTATTTTTGTTTATTTATCTTTTATTAGGTGGAATCATCCAAAAGAAATGAATCGTCACTTAATGATGCGATAAAAGAAGTGCTACTATAAAGGAAGAAGAGTCAAGGACCATGTGGAACTTGTCCAAATTCAGGATTTCTTGTCATCATATCGTATAGCAAGAAGAAACGAAGCCAACGGCGAAAGAATGAAGTCATACTAACATCGTATGAGGAAGTTATGGGCGAAACGAGGAATCAAGCTTGTCAGTTTCACAAAACTAACAGTTCTAAGAAGAATTAATAGAAGTGTTAAAGGCACCATCGAGTTACTAAGGTCTTCCATAATTTGAATAGTAATACAGGCGCCTGCCTTTTTACTAACGGGCACCTCATCTTCTTTGCTTATTTGAAAGCGTGATTTAATTAGGGTTTTACTGTTGTTAATGGTTAAACAGGTAAGAGATGTGATAGGTGAAGTTTATGCTGTTCATGGTATCATGGAGAAGGGAGTAATAATGGTTACCAATAATGGCATTTGGATCGAGTTTGGTTTCATGGAAGACATAATCGATGATTGTTGATGCTCGAGATAGTTGATGGTGACAGTCCGTTAATGGTGGCTTGTTCTCGAAAGATGATACTGGTACTGTTTGAGAAGTAAGGGAGTTACGATGAAGTGAGAATGCTATGGTAATGATGGAAGCTAGAAACTGAATTTGAATGATGGAAGAAAATGAGTTTTGTGATTGAAAATTGTTGAGATAATGGCAGAGCTCAAAAATATAGGTAATTGATGTTGGATCTGCAACAATAGAAATAACACTAAACAGATAAAATTGTTAACGTTAGAAAATCAATGAAATGATATACACTCTGATGTTGATGCACACACAAGGACAGAGCCACCTGCTCAGCAAATTATCCTTAACACAATAATCCTCGGGTACTCCTCAATAATGAGAGATGTTATACCCCAACATAGGAGATGTTTCCAGGATAGAACTGCCCGTTATGATTAGTATAAGAACAATGTTAATCATCCTCAAGAACTTAACAGCAAGATAATAGAAGGGAAATAAACACACAGTTGCGCAAAACAAAGCGAGAAGAGGGGAAAAGAGCTAGAGATAGTATCCTGCTCTGGAGTGAGTCGAAATGAAAAACTGGTTTTTCTTTTATAGCCAAAAGAAGAGTGAAATCCCCACAGTATTGAATGAGAATAAATTTTGTATTTAATCAAAATTTTAAGTGCGAAATTTAATTTGAAACGGTAATAAAACGGGCAAAACTTATTTTCTTTTATGACAAGAGTTATTCTCGCCGGGTCATACGTCCCCACATATAAAACAAAATTTAATGAAATAATTTATGTTCAAAAACGTAAGTCTTGGTTTGCCCGTAGCCTAAGCTACGCCCGCACCCGAAATCATGCTCATTCCCGCAGTAGTAGCCACAGTCACTCTCGTACCCGCAACCACAGCCGCAGCCGCAAGTCCGCAAGCACTCAAGCACACAAGCTCGCAAGCACCCAAGAACGCGAGCCGCAAGACGCAAGCCGCAACCGCAAGCATGCGTGCTTCGTTGCGAAGCACCACACATGTGTGAAAAGTATGTTTGCTCCAACTATCCCATTGCCTTAGTCCTCCCCCAACCATAAAAGCTTCTAAACCCTAAGGGCCCTCCCTTAGTTGCATTTTTTGTGGTAATAAAAAGAGGACTCATCTCTAGTCTCTCCAATGTGGGACCAAAGGTTCTTCATTCACAATAGTGAAAAATGAGCTAGTGTCCCTTAGTGACTTCTAGGTCCTAAGTTCCATTCCCACCAAGAACAAAATACATTTTAAGTTCATTTTTGTGCAACAATCCCCCATATGAATGAAAACCCGATGAAAATCAGAAATCAAAAAGCAAGAAATACCTCTTAGTCAATAGGTGTCCATAAGGTCTTGAACCTTTGCTTAGTGAGAAATTACCGGAACTACTAGATGGACAGTGAACGCGATGTTTTGAACTGCCATCGTTTGGTGTAGTTCATCAATAACTTCCACGCGTGATATCTCTCTAGGTGCTGTTAAGTTCGTGTCGTTGTGTCCATTTTGGCCCTGGATGTATCCTGTATCTCAGAATACTCTAGAGAATCAGCTCATTTCTCATAGGAAGCAGCCCACTTCCTCATTCAGATAGGTGAGTTCTATCAATAGTGTTTACTGCTACACCCCACGTCAATCTTAAATTGAAACTATATAACTCATTAAGACTTAATAAAAAGTCATCCTCACATGCAGTCACGCGATCACGTCTACACCATAGGAAAGGAACAAAGAATGAAATTCTCTGATAGTGTTTCCTTTAATCCACCACAAATTAGTTATCTCATTCGAAACCTTGATCTTGGGATCTCCAGTCAGCAAGGTTGAGTATCCTTCATGGAAAGTTTATTTGATGAGCTTAAGCCCCACCCCCCTCGATGTACTACTAACTATCTCCTTGGATAAACCTTTCGTCAAAGGGTTCGCGATATTCTCCTTAGACCTCACAAAGTCAACAGAAATAACGCCAGTTGAGATTAGTTGTTTTAGGGAATTGTGTCTTCTACGAATGTGTATAGACTTCCCATTATAGTTGTTGTTTTTAGCATTAGCTATTGCAGCTTGACTATGACAATGTATATATATAGCTGGCACAGGCCTATGCCAAAGAGGAATGCCTTCTAAAAAGCATTTTAGCTAAGCGGCTTCCTCTCCTGCTTTATCTAACACAATAAACTCTAAATCCATAGTTGATCGAGTTATACATGTCTGTTTGGAATTCTTCCAAGATACAGACCCGCAAGCTAGAGTGAAAACATATCCACTCGTAGACTTAGACTCCTCTGAGTCCGATATCCAGTTTGCATCACAAAATCCTTCTAGGACCGCAGGTTATCTCTCATAACTTATACAAAATTTCAAAGTGTACTTTAAGTAACTTAACACTCTAATAAGTGCATCCCTATGCTCTTGTCCCGGATTAATGTATACCTACTCAACCTACTTACAGCATAAGCAATGTCTGGCCTCGTACAGTTCATTAAATACATCAGACTTCCTATAACACGTGAATATTCTAGTTGTGAAACTCCGTTACCCTTATTCTTTTTGAGTCTACAACAAGGATCATAAGGAGTACAAACAGGTTTACAATCAGACTGGTTATATTTTCTAAGCACAGATTCAACATAATGAGATTGACTAAGACTATATCCATTAGAATTTCTTCTAATCTTCATCCCTAAGATCACATCAGCGGGGCCTAAGTCTTTCATGTCAAAGTTCTCATTTAGCATGCTCTTTGTGGAATTAATTACATCCATGTTTGTACCAAGTATAAGCATATCATCAACATCCAAGCATACAATCACATAGACATCATTCACAAGTTTAGTATAAACATACTTGTCAGATTCATTAATTTTAAAACCACTAGAAATCATTACATGATCAAATTTTTCATGCCACTGTTTAGGTTCTTGTTTCAAACCATCCAAAGATTTTCTTAGTTTAAAAACTTTGTTTTCACAACCTTTCACTACAAAGCCCTCAGGTTGGTCCATGTAAATTTCTTCATCTAATTCACCATTTAGAAAAGCTGTTTTTACGTCCATTTGATGTATCTCTAAGTTATGAATGGCAGCAATAGCAATTAGCATCCTAATGGAAGTAATTCTCGTAACAGGTAAATAAGTATCAAAGAAGTCTACACCTTCTTTTTGTGTATATCCTTTAGCTATTAATCTAGCTTTGTATTTTTCCACAGTTCCATTTACCTTACTTTTTCTTTTGAAGATCTATTTACAACCTATGGGTTTACACCCTAGAGGTAAATCTACAATCTCCCAAGTATCATTCTGTATAATGGAATCCATTTCACTAATGGTAGCTTCTTTCCACCATGGAGCTTCAGAAGAAGTCATGGCTTCTCTATAAGTCTGTGGATCAGTCTCAGTTAGGCATGTTATGAAGTCTGGCCCAAAAGATTTTTCTGTTCTAAGTCTTTTACCTCTTCTAAGCTCAAATTCATCTTCCTCTACAAGTAATGTCTGACTAGTAGAAGGGACATCTAGGGGATCAACACAAATCATGCGAGATTCAGATTTCAAAGGAGAAACATTTTCAAAGAACACAGCATCCCTAGATTCCATAATAGTTTTCATACCAATTTCAGATATTTCAGAACCCACAACCATAAATCTATATGCAGTGGTATGATCAGGATACCCTATGAAGACACAGTCAAAGGTTTTGGGTCCTATCTTGGTTCTCTTAGGTGGAGGAATGGACACCTTAGCCAAACACCCCCACACTTTAAAGTATGCATAAGAAGGGTGTCTACCTTTCCATAACTCATATGGAGTTTTGTCTGATCCTTTAAAGGGTACTCTGTTCAAGACATAGCAATCTGAGAGGACGGCCTCCCCCCACAAGTTTGCAGGTAGTCCTGAACTAATTAACATGGCATTCGTCATCTCCTTAAGGGTTCGGTTTTTCCGTTCAGCAACACCATTAGATTGTGGTGAATAAGGAGGGGTTACTTCATGTATAATGTCGTGTTCTATGCAAAAATATCCTATAGGAATTACATATTCACCACCACTGTCAGACCTAACAGTTTTGATGGTAGCACTCATTTGGTTTTCAACTTCTAGTTTATATATCTTAAAGGATTCTAAAGCATCATCCTTACCTTTAAGTAAATATATGTGGCAGTACCTCGTACAGTCATCTATAAATGTGACAAACCATTTTTTACC